>JBAMHW010000005.1:12914159-12927981 GCA_037177495.1 Rhadinocentrus ornatus | reverse complement strand
TGCTGTAGCATGTCGTCGTCATTCTTAAAATGGTGAACCCGACGTAAGGTTCGGTAAAACACTATATATATATATATATATATATATATATATATATATATTTAAAACCACAGTTTTAAAAAGTGGGGACACTGTGTAAAATGTAAAAAAGGACCAAATGGAATGATTTACTCACAATAAAAAAAAATTTAAAAAAAAATAAATTAAAATATTTCATCGCTTCTTTGGTGGCAACAACACATCTCGCAAAAGAGTGTGTAGCACTCCCTCTCCTTTTAAGAACAATCTGTAAGCATCTGTCATAGGTTTGTGGCCGTTCCACAATATTATTGATGGGTTAATATGTCCTCTATACGCTCTCCCTAGTAGGATTAGACACCTCAAACAGGTATTTTTAATTTTCTATAACTGCTAGTGTTGTCAGGGTACAGAGGGACAATTCCTCCCACTCTTCATTTTATAAACTGTGAAGAGGATTTAATGTGCACCAGATCACATCCTCTGTGTAAAAGACTTTTTATTTTGGAATCCTCCAGTTATTTGGACAGCACTAAACTAATCTTTCAAAACATCATTTAATTTCTCAGGCTGTAAGTTTGAGACCTGCTCTAAGCAGTAAGCTGTTGGAGTCTGATGACAGGTATGTGTTCAATAAGTCAGGCACTGCTCTGAATAAATATTGGTGTAAAGTAATATCAATATTTGTTTAAATTATGGGGAATGAAGAGGAGAAAAACATTTATTTTTTGTGCACTTTGACGGAACAAGCAAGGCTATACAATGTTTATACAGGGTGTATGGCTTAGAGAAAGTTGTGCCATATAGGAGGCTAAAAGCTTCAAAAACTTCTAAGACTGTTCTTCTGAAAGAAACCTAATTATAGCATTTGTCTGAATTTTTTTATCTTTGTAACAATTTTGCCTTTTTTTCCCCTCATTTCAGCCTTGGAGGATGAATTAGATTTTGCCCTTGGGAAACAAACACCTGCCTTTCTCAGGAAATGTGTCTGCTACATTCGCAAGATCTCCAACTTCGACCGCTTCGCTAAACTACCAGACATGGGCCGCTACATGGACATTGTGGTCAGTGCTGATCGCATCATGCGCAACCAGGAAGCCTACGAACGCCTTCTGAAGGTACGGGATGAATTCATACCCACGATTGTGGCTGCTTCCAACCTCCGTGTCTACTCTTCTGTCACTCACTGCGACATGAAGTTGGGCTACTCCCAAGAAGTAGAGAGTCACTATGTAGAAGGTCTCTGTAAGCAGTTCTATGAGGACATGGTGGACATCATCCAGGCTACGGTCCAGCAGAACTTTGATACGGAAACCGATCCACTGTACGATGAGATCATTCAGCACCTGTCCCTTTGTAAGACCTTTGCAGCCCTCTATGAATACAAGACTGAGTCACTGGATTACGTGCAGGAGTATCTCATGCCATCAAAGGGGAGCAGGATGAGCCCTCTAGTGGTGTTTGGGGGACCCTGCACCGGAAAGACTCTCCTGCTGTCTGAGGCTGCCAAACAGGTGAGACACTCAAGGGAAAATATTCAACCTTTTTCCTTTTATCTCATCCTCATCACTCATTCTGCATGGCTCTCGCCATGTGTTCAAGCTTGAGTTTTTATGTATGATCTCAGCATGTGTCTGCCTTTGTACAGCATAGTATGAGGGGGCGTGCAACTGTTCATCCCTCCTTATCAAACACTTGCTTGACCATCTGTGTGTCTGCCGAGATTCACTTCATCGCCATGCATGTCTTTAATTTCCTCTGAAGTGTGTACACAAAGCTACATCTGCAGAAGACCTTCTTTGCTTTGCATTTTAGAGAATTTTGTGTTTGTACAGTTTCCAGTGGTTTCTGCTAAGTTTGCCTTCATTTATTTTTCAAAGGATGTGTGTGTTTGTCTGTGTAGGTTTATTTTTATGTACGTGTGTGCCATCTGGCTGCCCTCCTGTTCAAGTTTTGTACAACATGTCATTGTAATGCATACATTTATTGTAAGTACCAAGTTCAGCTTGCAGCATGTTGCAAAGTACAATAACAGCATTAAATAAATAGATAAATGTAACCAAAGCTTAAACTTTAATATTTAATATCACCAAGGGACAAATTTTAAAAGAAAATGTTTTGAAAAGAGACTTAAATGTAGTAAAGGATTAGTTAACTCAAAGGTTTATAGCTTCAGACTATCAGCACTAAATTTAAACACTCAAATAGTTTTACTTAAAGTGTAACAAATACATGTTATTACTCAGTTGTGTCTGATTGTCAAATTCTAACATTCATCAATTATATCTGTGCTTTTGACGCAAGAGAGACGCCCATAGGATGATACACACAAATAATACAACTTTTCTGACGTGAGCAGCCCAGTGTATGAGTAGAAAGAGTACACCTTATTATTTAAAAAGTCTTATACTACAACTCTATATAATAACCATCTTGTCTTTTGTGTTAATTCTCAGTACTCACAACATTTTAAAACAGAAAATCTATTCATTTTCTATTCCATCAAAGGGTTGTGGAGGCGTTGGACGTTATCCCAGCTGGTATGAGGCGAGAAGTAGGATACACCATGGTCAGGCTGCTGGTTCATTACAAAGACAAGCCAAACAAAAAAAAACACTCATTTTCACACTAACTCCTGAATATAGAATCACTAACTAACCTAATATGCATGTTTTTGTATGTTGGAGGAAGCCAGAATACCTGGTGAGAACGCTCACACACCCAGAGAGAATATGCAAACTCCACAAAGACAGGCTCCAACAGAGGTTGAAACTATTGAACCTGCTTGCTGTGAAGTAGCAGTGCTGACTAACACAGCACCCTGCAGCCAAATCAGTGTTGAATGATGAAAGGGATATGATGCGAGTAAAGCCAGATTGCACAAGGTGCTGAAAAAAGAAGTTATCTGGAATCACTGTGCTTCTGCTCATATCCAACAGGTGTAATTCCTACCTAGCCTGTTTGGGGTTTGCTTCTTTTTTCTTTTTCTTTTTTTTTTTAGTCTGGAGCATCTCTTTCCTTTTAAGCTCAGACCCTAAGGGGATCTGGCTCTGTCTCCACCTGACCTGACCTGTAGATTTTCTGAAACTGGATCATGCCACATACAAACCAAACCCGTTCTCTCACAGGAGATTTAAACAGACTGATCTTGTTAACCAGTGATAACAGGATGTTTGAACAGCAGCCTTTCTGTGTGGAGTTTGCATATTCTTCCTGTGTATATGTGGGTTCTCTCTAGGTACTCCCTAGACTTACTCCCACAGTCCAAAGACATAAATGTTAGGTTAATTGGTCACTCTAAATTCTCCCTAGTAGTGAGTGTGAGCATAAATGGTTGTCTCTTTGTGTGGGCCCTGCAAAGGCAACAACCTGTCCAGAGTGTATTTTATCTCTTACCTACAAATTACTTGGAAAGGCTCTTGCTTCCCCTAAATTGGAACAAGCGGTAAAAAAAATTGCTAGCCAAGGTGCTATACATCATGGGAAAAAAAAAATTTAAAACACATTAAAAAAAGAGAAATATGATAGAAACTGGTAAAAGCACAAAACAGAAAAAAAAGAATAGGTAACCAGGAAAGTAATAGAAGTAAAAAATATATTAAAGTACATTAAAACAAAGTACTACAATCCAAAATCCTTTTTAAATAAATATGTCTTGAGTTTGCCCTTAAATAAAAGCAGATCAGTGTGGGTGCATAGACGTTGGGAGGAGTATTACAGAACGTTGGACCTGACACTGAAAGGGACCGATCCCCCCATTGCTGGTGCCTGGATCGAGGCACCTCTAACAGATTTTGACCAGCAGAACTTAAAGCTCTGCTGGGCTGCTAGATTTTCAAAAGTTCTGATAAGTAAGAAGATTCAAAACTATTTAGTGTACAAGCTATAAGTTTGAGATTGATTGATATATATATATGTATATATATTTATTTACAGTTTTGAAAAAAATGTTGCTGCTGTCATTACCTTAACAAAGGCCAAGCCAGGAACACTAGTAAAACATTTCATATGTAAACACTCTCGCTCTTATTCTCCCCCCTTTCTCTCAAACATTCTCAAAGATGAAATAGGAGTGGGAGCCATTAGGGTTGCTCTAAAAGTGTCAGATAACATGATGCTTCCCAAAATCTCAGCTGGGCCATTTAATAATTTCACAAAAGAAGTTATGAGATCACCAAAACCTTAATATTCAAGTCGCTCTTGTTCATAAAATGCCTGTCATCATTGCAAAAAATAATTAAAATCTTTCTATTATGATATTGTGGATATAAGAAATAATGATGCAGAGTTTTTATGTTATTATATTTTTAATCAGAGTTTCTAATGCAATGTTACACACACTGGAAAATATTAAACTTCTGCTCCTTGCTGTGGTAATAGCAAAAGCCTTTTTCTGTTTAAAGAACATTTAATTGTTCTGGTTGTTTGATTGTGGTTCTGAGATGTCCTTTAAATATAAAAATCTTTTATTTTTATTAAAAACAAGCAAATGTTCACTATGTGTAGAAGATACAGATTTTATCCCCATCTATCAAACATATATGTTAATAACATGTGGATTTAAAGAGATCTGCTAAATGATTGTACTCCATATGTTGTAACAAGCATGTCTCAATGCTGTTTTTTGGTCTGTTTTTTTGTTTATTTGTTTTCCAGGCCTACACATGGCTGCAGAAAGAAATGGGCCCTGAAACAGACCCAGTGGTCATTGTTAGGCATATTGGTTCTAGCCAACTGTCCACAGACCTACGGACTCTTCTGCAGAGTATCTGCGAACAAATCGCAATTAACTATCGCTGCCTGATTCACTTTTTGCCTATTAAGATTGAGGAGATGAGGGAGCTCTTGATCAACCTTTTAGGGGAATCTTCGTTCCACAGACCGTTGGTCATCGTCCTGGATGCTCTGGAGCAACTCTCGGATGCAGATGAAGCTCGCAAGCTGTGGTGGCTCCCCATACATCTGCCTCGCACAGTCCGCATCATTGTATCTACGCTGCCCAATAAACACGGCATCTTGCAGAAGCTCCGTCACCTTATCCATGATGAGGGGTATTATGTAGAGCTAATCCAGAGAGACCGAAAAGTCTGCAGCCAAACATTAAAACAGCAGCTGCTTGGGGTTAAGAGAAAGGTAACTTCAGGGCAACAGATCTATGTCAATGAGGCACTTGCCAAGTGTACATTGCCAATGTTTGTCAACCTCATCTACAGAGAAGTAGTTCACTGGAGGTCTCACAAAGATGTGGACGATAAGTCCCTCTGCTCCACAGTCCATGAGAGCATAGAGCAACTATTTTACTCTGTAGAAAACAAATTGGGCCAGCGATTTGTCTTCAGAGCATTAGGGTATATCACCATGGCTAAGGCTGGGCTAACAGAGGTTGAGCTGGAAGATATCCTGTCCCTTGATAACATAGTTCTTGGTGATGTCATTGTGGCAACATACCTCAAAAACCCATTGAGGATCTCATATGATTTGGTTGCAAAGCTCAGGGAGGAGCTAGAGGGCTATCTAGTGGAACGGCAGATACATAACATCACCTTGTTGGTCTGGGCCAACAGGCACCTGCATCTCATTGCCCAAAAGCTGTACCTTAGCAATGAAGAAGATGTGCATCAAATGCACAGTCTCTTGGCTGAATATTTTCTAGGGGCATGGTCAGGTGGGAGGAAGAAAATCTTTACTTACGATAACAACCACTTTACTTCCTTGAACATTTCTCATCATAAAAACCCTCACCATCAGCAGTCGCATGAAAAAACATCCTCTGATAAATACTCCTATGACAGACAGACCCCTGAGCAACCTTGGGTGTTCCAGTGCAACCTTTTGGAGCCTGACATTTTCTTTGTCAATCACAGAAAGATGACAGAGCTGGTGTACCACCTTACTAGGAGTGGGCGCACAGATGACCTCATGTTTGGTGTCATCATGAACTTCAGTTGGCTCTACACAATGATCAAGATTGGCCAGTTTGAAAAAGCTTTAACAGACATTGACTTAGCCTACAGCTACACCCAAGAAAAAGAGCTGAAGTTCCTGGCCACCACACTTCGTAGCGTCAAAGTAAAAGTGCTAAAAAACCCTGCATCACTGTCTGCAGAATTGCAGCAAAGGCTTCTTCCAGTTGTCACCTCCCTGCCTAAGCTCAGGCATCTCCTCCTGGAGTGTGACAAAGATGGCCCGAAATACTGCTCTATCATGCCTCTCCACTCCTCTATGGATGTCACCTACAGCCCAGAGAGGCTTCCCCTGTGTTCCACCTACATGCAGATTGTGGAGATCTTGCCCACTTTAGCCCCTAACATAGTTCTTGTAGCATTAGAAGATGGGTCAGTCAGCACCTGGGATGTAGAGAGCAGACAGCTTCTGCGACAGATTGACACAGCCAGATCAGTTGTGCTGGGAATCAGACTAACCTCTGATGAGAAGTATCTGGTTGTGGCCACAACCAAAAATACCTTGCTGATCTATGATAATCACAAATCCTGCCTTTTATCCGAGGTTGAAATTAAGGGATCAAAGCACAGTGGTGTCACCGGTGGACTTGCTTTCATCAATGGTTTTACCTTGTCAAGCCATCATGCTTTAGCTTGGCTTGAAGCTAGTAAAGACGTCAATGTCATTGACCTCCTCTATGGCTGGCCTCTCTACCAGTTCCATTGCTGGTATGAGGTAACCTGTGTCCAGTGCTCACCAGATGGAATGTATGCCTTCTGTGGCCAGTACCTCAACACCACATCCATCTTCCATCTGGGAAATGGAGACAAGTTGGCCACTATGACCTCTGAGTTTTCTGGGGGGTTTGTCAAGTCCATCCTTGTACTGGATACCCTTTACCAAATGGTGATGATTGACAATGAAGGCAGCCTGTCAGTATGGAACACCAAAGAGATAACCAACCCCAAGCTGATGGAGGATTATGACTGTAGAGGCGATGATAGTGAAGTGGTGGGCATTGAGTTATCTGAAGACCAGCGTTCCATACTGATTTGCAAGGCCAGAAGTATTGAGGTTCTTGACACAAAAGTATGGAAAATGGTAGAGAAGTTCAAAGCCAAACGTAGTGAACGCTTTGTTGCTGCTGTTCTTTCCAAGAATGGACAGAGCATAGTGGCCTCCATGGAGAACACCTCCTCCATCTTTGTCTGGAGGAGGGACAGTGGACAGTGCATGGCTAGTCTGATCGAGATCTCAGGGGCAATCGTTAAACTCATCAAATCTGTCCACCACAACCTACTCCTTTCTGTTACCAGCAGTGGAGTTCTGTCAGTTTGGGACATTGATATCATCACCGCCATGTCAAACATTGACAAAACAGGCAAGAAGATTCAGACTTTGCAGCTGTCTGGCAGAGAGGACTTTGTTTTTACCATGGATGGCTCAGAAGCTGTTCACAAGTGGAACTTTAGCACTGGATTTATTGAGATGGTCTTCAAACATGAGGGCATAGTGGAGAACTGTGTCCTAACCACCTCAGGGGATCTCATGGTGACTTCAGACGACAAGTCTAGTCAGTACATCTGGCAAACCAACACCGGAGAAAACATCTTCCGCATAAATGGACAGAGAATATCACAGCTACTAATCACCCACAACGACCAGTTTGTGGTGTCCCTCTGTGAACAGAATGCCTCTAGAGTGTGGAGGCTTGCGACTGGGCACAAAGTCTGCAACATCTTAGTCACTCTGCAGAATGCAGTGATTACCACAGCTAATACTTTTCTGGTGGGATCATCCAAGAACAAGCTCCTTGCAGTGAGCCTTTGGTCCGGCAGTGTATCAAAGAAGTTTGTCTGTGATGATGGCATTACCATCGTCAACTTCAAGCTCATACCTGACTGCCCTGACTGTGTGGTCTTCATCACATCCACAGAAACCGTCTTCATTTGGAGCGTGGCAGATGAGTCAGTCTGCAGGCGGGTCCAACTACCAACCAACTTCCTCAAAAACCTAGAGGACTTTCAGATCTCACCGAATGGAAAATTAGGAATAGTCTCCAAAGGGGATGAAAATATTAACGTTCTGGATCTTCACAGTGGGAAGCTCAGGCTTGTTCATGCTGCAGGCATAATCTGGCGTCAGAAATTATCAAGAGATGGGCGTTACCTTGTGTATGTTTGTTTCCGGAACTGCGATGAGGATGATGATGCAGGTGTTGTGTCCAATTTGATCGTGATGCGCCTTGCTGATGGTAAGAGCATCGGAACATGCTCACTTTACAAGACCCCAACCTTCCTTTCCCTCTCCCAGCGAGCACTAAACATCATCATTGGTTTTGAGGACGGCAGCATTGGCACATATACAGTCGTGGACCGCGTGGATGCCACCCTTAAGATAAAGATTGCCACCTCTAACAGCCGACAGATTGTCAACAATGCCTCGCAAAAAGTGCGGCCCAAATGTGGCAACCATTCCTTCAAGACCATTGCTGACTCCACCTGGAGAGAGTCGACCGAAGTCTTCTCCAGAGACAGCCCCATCAATGTGTCAGACTCTGGAGAGGGTGAGTCCACAACGCCTACAAAAAAGACTGAATTGCTGCAGTGAGAGGAGTGAGCATAATTAATGCGGGAGGGTGGAGATAGGTAAAAAAAAAAAAAAAAAAACCTAGAATCTCTGGGGTTGCAGTTGATTCTTGTTTACAGCCACGTGATTCAGCTGCAGATGTCAGCCCTGTGGGTAGTTAATGGGCCGACCATTTTAACGCTGCACTCAAAAGTATTATTTACTTTCAACTTATGATACACTTTATGTTAGTTTTACACATGAAGACTGTTAGAAAAATACCGTTTTACAAAAGAAAAAAATAATGTAAATTCTGTATCACATTAGTTTACCATTATGTGTCCTTTTGCATTTGAAGAACAAAGTTATTATTTAGATGTCTGGGTCAAACATATCCAAAGCCATTCCAGTGTTCTTAGCCACTTTCATTTTCTTTATTTCCATTGTACACATTAAGCCATAATGTTGTTCTTGAAAGAATATATTTATGTTTGTATTAATATCAGGCAGTACTGTAAAGAAAAAAAAAGAAGAACTATGAACATATGTACATATCTCTTTTTGGCTGCTGCAATTTGTGCAACTCCTTAAAAATGTTATGTTGTGCTTAATGCAATCAAAGTGAGTGCCTGGAATTTAAGATGTTCTTTATGTGCAGATTACAAGATTTATGAAAATGCAGGGACTTTGTAAACACAGTGTACGCAACACTTGCATTGATGTTAAATCTGCTGAAATCGAGTCAACATCAGGACAGATTGATGGCATTGCTCTGTGTAATGATAGCTGTAGGGATTTATTTTGGAACAGTTTACGTACATTTTAATGTGAATTTACCTGCAGTTCCATCAGTTTGTGGGCAGTTTGTTTTAAGGGAAACACCACTATTGAGCATATAGTGTAGCATAGCACCATACACATTCACGCCTTAACCAGTGTAGTTGCTTTAGATTTAGTGGAGGTAGTTAAAATGTTCCAGTACAGAATGACAGAGTGAGTTTTTTCTGAAACAACTTGGCCATGAGCATATTTAGAAGTTTAGTCATTAAGTGAAAGCACTTTAGGAGTGGTTTGTGAAAAATTCTTAGATTTATTCAAATGAAATATTGTATAAATATTTAAAAGTTATTTAGATGTTTCTTAAAAGAGCTGCATTGAGTCTACAGAAAAACACAATGGCTACCTTTGCAGGCTTACCTAAAATGCTACTGTTTCCCTACATTTGCTTGGTTTGAATAAAAAAATGATATCATGTTGACAACAGACTTTAAAGAGCAGTCATTAAAAATATGTCAAATTAGATTAGAGTTTGGGTCATTTTGATTAAACCATGTCTGGAAATCTTTTCAAAGCCTGTGGTCATCCGTTGTAAAACAGCGGGGGGGGGGGATCCACAAGGTAATTAATATTATGAGTAAGGAGAAATTAGGACAGAAGAAAAAAAATACTAGTTTTGTAGAGATCTGAGCACAGATTAAAGGCAGAATCATGTTTTCTAATGTGCTTTTTGCAGTTTACTAAAGGTCTTGGAGACAGTGGCTGTGTCCGAAATTTCATACTAACATGCTGTTTTGTACTCAATGAAATTTTTCAGCAAGTCCAAAAACTTACTACAAAGCCAGTGGAATGCAAATAGCATACTGTTTTGAAAGCAGTATTGCAGCATGCAAGCTTTGGACACTGGCTGGCTTTTATTCACAATCATTGCAGTGGTGAAGCATGATGAAGTCAAGTGAAATCAGTGTAAGTGCAAATAGGTTTCACTTTGCTAGGAGTTCTAGTCATATTTTTTGCAACATCAGTGTATTTAGATACATTGCTAAAAGGTTACCAAAGTAACCTGCCTCCAGGTGACAAGGTAATATGATACACAATAATAAGCCCAAAAAGATGCGCACTACTACTATTTCCCACATAAAAATGTGTTGAGAAATAGAACACATAGTGAGCACGTAGTGCACAGTGTGGAATTTCGGACACAACGTTCAGACATCCCGACCGGCTGAAGTTTTGGTTCTGCTGACAATCTAAAAGACATTTTTGGCATCTTCAAGGTTGCATATTGCCTTCTATAAAATATGCCCGTTATTATCCAGAATTAAATTTCTGTTCAGCAGATTTTTAGCTCTAATGAATCCAACCATCTGCCAGACATGACCGACAAAACACATTTTCACTCCGACATAAAGTTTCAAAGGGCTATTCCATCTTATCGTAAGTTTACTAGTTTTAAACAAATTAGACAATGGCCCTTGGAAAATTTTCAGACCAGGTAGCAGCACCAAGCTTTAAAATTTCCACCAACTCAAGAGTTTCTAAATTAAGAAAATAAGATATTCTATAATGTTATTGCCAAAGTCCCAATTTAAGTTTTTTTATTTTTATTGTTTTTGAGACTTGTACTGTAATTATATTGTCACCAAATTGTTCAAGTGTTTGACTGTGATTACGTTTCTGATAGAGAAAATGTGCTATCTTTGTTTAAAAAACAGTTTTAAAAAGAGTCCTCATATAAAATATAGCGGAATGCCAGTTTAAGAGTATATTTGAATGTGTCCATATGGAAGCCAGTAAAATATTATTGTATGTTAAGTAACTTGAATGACTTTTAATAACTTATATGTTTGCAACTCATAGTTGACACACTGGTAATGAATGTTTCTATGGTATTCTTTGTATTGTCAGGACTGACTTACCTGTTTAGAGATTTATATTTTCATAAATGTTGTACTGACATTTTGTTACAGAGTTGTTTACCGGAAATTAAAAAAGAAAAAGAAACTTATGTCTGAAGCAATATGAAACTAGTGTGTATGCATTGTTTGTATGAAGCATTTTAATGTAATAAAATGGTTCACTTTTTGCCTCCATGTTGCTGCTTTTCTCTTATAATTACACATTTTTACTTTCAAAAAGGGTTTTATCTGTTATAAGTGACGGGGGTGAATGAGTCTGTTGTGCTACAGTCAGCCAACGTTAAGCTGCGGAGCATGTGGTGAAACAGGTCGTTTGTGTGTTTTGTATTCAACCAGAGTAGAAAACACAAACAGTGTCAACACCCTCAAACACACACACACAGAACAGAGCTGCAGAATGATTTGATAGGCCAGAAATTGCTCTTCTGTGCATGTTGCTGAATGTCAGACAAGCGTGGTGAATATTTCTCCAACACTGGCTGACAGCGTCATTACAATTGGATGATGCATTTGCAAGTACACCTGCACAGCAACCTGCGCCAAACACACAAGCTTGCCGAGTTAACACACCCAGGGTTAAGCTGTGATTAGCCAATAAAATCCTGTTGCTTTGGGCTAACATTTTAATTTCCCATTGGTGTCTTTTTAAGCCGGTGTGTATGTGTATTTGCTTGTGTGTGCATGTGTGTGTTCTCTCTCCTCTGCAACATCAGGTCTGCTGCAGTCACCGAATTGGCCACACCTCTCATTGTAGTGATGGTGAGCTCATGTCTGTTGGCAGCTTCTAGTCCTTAGGACAACAAGGGCTTGACTATCGCTAGCACATTCCACCTGCAGCACCACACAGGCATATAATTACACCACTTGTTTGTTAAACAGGAGGTCCCCACAGTTCACACACTATGTACAGTATAACATTATTCACCATGACTTAAAATAGCCACTTCCTTGTCAGCAGCTTTAACTCAATAAGCCAGAACCTTTTGTCATCATTGTATTGACTGTAACCTGTATTTTCCATGATGACGAAGCTCATGAGTCATTGATGTGTCCGACCCTCCTCTCCTCTCTGCCACATAAACTAACCTGCTAAAATTACACCCTGCAAAGTGTAAGCGCCACAAAATTCTCAGGTTAAACGCAGTTTGAGTGTTCTGTGTTTGACTAACTAAAAGCTTTTTACCAAACACGGTGTGTTTGAACAGAAAAATCACTCCAATTTCAGGTTGCCCCACAATGAGAACATTTTTATCTGTGAGGTGAGTTGTGAATGAAAGAGAATCAATGAAACACAGCTGCGAAAACCACAACTCATATCATCCAAATTATCTAGCTTTACTTGCATTCCCCCTTGCATCAAGACTAGACTTCAGTTAGGAAAAGATTACCTGTGAGCCCTGACCTAATTCTGCTGAAGCACGCTGGGGAAAAGATGCACATTTCTCCAAGGCTCTTGCTCTGGTTTCAATTGCAGGTGAACAGTAGGAAATGGGAAATGATAAAGGAGTTATTTGCTTGTGATAGGTTAAAGAGATCGCAACATCCTGGGCGGTGTTCTGCTGGGTTTGGTGGAGTTGATCTGAACACAGAGAAGAGAGAAAATTAACAATGTAAAAGTTTTTGCAAATAATGCATGATCTATCCATTATGCTTACATGTTTTACCTGCTTTCAGATGCAGAATTTCCGTTTTTTTGCTGACCAGCAGCCACCTAACAGTGGGGATATTCAGTATGTTCATGGCTTTGACATAAACAACCCTCTAAAACTACAAAAATGTCCAGCATTAATATTTAGTAATCATTGTTAGTTTAGCAGGAGAGCAGCCTGAAACCACAAAGTCAATATTTCCAAAGTTCAAAGCTGATATTCGACCTTAAAAATGGAACAAAACAATCTCACTGTGGGATCCATTAAATAGTTACTGAGCAGCTAATAAATGGAGTGGAACAGTTCCCAAGTGCCAGGTGTGTTTTATAAAGCACTTGGATCAAAGGGAACCTGGAAACAGTCTGTTGTATATTTAATCCTTATTTATATCTCACAAAAGGAGTAGACCTGTAGAAGACTGCCTCACCTTTCTGCTATGCACTGTATTGTCTGATCACCTTGGTGAAGTAAATCGGTAGTGATGGTGGGGTAAAAACATGTTTAATATATTCTTAGTTTATACAAAATACAATGAAACAAAGAGCGTCATGTAAGAAAAAAATGGCACTATAAGTTAATTCATTTCAAAACATTTCTTCCTCTTTTTCAATGCTTTTTATGCTTTGTTGCAATAAGAAGCAGAAGAAGTGACAGAGTGAAAGCATCTCTGCAGCACCACCGGCCTTGGTTTTGGAAATATCTTTGTGGGCTCTATTTTGCATGTGTCACCTTGTTGTCATGTTTTGTGTCTGTGCCAGGATGTTAGGAGGAGTCCAGCCTGTCAGTGTAAACAAAACTCTGGTGTCTTTTAAGTAAGCATCAGTCTTTTTTTTTTATAAATGCACATATCTGAGACAACTCAGTGCCACTGGTGCATATACAGGACTGTCTCAGAAAATTAGAATATTGTGATAAAGTTCTTTATTTCCTGTAATGCAATTAAAAAAC
>JBAMHW010000005.1:12880250-12891194 GCA_037177495.1 Rhadinocentrus ornatus | reverse complement strand
GAGGAGCACTGCCAGAGCCCTGCAAAATGACCTCCAGCAGGCCACAAATGTGCATGTGTCTGCTCAAACTGTCAGAAACAAACTCCATGAGGGTGGTATGTGCTTACAGCCCAACACTGTGCAGGACGTTTGGCATTTTTCAGAGAACACCAAGATTGGCAAAGTAGCCACTGGTGCTCTTCACAGATGAAAGCAGGTTCACACTGAGCACATGTGGCAGACGTGACAGGTAATTTTATAATAATGTTGTTAAATGAAGGACTCAGGATGTCTCTAGTTTCAGTTTATCTCTGTTTACCATGTGTAATGACAAGTGATGCGTGCTTCGATGTTTCGGTCAGCTTTTTATTTACGCTGCGTTGCTAAAATTGTGCTAATTTAGCTTAAGGCGCTAACCATTGTAATGTTTTGGCTAACTGCTAAGCGGAACTCTTATTTTGAAGTGTAAAGCACCGGAACAGGATGTGCATGTAAAATGTTAGCGCATTGCAACGTTGATGACGTAGTAGTGCATCAAGAGAATGCAATAAAGAACCTGCTGATGTTGGCAGTTCACACATATCGTGTGGTTCAGTTATTCCTAAAAAACGGCCAGTCATAACACACGTCTATGTTAGCAATACCATTGCTGTTTTTATCCCGACCTAGCATAGCATTAGCTAAGTAGCCAGTAACTGCAAAAATAACATAAGTGTACAAAATATCTGAGAGTACAGAATAAGCGTTCATCACTTCGTCAGCTGTAGGTTGAGTCGTATTTTAGGAGGAGAGATGTGAATGCAGAGGCGAGGTTTATTCACTGCAGCACCGAAAACTTAATATTAATATTACAGTCTGTATTCAACCACCTTCATGTCATGTCTGCCTTAGTTTTACTTTGTCAGAAAATACTAACGTGACAGGCTGTAACAGCGACTCACTATGTGTTACAATTAGTGCCAGACCATTTTTGACCATGCGTGTACACATACACACACATATGCCCCCAAAGTCCCCAAAAGCTGTGTTGGTGTGGTGTCAGTTTTTCTTGTGTACAGGTGACTAAGTTTAATTAAAACTGAGGAGCGAGCAAGAAGCAAGCCAATGTTGACGGTCCCATCCGCCACACCCCGTACGACGTGCACGCTTTTGGTCGTACTTATTGATTAAAGCTGTAGTCTTAGCTTTTGTATGTAAATGCAGTACAAAATAAAGAGTGCTCATTAATTAGTTTTGCAAGGTTTTATGTAGGTGTTGTGGAGAGAAATGTCAATTTCAACATGCTTTCAACCAAAACTAGAATCGTGACTTGCAGAACGGTGGTCTGTGTGCCAAATTGTGCTAGACAGATTTGCTCTACCAAGGGAATCATCATGTATATAGGGCTGCCCTTGATATTTTAGATCCTTTTTATTCATTTTTATCAGTAATCTTATTTATTTGATCTACCATTAACTGATATATTAATGCCAAACCTTACAGGGGAAACAAAATAATAGAATTAAAACATGGAAAGGAAAACAGACTAGACTACAATAATCACAACAGTAGTTGCATGAACAATATAAACAATTACAATGCTAGAAAATGGACTAAATACAGAAAACAGGTAAACAAAAAGAAAAAATAAGAATAGGCACAAGTCAACATCTAGCTGCTGCGTCTAGACATGAAGCTAATAAAAAGCATCATATAATCTCCAAGTTATCAAAAGTAACTGCATATAAATATCTAAATGTTTCGAGATTATATTTGACCTTTAAAAGTTTTTAAGCCTATTATACCCCTGTAGAGACCCCTGTTTTAGAACCTCTTCAGAGGCTTGTAAATCCACTCCATATTTCTGTCTGCATTTCTAATTTGAGTCCCAAATATCATTAACGGCAAGTGACAAAACCCTATGTAGTAGATGATGTGAAAAACAAGGACTAAAGCACCACTCTGAGCTGGATGTCAAACCAGTCCACTAACTTTTACGTCACCACAACCTTCCCATGTCACCCACATAAACACGATCACCCTTCTCACTGCCCCGTCACACACACAGAAAACAAACACATTATCTCTGACAAGCCCTAAGCAGGTCTTAAGAGATAAATTATGATTTTATAATGTGACTCAGAGCTTACATAAGATAAACTTCACAGAGCTCTATCAGATGACTGAGTGAGTGGAACATTTTGTCTGTAAAAGCTTCTTTGTTTTCTTGGGACCCTCCTCAGACATATTAATTTCTACACCTCAAGCAACAAATCCATGAAGGGTTATTCCATTGCAAACAGCAGAGAAGGGAACAGAGACTTTGGCCATCTAGTAGAAGATCCTTTGGTGTTGTTGAAACTCTGTGCTCTTATCTCTAAACCTCATCAACCAGTATTTAGGTTCTGTTTTTCGGTATGTGTAACATTTAGACCAGCAACTCAAACCCACAGTTATAAAGAGGTGCTAGTGGATGGATTTCAGTCTTCCAGCGGTGCAGCAAAAACGAATAGTATCATATTATACACAAAATCATAGTTTGGGATGTTATTGTGCAAGGCAGATTTTACTGCTGCCCTGGTGGGAAGGTAGTACCTTTTATGGCTCATTCACAGTGGTGCTGTTTTGTCTGTTTTAAACGAACCCTTGTCCACGTCCACAGGTAGTGCAGTTCGATTGTTAGTGTTAACAGTCATTCACTGTCTAGTGCGGACCAAACAAATTAACTTTCTTAAAAGCCATGACAAAACGGAACATAAGACAAATTTGCAACCAAAAATAACAATTTATTAGTAACTAAAGACTAAAATAAAATAATAAACAAAAATATATGTACAAAAGAGCCATCACAGTGTCAATACAGGATGCTTTGTTGTAATTCATTAGATGAAGTAGTTGTCCTCACCTTGAACAAACTGTGAAGACATTAAAAAAAATGAACGATGGTGGCCTTCCATATTTAAAAAACTGAGAGCTGTTTATTAGGAAATAACTTATCTCTTCACAAATCTAGGATATTATTTGAATATTTGTGCACATCAAAAAGTTATGAAAACATGTTCGCAGTCTGGAAAAGCCCAGTGGAAAAGTAACTGCTGGTTGTAATAAAATCCATGCAAAGGTCACATAAGGACAGGTCCTAATAATTTCAACAAAAACAACTGTGTTTACCTTTCTCAAGTGAAATGTTTACTCTGATCCTGTCCCCTCAGTGTCAGAAGACTCTCCTAGTCATGCATATTCTCTACTAGTGTTTAAATACAGCAGCTTTAGAAAAATATGGACCAAACTGTGCCCTCAGTTTAGAGAGTAGTCAACTTTTCAATCTTAATATCTTCCATACTGGCAATGAAATAACTTTTTGTGTGTAAGAAAGTAAATAACTTTACCCAAGCTAAGCAACTCCTGCTCCCAAACACTCCTAATAGTTGAAATCACATTCAACTGGACCCTTTCTAGTGGAGGACTTACTATAAGCCTTATCTTTCCAGACAAAATTTTGCCCCTGCAGCAATTTCTCACAGGTAGCCCTGACTGCCAGATCTGCAGGTATCCCCTGAATTTCAATCCATACCACATTTAGGAGACATTCTGCAGCAATCTCACTTTTATTGCACCTGTTTCTCCAAGATGAAATGGTTCAATTTCCTCAGAAGGAAACTCAGAAAGCGAATAAATGGGAGCCGGGCCAAGCTGCAAGCACTGAAATATTTCTCCCCTTCTATAATCATCCCGCCATCTTCCCACATCAATATATAACATATTGAATGGCACATAGAGCAGATAAGACACTATTACAGCCAGCCAACAATGGCCAATATCTGAATGAATGATAGTCATTTGATGCACAGATTGAATCTATGATCTCATTACGAGTTTGGAAAGTCTCTTAGGAGGAACATGATTGGACATTTGGCTGTTCAGATGTGAGTTTCAGTCAGCTATTGTTGGTTACTTTAAAGGCCATAGGAAAAATAAAAAAAATTATTTTTTTTTTAGACTGCTGTTACAAACGTTGACCTCTACTATCTCATCTGTGTTTAAACCTTTATATCAGTCAGCTGTATGTTGTTACACAATGTGTTGGGAGTGTTGTTTTTTTTAAAGTTGTTGCCTTTTTGTTGTTTCTGTCTTGCTAATCCAGGATACTTCCACTAAGCTGAATCTCAAACTGTTCACAATCCCACAGTATGAGAAATACAGAGTGTGATTGGGCAACAAGTTGTGAATGCAGTTTTATGATTGGTAGATGGGCTTTGATGAAAGCAAAGGCCATCAGCTGGTGGATGGCTAATAAGAAAAGACAGTTTTGAAATGAAGCTAAATGAGAATTAAATAATAAAATAATGTGCACATTCACACTGGAGCTGTTTGGTCTGCTTTAAACAAACCCTGGTCTGCTTTCAAGGATAGTTTGGTTGGTTTGGTAAAGTGTTATTGCTCATTCCAGCTCAGATGAGAACCAAAGTAGCAAACTCTGGTCTGCTTGAAAACCAGGGACCAAAGAGAGGAAGTGATATCGAGTGTGTTGTAGTGCAACATGCGGAAATGTCTCGCTGCCTCTCCTGCTGCTCATGCTGGACAGATTCTAGTGAAAACACTGATTAGGCAGTTTCTCTGCATGAGTAAGGTGTAATATGAAAACGAAGCAAAGGAATGCTTCATCAATTTTTTCAAGTTAGGACCCTAAAATCCACATAAATAATTACATACTCTGAAAGAACAGGTACTGATTGGTTTTATTCAAGGTGTCAATAACAAGAACAAAGTTCTTTCTGGCCCATTTCTTCCATAATTCAGTGTCTGTGTCTTTATATGCCGTAAATGTGTTGTACAGATTTTTGTGCATCCTCCCCACCTCGGCCACTGTTCCCCTAAACCAGGGATCCTCAAAGTCCGGACTCCGGTCTGGATCCGGACCGCAAGGCACGTCAGTGGACTTGTGTTTTGAATCACAAAACATCTTTTTTCTAAGTCTTTTTCAAGATTAATCTTCCCCAATAAAGAAATAAATAGTTTATAATGTCAAATAAAGTGTCCCTGAATATTATTCATGGCATTCTAGTAGGGCTGCAACTAATGACTATTCTGATAGTCGATTAGTCACCGACTATTTAAACGACTAATCGACCCATCAGATTATGTATCTCATAATTATTAAATGGCTCATATTTCACTTTGAGCTTTGAAATCATGCGTGAAGTAGTTATGTAATTCAGACATGCCTCCTCTTTAAATGTTCGACCATTGCGGACGTACTTCGTGGTACGCAAGATCCGCTTTATAAACCTTACATGTATTTAATTTATTTTGTAAGTTTAACGTGAAGTTATCTCAGACTTTTGACGTCCTCTGCCACCGTTTTGTTTTCTGGTCGGCCACCATATTTTTCCCCTTTTTTTGTCTTTTTTTTTCCCCCGACAACAGTCGACGGGTAAATTCGTTGTCGACTATTTTTTTTGTCGACTATAGTCGGCAACGTCGACTAATTGTTTTAGCCTTACAATCTAGTGATAATAACTCTTTATGTTCACCAAGTTTTGCCGCCTCGTCCATAAAGCGGTGTGCCTCAACCGACAGCCAACCGACCCTTTGTCTGTGAAACAGGCAGGAGGACATGAGCAGAGGGCTGCTATAAATGACAGGAATAGTAGCCTATCAGCACACAAGGGTTTGTGATGTTAGAGCCAATCAGAAGCAGAGTAGGGCGGGCATTTGTAACTACTCTGCTAGCAAAACACTAAACGTAACCAGAACCATGACTTTCACTAGGCTTGATGCATTTGAACTGTTCTGTTTTTGGCTTCATGTGTCACTTGAGGTTATGAAATTAAAGAAAAGGAGGTCAGTAACAATAAAAAACGGGATCAACAATAAAACAGTACATACAATTTCTGGCAGACATTCACTTTAGGGCACAACCACGGTGGGGAAGCAGCGGACTGAAAGCAGCATTGGCTTCTGGGTAGTGTATTTCTTTTTTACTTGGTTACGGTGTAGGTTTATTGAGTGAAAACTACTAAATGGCGGCACCTGTCTTTTTTTTGTTTGTTTGTTTGTTTTGTTTGGTTCCCGCTCCCGTCTGCTCCCATTAACTTTTTATTCCCATCCCGTTGGAATCCCGTAGAAATCCCGTGACCCATGGGATTCCTGAAAAAATGTCAGCATCTAGTGATAACTATTAGTATATTACACTATTAATGCACAGTCATTTATTTAGCCACGTATTTGCTGTTGACGTATAAATGTTGATTACCTTATTACATATATTATAAATACTTTCTCTATGCAGTCAGGTGTGATAAACCGCAGTGAGACTTTTTATATTGAGCTTTCAACTTTGAATCAACCAATAAGATCCACTTGCGTCTCAAATGCGTGTTATCAGGCTCTACTCTCCACACAGACCTTAAACAACTACCTGCAGACACACATAACTAAAGATCCTTCTTGAAACATACTGTCGTAATGGGTGTTGAATGCAGTTCTTTATGATGTTTTTCTGCATTTCTGTCTGGGATTATTTGCTCAGCAAACAGTGTGGCAAGATGACAGCTGTAAGTAGACACAGTGGAGCCAGAACATACCTCTACCTGCCATGTTTGCCTAGAGTTTTTTGGGAGTTGTCTTTGACTTTTAATGCTAACGTCACTCTTATCAGGACACTAACATAACCAGCTAGTCACTCATTGGCCCTTGCAGCATAGATGACCATTGTTAGCTAAGATGGCACTGTTTCATCTCCGGCCTGTAGGGCCTGTTCCCCTCTGACTGTGAGCTGTTTTCTGCTGAACAGCAGCACAATGGTTAGCCCGAGGCAGGCAACACTACAATCACATTGTCAGCACAAGACACACTTTTTGCCTTGCAAATTCGCAACCCAACTCCACTTAGATGCAAACCAGCTTTTTTCGACCCACTTTAATCACCCTGGTGGTGATTAAAGTACATACATAAGTACTCCTGATGCCTTTCATTTCTGCTTGCACAACAGGAACTAAAAAAGGATTTTGTATTTGAATAATTTAATTGCAATTATTTGTATATATCTAAATTTATTCACCAGGTAGTTACATAAACTACTCATATGAAATGCTTAAAGGTACTGTACAATTTTTATGTTATTATAAAACTAAAACAGCCAAGAGTTGAGAAAACATGCTTCAGTATATGGAAGCAGTTTGAACTTGAACATACTGAATAATAAAATACTGGAAAGACTGCAATTTTATTAGATAAGCGTCCACATTATTATCTTTTATACTTACAATCTGAATGTAAACTGGGGAAATAAGTGAACATATACAGTTCTTAATGTATAAAACTGGTAATTACTGCATTTAAAAACAGCTTTTCTAGTCTTATTGACACTTTACACCGTTAATGCACATGATTTTCCTTTTTTTCTCTCGAACACATATTTACATAATAATTACACATTAGGGGAAATGAGGAGTTCATTGTTAACCCGCAACAACCCTTACCAAGAAAAAGGCATTGGAAAAAGTTTTCTTTGCAGATTTCCTTTATAATTAGCAAATGCTTGAAGTAGAAGTTAGTAATATAGTAGCAATTATTTAATAATCAAAACTTGAAACAATAATTGGATAAAAAACACTTACTCTTGACATTACATACCCAAACCGAGATGGCTCAAGCAGGTTTACTTCCACAACGTTTTAATAAGATTCATTATAGTCACTGAAAATGTTGCTTTACCGAACCTTACAGCAGGAAGTCTGTGACAACTTTGACACCTGGACTGAAAATGGTAAGGACCAGTGACCTTCTGATTGGTTTACATTTACTATCCTGAGCTACAGCTTTTTATTGCTGCCAATAATTAACATGCTTCGTTTTATCTAGTTTTATTTACCAAAGCTATGTAATAGAAAACTTAAGTTCCCTTGTTTTGACCTATGAGGTGTTTATATGGCGTGCAAAACCATCCATTTATTGTCTATAACAGCTTATTCCAATGCAGGTTTGAGCTGAAGTCTATCCCAACAGGTACTAGGTAGCAGACAAAGTACACCCAGGACAGATGTTCATCCATATTGCAAACGCTGTGATAAACCAATAAAATCAGAAGCTAGCACAAGCTACAACGGCTGGCAGGATTCAGCAACTGGTTGAACTGGCCCAAGATTGGGTGCGAGCTGTAGAATACTCCCCGGTCATTTTGAAGCCATAAGACTTTTTTTATATTAAAAATATTAAAACACACAAAAACTTTTCCTCTTTGATAATTGCTAATACCAAACAAGTTACTTAAAACCACAGCAAGCCAACATCGCGGTAACAGCTGAGAAAAGTCACATCTGTAAAAAAGATATCTTCTTACTGTTTTTTAGTTTTATTAGCAAGTAATGTCTTCTTCAATTCATTTATTGCTTTATTTTCCCCACTATTAAAACATCAGACAGTTCATTTACTGGTAGATGGGTTTGGTCTTAACAAAACAAAATTTTTTAGTCATTCATAATTAATTTACAGCCGATCAGTTAAAGCCACTTTGGTTTTGGACCTTTAATGGCAACGATCAGTTATATTTGGCAGGAAGCTCTGAGTTTGATGTTGTTCGAGGCCTTGTTGTTTGAGGCTGCACATTAAAACACCCCTGAGGGTGTACAGAACAGAAAGCAGCAAACATGTACCACAGACATATGGAATAATTATTGTGCAAAAGGAAACAAAATGCCACCACAAAACAAGAAAACAGGAAGAGGAAGAAGCTTGTGGTGTGGGAGGGAGAGCCTGAGATATCCAAAACGCCTGAGTGATGATCAGAGGACTGAAAGCTGGAGCTTATCAGTGGATTATTGATCTGCTTGAAGGTGACTAGTAATTGTAAGAGTTGTCTGATTACGACTTCAGCTCTTTTCCCATACTAACCAGACGCTCCATTAATGTGATAGTTTCTTAAACCTGCTGGGAAATTAGCTCTTCTTTTGTTCCTCTTCAGGAAGTTAACGCAAATTTCAGCTCAGTGAGAACTTGCCAGAGCAACAGTGTTTGAAACAGGGTCCTCTATTTAAACCACTAAGCCTGTCTGCCCCTTTGAATTGCACTTGGCATGGTGTACCCTCCTGCTTTTTATAGAAGTAGCTGTGAATGTGTCAGAGGTCTCTGTGAACGTGAAGATGAATGTATTATGGGAAATCCTGGTAGGCAGGTTACAGACAAGTTCTCCTCAAACGATAAGAGATCATCTCAACAAAGATAATTCAGGGCACTCAGACCAAAGGATGATACTCAGGCGTGAGTTCTGTGTACAAGCTGATTTTTTTCTGCATCCTCAGTGACAACGCCCACCTCTAGCTCTGGACTCTGTCTCTTTGCTCACAGCAGCAGACCTGTAGGTGGATAATTAGACGTCTTGGGAAAGCTAAGTCAGGCTTTGCTGCTTCTCCACAAATAATGAAGCCTTTCATGCAAATAAGTGGCCGTGTTCACAGCCGTAGAATGACAACCTTGTATGTAAGGCATCTTTTAAAAAAACATACTATCACATGAATAAGCAGACTTTTTAAGAGATCCATGTAATTAATAGAAACATGAGAAGCTTTTTTAACAAATTCCTCAAGCAGGTTTCACCAATATCTCCTAGATAATTCCTCCTGGACAAAAAATGGATGAAGTTCCTCAGAAACTATCACATTTATCATCAGAGTAACCTAGGAAAATATGGGAATAAAGGATTATTTTTATAAAGTAAGGCTGTGTTTTTCTACAGGCTAACAAATCTAATTTAAATGATGCAGTAACTATGGTAAATGGCCCTACAATACTTTAGACCTCCACAGTTCCCCAAGCATTGAACAGCTCTTCTTTTTTAGTACCATGCCAGAAGGTTTTAAAGGTCCCATATTGTGCAAAATTCACTTTCTAAAGGTTTTCTAACAATTCTGTGTGCCCTCATAGCCTGTGTATGAAGCCCTAAAATGAAAAAAAATGTCTCCTTTCTCACTTGCTTGCTCCACTTTTAAGCAAACGTGTGCTCAAATGGGTGAGTCTGAGATCTTTGCCTTGTGACATCACGACGGGAAAAACCACTTCCATGGGTAGTGGATGTTGCCATTGACCCGCTGAGTCTGCCCTCTAAAGTCACCAAGCGGGCGCCAGCAAAAGCCAGATCCTCTCCCAGAGAGGGGCATGGACTGGCACCACTCATGAACATTTAAAGGTTCAGACAAAACAACCCGTTCTCATTAGAGCTCACTAGAGCCACTTTTGGAATGGCTGAAATTAAGGACCAAGGCTGAATTTGGGGTAATACACTTTGAAATCAATGTTGTTAGACCTCTGACATCCATATGAAATTGTTGAAAAAAAATATAATATGGGACCTGTAAACAAAAGATGAAGATGCCATCATAGGCAAACAGCAACCTTGGATCCCACTATTTTTGCAATATACCTGGATCAAATTATTTATTCCATCTATAGCTGTGCTTGAAAGTTTGTGAATTTCACCTAAAATCATGTATTCTAAAAATATACAATGTGAAAGAAACTAAATTAACTATCCTTGGTTGTTTATTTCCTGAAAATAGTTATAGAGATTTTATTCAGGACAGACACCCTGACATTTCCCCTTTAAAAGTCTCTGATTAAACAGCTATTTGTCAAGGCTGGACTCAAGGAAGAGAGCGAACCGGCAGGTAAGGTGTAAATACTTTATTGAGAGACTGGAGATGGCAGGAGGGATGGATCCGTGTCAGACGAGGTGGAGAGTGGGCAGACAGAGGTCTCGGAAGTCACCGGTGGTTTCCAGGCGGGACTCTTTCGGAGAGAAAACAGACATGTTAGACACAAGCAGCGAGAACCAGGACATAAATGTGTTTGCAGCCGGTGTACCACAAGGTGTAGCAACAATCCAGTGAAGACTGAAGATCAGCCTGGAGCTTACAGTGAGGAAAATAAGTATTTGAACAGCCTGCTATTTTGCAAGTTCTCCCACTTAGAAACATGGAGGGGTCTGAA
>JBAMHW010000005.1:12847284-12866315 GCA_037177495.1 Rhadinocentrus ornatus | reverse complement strand
TCGTGACCATAGGTGAGGGTAGGAACGTAGATCGACTGGTAAATAGAGAGCTTTGCCTTTTGGCTCAGCTCCTTCTTTAACACGACAGACCGATGCAGAGTCCGCATCACTGCAGATGCGGCACTGATCCGCCTGTCGATCTCATGCTCCATCCTTCCCTCACTCGTGAACAAGACCCTGAGATACGTGAACTCCTCCACTTGGGGCACTTTTTTCCCATTTTGTTATTTTACAGCATTATTTCAAAATGGGAAAAATTCATTGTATTCCCCAAAATTCTACACACAATTTCTCATAATGACAATGTGACATTATGTCACTTTATCAAAGCTCCAGTGTTCCTCTCTGGAGAGAGGAGAACTTTCCAGAAGGACAACCATCTCTGCAGCAATCCACCACTCAGGCTTGTATGGTAGAGTGACCAGACAGAAGCAACTCCTTGGTAAAAATGCACATCTGGACTTGGGTCCATGGCCGTGCACCGACGCTTCCCATCCAACCTGATGGAGCTTGAGGTGCTGCAAAGAGGAATGTTTGAAACTGTCCAAAGATAGGTGTGTCAAGCTTGTGGCATCATATTCAACAAGACTTGAGGCTGTAATTGTTGCCAAAAGTGCATCAACAAAGTATTGAGCAAAGGCTGTTATTATGTACATGTGATTTCTTAGTTTTAATTTAATAATTAAATTTAAAAAATCTTTTTTCCTGTTGTTATTATGAGATATTGTGTGTAAAATGTTTCAGGAAAAAAATGAATTTATGCGGCTGTAATTTAACAAGCTGTGGGAAAAGTGAAGTGCTGTGAATACTTCAAGGATGCACTGTGCATAATATGTTTTATCAAAGTCACTAGTTCCTCACCAGAACTTCCTGGCTCTTCAGGATTCCCCACTTACATAAGCAAGTGAAATAGGAAAGGTCATCACATTAGATTGTGTTACTCGTAGTTTTGTTCTTACAGTATATTGTTTTGTCTTATTTATAAAATATAAAAAAAAAAATTTGATTTACTTAATGAAGAAAATATTTTCAAGGACTAGAAAAGAGCAAAAGGGGGGGAAATTTCTCATATCTTTTCACTAACACGTCCTCATTGATTTCTGAATAAAACATAAAAAATCAAGCTGGAAAAAAGGAATATTATAATGTGCATATTTAATAACAATTTCAGTGCACCTAATTGCACATGTTTAATTTGTCTTTCTGTGACGTAACAGGTACAGATGTACTTTTATCTCATGTCATGTTCAGTTCAATTGAACTTTTCTCACCTCAGCTTAACAAGGCTAAAAAGTCTGCACACTAAACACCACAGTGGCCATCAATTCACTCTTCTTACTCTTTCAGGTCAGGCTTTGAGTTTCCAGTCTGGCCAGTGACATTAGTTCAGCCCATGTGCTTAATATGAACTAACTGAGGCTAGCAAATACTGGGAAATATCTGTGGAGTTAAAGAGTTAATGGTAAATAAGCTGTTTGTTTCCCTGAGATCCCTGTTTTCAGCTGTTTGCCTGCCAAATCATTTCTACTTTATTTGTACTGTAAACAAAAGCAATAAAGTTTTTCTGTGATCAGTTATTTGTTGCTCTGTTTAGAAACATAAAAAAAAATGACTGCATACCACCTCGCTAACTATTAGCTAACAGTTAGCAAACTAGTTCATTAAATAACACGAGGGAATACCGTACGCACAGGCTACATTCACATTGTTTCAGGAACAAAAATGTATATTTATTTATTTATTTGTTCTTTAACCCTGTCCTGTCCAACGTCCTAACATACAGAACGGTGGTCTGTGTGCCATATTTTGCTGGACAGATTTGCTCTACCAAGGGAGACGTGTTATATAAATGGCTGCCCTCGATGTTTGGAATATTTTTATTATAATCTTATTTTCTTTAGTCTTGATATGTCAGTGCCAAACCTGACAGGGAGATGGAGGAAGAGAGAAAAAGAGAAAAGGACAGAATTGAAATGTGGAAATAAAAGTTGTCTAGGCTGCCTAAATCACATCAGTATTCACAAAAACAATATAAACTACCACAGCACTACATGATAAATAAAGAAAATAGGATATTGATGATGCAAAAAAGTACAACAGTACAGTACCTGTAGAGACGTACCAACACACAAACATCAACAAGATCTACTTAAAAGCAGATGGAGAGACAACACGTTTGTGAGCATGCACGTGTGAACGTGCACAAGGATAAAATGTGTGCTTGCAAGGGGGCCATGACCACGCCGCACACCAAAGCATCAGGGGGAGACGGGGGGAGCCCGAGGCCCCAAAGGTTCGGCAGGTCCACAGAGCCCAGGACAGCCAAAGCAGAGAGAGCAGCGATCCCCACTCAGCTCAGAGCAGAGGGGCCCCCAGACCGGAGCCCCCCGGGGCTGGGCACCGAGCAGCCCAGGGTGATGGTGAGCAGACCCAGCGGCTTTAATTTTATTTTAAATTATTTGAATAATATTTAACGCCTAAAGATTTTTAACAACTTTTTAGTCAAAATGCAAATTTAAAATGTCTTTTGAGTCTTTTTGGGACTTGTTTGACAACAAAAAATGTTGGAAAATGCATATTATCTGGTGAAAGACTTCACATAGAATCCCAATTTTAAAAAGTATTTGGATACTACCTAAAATGTAAATAAAAACATCATCATCATTATCTGTACCGCTTATTCCTATTATGGGTCGCGGGGTGAGCTGGAGCCTATCCCAGCAGTGTTTCAGGTGAAAGGCAGGGTACACCCTGGACAGGTCACCAGTCCATCGTTCCATCCAAACGTGGAAATAAAATGTTAGAAAATATGTTCTAAGACATTTTACTATTTCATGTAAAGTTCGTACTTTATATAAAATAGTAAGTATAAAGTCATTATTGATCATTGCGGCAATAATCTCAAAAAAGTTGGAACAGGACCAAAAAGAAACAGCTGCTGGAGTATGTTTCACTTAATTAGGTCAATTGGTAACAGATTAATTACATGGTTGGGTATAAAAACAGCACTTTAGAGAGGCAGAGTCCCTCTACAAATGGATTTTTTTTTAGTCTCACTGAGAATGGGTGATGGTTTAGTACTGCATCTACAAATTGTAATCTCAGAATAATGTTCCTCAACATAAAATTGTGAAGACCTAAAATATTCCATCATCCACATTAGAAAATATCATGGCGACTGCTGCATGGGCTCAGATACATTTCCAGAGTTTGTTGTCTGTAAACATGGTTGGTCGCGCCTTTCACAAAGGCAAGTTAAAGCACTGTCGTGGAGAAAAAAGACGTCATACGTGAAAGTCATCCTGAGCCGTGGCTCATTTAAAATGTTCTCAGGAAAAGTGGAAAATTGTTCTGTTGTCATATTAATAAAAATATTATTTTGGAAATAATTTATGTAGCATCCTCTGCAGTAAAAAGGAAAACAACCATCCAGCTTGTTCTCAGCTCTCAGTTCAACAATATCCCCGAGGGTATGTGGATGCATTGCACACATGGAAAGGCACATCATCAAAGGAATTAATACTAGAGGTAACTGCAATGTAATAGCAACATGCGTTCTCATCCAGACTAAATCTATTCCAGAGAAGGTCTTGTATTTTTTTTTAGCAAGATAATACTAAACAACACACTACAATCTATTACAACAGCATGAATTTCAGTACTGTTGCCTGTAAATTAGGACAACAGAATTATTCCAACTTTCTGGAATAAAAGAGTGCAGGAGCTGAGCCCGACTTTTCACTAAATGGGACTTAGGGACCTTGAGATGACTTATATTGAGGAACACAGGGTCTAAGGACCACAGGACTGCTTGTTTTGCATTCATTTTAATAAAAAAAGTAAATGTCACACAAAAACACATGTAAAAACATGCACATTTTTAAACTAGTTAATTAAAAGACATGTTACGTCAGGCGGGGATCTGAGCTCTTATATTATCTCCTGTAAAATTAAGTTTTTCTTACACAATACTACAAAACTGTGAAATTAAATATTTTGTCTTATTAAGTTCATTTGTGGGATATAAATATGGCATGGACCTGCTTGGCAGAACCGCTTGACTCCACGAAGAATAGTTTACCAATTATCTGTCTGTTTGCGTTTCCGATGAAAAACAATTTGTTTCCCTGATTGTAGAATTTGCATTCAGCTAAACAAAATCACTTTATGATCACTACAATGCTATTAAGTCACTCCCTTTATCTGCTCCCAAAACTTCTGCAGTTAAATTTCATGCTTTCTCCCTTCTGACTGATTAACTTATAACTTGATACCAGAAGTTAGGCAGACATGATATCAAATTACAGTGAATAGATCATCTATATCATTTTTTGTGTCCAGCTTCCTCTTGCAGCTTGACAACCTCAGTGGCGAGCTGCTTCTGAGATGCTCCTGAAACAGGAGTCTGATGGATTCAAGTTAAAGTCAAGATGAACCACAGTCAGACTTATAGGGACTCTAGCTAGAATATCAGGCAGGATCACCTCTGACACACCAGAGGTCTTGTGCTTTCTGGCAATCCATCAATCCCCACTAGCAACAACTCTCAAATTGGAAGTCAAGCAAGGGCCCCCATAGGCAGATGAGGCCACCCTGGGGAAACAAAAACAGAACAGAGAAATTAGACCTGTAATGAAACTGCAACCTCAGCGAGTGGCCGGCAAAGTAAGCAAAGACAGGAAAAATCTTGTTAAAAAGTGAAACACAAAAACAGGGGTAGTAAAATGAAAAGAAAAAAGCGACAGACAAAAATATAAATGAACTGAGAACTAATTAGGGAGCAAGACGCAGATCAAACCAATGAGGCCAAGGCAAGCAATCGCAGAGGGGAAGCAAAGCAACAAAAGACAGAAAGAACTTTGCCAAATTAAGAAAGGAGGTAAGAGACACAGATCCCAAACACAAACAAACCTAAAGCAAAATATATAAAGAGCATGAGGGAAAGGTAAACACAAGACAACTAAAACTATGACAGTAATCCTCCATGTATTAAGCCATGTATTGACTTTTCAGCACAACAAATGTTTGCTTCTGAGTCTGTCTCTGTTCATAAATAAAAAAGCGCTCACTGTGGGATCTAGGTGCTTAAAGCTTACCATGGCAGCAGTTAGAGCCTCGGCAGGCAGCATCCATGGCACCTGGGACCTCAACTAATGAACACCTTTGGGGTTTTTTGCATGAGATGAGATGCAAGCAGTGCGTGTACACACATTAAATCTTGCTAACTTTTACAAATAAACATAACAAATCCTGACTCTTGGTTTGTTAACAGTAGGAGCAGATATAAATGAAGCACAAGAGGAAACAGATGATATGAGGATACCAAAATAGCTCCTTCATAGGACATTTCATCTATTCATGTCACCGTCCCTCTTTTATCCTCATCAGTCTTCTTCTTCACATGAAATTCTTGCTGTTCTTCTATTATACTGTACATTTGTCAAGTCTAAAACCTGTCTCTCTGTGGACTTCGACTATTTCTGATGTGAACATTTAATCTTGGTGGTAATCCTCATTTCATAAATGCATGGCTATGTTTAGGATTTGCATTTGCTAAACAGGTTAATCCGTATCAAAAATTTGCAACAAACCCCTTCTGACCTTTTCTTAAACTTGTTTATTTTAGTATTCAATTTGCTTTTGTTCAATGTTATTTATATATTATTTCAAATTCATTATTTATCATTTATCATTATGTATTAATTTTTATTATTTAAATTGTATTTTATTTTATTCTATTCCCTTTTTTCCCTGTATTTATATTATTTCTTTATAATTGTAAATAAATTCAGGCATTAAGAGGTTAAAGCTGAAGCACTTTTGTAAACATTTTTTTTTTTACCTACCTAAAACATTGTTTCGAACACAGCATGCTGTTGTATATTGGAAAAGACTAAAGGTCTATGCTACAATTAATTGGAAGCTGTGATTCAAGATGGGGAAATAACACAGCGACCCTAACTTTACAAACACCTTAACAACAGGGCTGAATGAAGCTATGAAGTTAAAATAAAAACGCGATCAGCTTAATCAAGCGGGTGACTCATCTTCTCATCGACAGCAGAGCTGAACTCGCTTCTTGCATCAACACGATAGTGATGCTTTCAAACAGTTTGAGGGTGAGCAGAAAGTTAAATGACGGCTGTGTTGATCTTAAAAGGGTTAGGAAGAAAAAATGTAAAATTTTAGGCCGCTTCAAAGCTTGGCTCCATGTCGGTTTGCAACTTTATCCCATTACGTAGCAAATTAAAACAAAAACTGCTCAAAAACATGGTTTGTAGTATAGGGTATTGATAGTGTAATTATAATTAAGCTTGCAGACTCCACTTTGATTTTCAACATCCTCCATGATTTAACTTCAGCCCCACTACAAAAGACATTAAGGATAAAGAAACCAAAAAACAGTTCCACTAGAGCCAGCTCCAGAAGTGTTTTTAGTCTGTCTGTGTTCTCGTTCTGTGCCTCTCAAACCTAGAAGACATTACACGTTGAAATATGGGAATCGCCTCAAATCCTTTACAAAAACAACTGAAATCATGGTTGTTAAATAATCAGGCCTGTCCTCATATATGATTTGATGATAGGCTGATGGCTAATTGTTGAGGTTGGCCATCAGCTATAATTATGATGTCAAATCTGCAGTAATGAGAAGTTTGAAGAAAATTTTATCTGTTGTAGCACATGAATGCAATCTTACTGTCTTAATGCTACGCACCGAATTAGGAAATTATGTCAGTTATGAAACTCTGATTTGCGCTCAACCTTGAATTGTATGATGTCATTGAAACCTTTTATTTGTATTTATTTCTGTATTATTTTTTGGATAAACTGCACTGTTATTAAGTATTTTAGTCCTATTTACATGTGTATTATTTTTTACTGCACTGCTGCTTTAGGTTTTCTGTTGTGATCTGCCACAAAGGGACTAGGTATGAAAATTAGCTCTGGCTAAAACTCCAACATTTTAAACGTATAATGCATAATAACGTGCACTGTCCCTTAAAAAAACTCAAATACTGGTCCTGCAAATATTTTCATGCAGCATAAGCATGCAAATCTTCACAAAAACAACATCTAATGAGTTGGGGCGTCTCTTCGTTTGTGGATTTCCACTCCAACAACTCAAAGCTAAAGCTAAAACTCTTCATCGGTCCACTGACCCTCCATCAAGCAAATGTTTGACCAAAGAGACTTTCATAGTTTATAATTAACCTTAATAGTATACACCTGGGATATTTCCTGAAAATGCTCAAGGAAAATGCAGCTTCTAGGGTCCAAGCACTGAAAGAAAACAACTAAAGGAACCAATAGTCTTTTATATGATAAAAAATGTGATCATGAGATTTATTTTCTGAAGTCCGAGGAGCCTATTCTTGTGTGACCAGCATGAAATACAGCTGACAGCAACTGTGAACTTTGTTTGTGCCTTTTTGAAAAAAAAAAAAAAAAAAGATAAAATAAACATAGCAGCCGTCCTATTAGTTTGCTGTATTAAGTCCTGTCACACATTCATATTGAACTCTAAAATTACTATGTTTTGCTCATGAAAACTATTTGTAGTGGTTCTGTTTAGCCTGCCAGACAGAAGCATCACCAGGCCCCAGCGCAACCTTTCATGATGCAAAATCAGCCATTAGATCAGCTGCGAGACAGGACTTTTAATCTGTTATAGCATTACTCAGAGAAGAAACAAAGCCTCCGACAGTGCCAGGTCTTTTTTCTTCAGCACTGTGGATTATTTATTCCCCAATTCATAAATTATGAAAGCTTACAACCGTCTTTAATGGTAAATATAATTATCCCTGCTGCAGACACACACATCAACCCTTTTATTATAAGCTATTTTCCATTATCCACATTTCTGGTGGCCTTTCAATTCATTCCCAGGCCAAACCCTTTATGTGCAGGCAGTAATGAAACTGAAAAGAAAAAGAAAGAGTAAAGAAATTAGAAAAATGTATTGTTTGTTCCCTCCATTGGCGCAGAATTTTTAGCTTGTTAAACTAAACACTTTCAGTGTTTTTTGTTCCATAAAACTATTTGAATTGGTGACAAATGTCTGCTAGTAGACAGAGTAGAATCATTCAGAAAGTCTGAAAGATCTCAGCAAGACTAAAAACTAAAGAGCGGGAGCAAGGAAAGCACTGCTTAGATCTGAAGAGCTGGAGCTGGTGGAGGATTAGAAATACCTGGAAGTTCAGGTAGGCAAAAGATTAGAGTGGAAATGTAACACAGAAGCATCTACAAGAAAGGAAGCAACAGTGTGTTCAGTGAGAGGCTTCTTCAAGACACAAAAGTGAGGGTCATTCCTGCAAGCAGCCATCGGAAAAAAAAGTTTGATACTTTTATCATTAATTATGTATTATGATGGAAAAAAAAAAGTAGATAGACTAAATAAAGCCTGACAACAACATTATAATTTACCTCTGGGGATTGTTTCCTTCACATCATTCATTTATGAGAACAGTGGCAGCTTGTACCTCTTGAGGTTTTCACACAGGCTTTTATTGAAAACAAGAATAGGATCCCAAATCCAGATTAGCTGAAGAGAAGTCACCTAGGACAAGAGAAAAATGGAGTGAAGTTTGTAATATTTTTCTTTTCTCTCATGCAATGAGGAATGTGAGATCCAGATTATTGGGGTAATTTCATAGCCTTTACAAGAATACAGCAGAAATATTAAAAATGTAGTATTATGTGTAGCACCGAGACATGGCTACAGGAATCACTCACCTCTCTTCCAAGCTTAAATGCTTTACAGGAGGACAGATATTGCACACAGAGCGGGAAGAGTAAAAAAAAAGAATGCTATGCTATGCAACATATATATTTAAGCCATCAATGTGAGCTTTCATCCATATTGTCCACTAATATAGTTTATTGCCTGCTACGGCTGTATATTGCATCATCATGCTCAGCTGTTACCTAGCTACAAACACCAATGTACTTGTGGTAAGAAAGTTCAACCACATCTCTCTCTGCTAAACTACAACCCTCCAACAGTTTGTCAACCCATGTTTTTTAAGCATTTAATCAAATTTTACACTTAAATCTACCCAAATGTATAATCATAATTATTCTAAGCATTTTAAAGATGATAGTTTCTCATTGTTTAGATGACAAACACTGTCTGATTGTTTTACTTAAGTCTTTCAGTCACATTCTAACATGATACAATCATGAGTTTTTTATTACTAGAAATAAATTTTGACCATTAATGCATTATTTCCAAAATTTCAGAATATTATTAGTGTGACTGTGGTGGGTATGTATATATATATATATATATATATATATATATAGACAACATGTACTGTGATAAAGCGGCTGTAGCTCAGCAGGAAGAGCAGTCGTCTTTCATCCGGTATGTTGGTGGATTTATTCCAGGCTTTCCCTGACTACATGTCGAAGTGTCCTTGGGCAAAACACCTAACCCTAGGTTGCCTCCCGATGTGCCTATCGGGGTATGAGTGTGTGTGTGTAAATGTGACAAGTATTGTAAAGTGTTTTGAGTGGTCAAGCTGACTGGGAAAGCGCTGTAAAAGTCATTTTCCATCCATAAAGATGACGCTGAGTGATGTAGAAGACCACGTGTTAAAATTGACGTATGACTCAGAGAACTGCTCACCAATGTTCACCTTTAATCACAAATTCACCTTTTTATAAGTAAAAGTGAACACATGGTATTTTAATTGAAATAAGCCAAATATAATGCATTTAGAAAACTTACATAGTCACTTCCATCACAAGTCTTTATCATTACAATAAACAAAGTGAGGGAAATGACGTGTAATATTTTTTTTTAATCTTATGATGTATTGGTATACTAATCTCAGTTTGATACTTAGCATTAAATATACTCAAAACACACAACTTAGTGCTTAATGCTATTTTTCTTATTATTTGTACGTTCAAAGAAATATGAGATGTTTGGAAACGACAACCTAGTCTTGGCTTTGAAAGGATTTGACTTGATTTTTTTTCTTGTTTCGCTCCCTACATGGAGCTAACTCTGTTTATGTGCAATATGCTGTCTTAACACATGACACTTTCTGTAGTTGCAAGTATTTAAACATTTTTTTAAAAATCACATTTTGTGGTGTGACCCCAAGGGACAGTTGGTTTTTTTATGAAAAATATATAAAATACTAATATTTCTTACAAATGTATCATACATTTAATAAAAATAAGGTATTTGTGTGTCTTTTGTCCATTAAATTACTATTAGATCAAAATGGAACTTAGTCTTATGAGGGATTAAATGTCCAATCTTTGGTTGACTATTTAAAGGCTATATAGCAAAAAAAAAGTCACATATCCACATTTTATATAATAAAAATAATAACTGATCTATTTTTTAAAAAATGCCTCTTGTCAAGAAAGTGTGTCAATTTTTTTTTTGTTTTGTTTTTTGTTTTTTGTTTTTCTCATTTATGCAAGGGACAAAAAAATCTTTCATAATTGGATCACCGAAGCATAGTTCCCCTTTCTGGGATGCATTGTGTCATTTACGTGGAAGTTAAGAATGTGAGTTGACGTCTGCTAAATGGTAAGTTAACAGCAAGAGCAGGTTGTTGTTTTTTTTCTTTAAAAACAGGGTTCAAGTTTTCTATTACAAACTGTAAATCATGTCTGAGTATCGTTCACTATTTCAGTGACTCACAATTTAACTCTACCTCAACACAACAGAACAAAAAAAACCTCTTTTGCAACATGTGTGTTCAAGCCACAAGCTGCTGTAGACAGTGAAGGAGAACAAACAGAGGGAATTGTGTGCCAGATTCCTTCATGTTGTGTTCATTGGATCCATTAGGCAGCTGGTTGTAGAGAGTCCCAGAGGTGTGTGTGCGCAGTTAATGTGTTTGTTTTTCTCAAGGCTTTGTTGAACTTAATGATGTCACCATTAATTGTGGCACACAAACATGCTTCATCATCTCAGGAGGAACAGGTACGATAATCTACTTTAGGGAAAAAGGATCAACCTAGAATAGTTTTCTTATTTAAACAACCCCTGAGAAAATTCTGACTGAACATAAATGGAGCGTTAACAGAGATTAATATATGATGCAGGTGAGCCATGCCATAAAACAGGCCTATATTAAAACAATAAAATCAAATAAGACTAGATACAATAAGCAATAAGAGATTTAGTGCACAAATGTATGAACAAACAAATTTTTGCCTGAGATCACCCTGACATATTTTATTCTTTAAATATTATTCAGACAGATGACAATAGGTTGAATTTGTAACAGATGTAATGCTGCTCTTGAAATTCTAGACACTAAATTTACATAACACCCAGGTTTCTAGCTTGGTTTGAGCTTTTAAACATTCTGCAATGCATTTAGGCACTGATGTTAAACTTTTCATCTTTGGATCCTAATAAAATAACCTTTGTTTTGTCTGTGTTTGATTAAAAGAAATTCTGAAGCATCTATTTGTTTATTTGTTCAAGACACTTCTAGAGATTTTGTAAACGATTATTATCTCCAGGCAACATAGTTGTGTAAATTTGTGAGTCGTCTGCATAACCATGGTAGGTTTTTTTTTTCTTTTCCTTTTTTTTTCATTAAAAAAAAAAGAAAAAAAAAAAGAAAGAAAAGGCCTCCAGAACAGGGCCTTGTGGAACTTCACATTTTCTATTTGTGCTCTGTATACTTGTGAGTTGTAGTGGGGAAGAATTTAAGACCTGCAGCAGTGCTTTGATAACCAAATTTTGAGATCCCTGATCTGCATGGTTGAATGAATATATTTACATTTCATTTAATATGAAGATGAATAAAGACATTTAGAAATATGTAAATAAAAATGAACTTGTGACCACATCAATAAATTATTCCACAAATCAAAGAAAAATTACTTATTAATTTCTGAGTATACAGTTCTTATTTGTTTTATTATTATGGCATTTTTAGTCATTTCCCTTACTTATAAATAATAACCCATGGAAACACTTTGGATTATATTTATTATACTAAAAAGAAGAAAAAAAATCCCCATGTAAACGCAAACTTATGTGAGGGTAGAAACCAAAGTTTCCACGAAGGTCCAGTATCTGCACAAACATGAATTTACTCTCAATGTACTTCTTGATTTCATTACTTTCTGTCCAGAAATACATTAAAGCTAAAAGTCACAAATCAGTGTCGTCATTAATATAATCTTTAACCTTTGTAATATCCCAGTAAACAAACCAAAAAGCAAGCCTCTTCTGCTGGAACCCACCCAACATCCTTGTAAATCTGTTAATGTTTTACTCAGGTTATACATTAGTTATTTTACCTGGAAACCAAAATGGGATTTTTTTTCTTTCCAATTGATGCTGTTATGTTTGCTGTTCCAACTTTCTAAAGATAGACTGCGCTGATTTAAAAAAAAAAAAACACACTTTAGTGCCTTCTCCCTGGTCCTTTTGAAGGAACTTCATGCAAAATCATGCTGCTGGGATGGAAATGAACAGTGAGTCACTCCAGAAGGTCAGAGGTGTTAAACATTGACTGAAATTTCTCCCTTTGGGCTCAAATGTTTTCCCCTAAAAGAGAAAACGTTCCAACCCTGAGCCTGAGCTTGGTCCTATTGGCTGACGGCCAGAGACAAAGATAAGATGTGGAGCACTTAGCCTGGCATCGGCATGGGAACTCTGTCGCCTGGAGGCCTGAATAATTCAGTGCCTGAGATAAATTTACTGCTTGTGAAGTCATGCAAGAGTCACATCAGAGCTGTACCTGTACACTTTGTGTGCACGCCTAATCAGTGGAATTTCTCATCACTTTGTTGTGGTGCGACAAACCTTACTCAGAAGTGGTGACACCATTTTGTCTCTCTTCTCAGTATGAGCTGAAGTAAACAAACACATATGCAACAGGACTCAATATTTGTAGCTTATTCATGTCCTGCACAATAAACCACTATCATTTTGACAGATTTAGGACCTTGCATCCATCTATATGTTTTTTGAAGAGGTGGTGTCGCTTTCTGGGCCCCTATCCAGTGAGTGTAAACACCCCTGTCACCACCTTGAAAGTCAATCCTCCCTCTGGTGCTGTCAAGCGACACCAACGGCAACGAGATGTCACTCATAAGTCCTGTTTAATCACATGCTGGCTGGTTGTTGGGAGCAGTTAGGGATCTTTTAATAATGCAGAGGACTAATGACCTGCATTCAATGATTTTTCCCCTCCTTCTCTGCTCTCTTGAAGCTTGGTTATCCTTCAGCAAAAACAAAAAGGTCTTTGCTTCAGTTAAGACTCAGAAGGTCAAGAAGAGACAAAAAAAAAAAGAAAAACTTGATGAGCTGTTAATCCTCAGCTTTGTGCTAAAAAAAAACATCTCCAGCTCCTCTCCATTATCTGGAAATAACACGGTCGAGAGCTGGAGGTCAGCGGACTCCAGATGAGTAAGACAAATCATCTTTTCATTAAGGCACAAAAGGAGAGAGAAGCATCGTCGAGGGTGAGGAGAGGGCAGAGGGAAATGAGACAGAATAGAATATGATGACGGATGGCTCAGTCCGATGAGGGAGAAGGTAGCCTGCAGGTCAGCAAACACTCACTTCCACCTATGTAATGGAACCAAAACAGTCTGCCATATTAAGTTTGGTGTTAATAGTTTTTATTTTTTTTACCCCAGCATAGAACAGTAAAAATGCATTAAACCATCCCATTTGCATTGCAAAATGACACTTTAAAAGAAACATGTGTCTCAATAAAAACGGCATGATTCAGGCATAAATATGAGACAGAGGTGGACAATTACTGAAACTTGATCTTTTAAGAGAAAATGACACGTTCCATCAAGGAGGAAACAGAAAACGTTTTGTCACACGTTGATTTGACACAATGTAAATAAATTGTAAATGACTGCAATTTTCTACACTTTAACCACCTCTACACCAACACAAGACATGAATCATTAGTACATACAAAAGATAGTTTGCTCCTAAACGATGAATCCAGTCTAAGTTAAACTATGGAGCTTTGTGTGCTTCCACTTTAAGAGGTATAATAAACAATCAGCGGATTAAGATTCATTATGTCAAAATGCTGTCAGCTTATATAATCTGATTTTATATGAAACGACTCGTTAAAAGCAAACAATTTAGTAAAAAAGAAAAAACAAGAAAATGAACTGTACTTCCAGTATGAATGTCAACGATTAGCTTTAAGAATGATAACCCTGCTTCTCCTCAGCATCCTTCAGCTCACTGCTGAAGTTTTAAGGTGTCTGATGCTCTAATGCTCCCATTTTGATTCTCCACCTTTTTACTCCTAGACTTATTCTGGACACAGCAGGCGGGCGTTTTACTGAAAAATAAACTACATAAGAAAAGGAAAAAAAAAAAAAAAGGGGGGGGGGCGCAACAGCAGCTGAGGACATTTTTGTCCGAGCTTCTTTTTCTCCTCAAAAGATGAAGAACCAAAACAATTAATGCAGTTTTGATGTTTTCTAAATGTCACGTTGATGGAAAATCTGAATGTTTACAGCTGATGTGTTGTTGGACTCAGAATACTGAAAGTTCTTTATTGAGGTCAGACTTACAGAACATGAAGAAATAAGATAATCAGACAGAAAAATGCACTGTGAGGACTTGTCGCTCTGACAACAGACACTTTGACATCACGCTCACCTCATTTTAGGATATGCTATTATATTTTACCACACCTGTTGAAGCAGCGGTCTTCTTCCTGGCAGCGAGGCCGATCAGGTTGTTTCACTTCCTGTTTGGGAAGGACAATCTCCCAACTTTGTCTCACGGTGACTGTCTCCATTTCCAGGGTGTAGTTGTATAAATAAAATCGATGATATGACAAAATATACAAAACCTCTTTCATACCTTCACTTTTAAAAACATATGTACGTGCATCATTGACTACATGGGTGTGTTGAGTAATAAAACCACAGTTAATGGGAAAGTTTAAGCTCCCATCATGATATGAAGCAGCTGCCCTGCTTTAAAGCCACTGAGCAAGGCACTATTGTAAATCTATCGGAGAGGGAATCAAGTGGATTTAACACTAATGCACTTTCTCCTCCTCTACTTGTAAAACAACTATCAGCAGCAGCACTTTCAATCCCTGCGGAGCAACACCTCCCGGGTTCCTAGATCCCTCCTGTGCTGATGTTTCAATGTTCTCATTTTGGTTTTTAAAAAAATGTGTCCAGATGTTGCTTCTGCTCTCTTTGCACAGCTGTGAAGTTCAGGAAAAAATGCAGTTAGACACGATTAAAAAAATTAGATAAAAATCCGCTGATGAAAAACAAGTTACCTGGATTTCTACCGCTTCTCCTTGTCCAAGTTCTCTGTCTGCTTCTATAAGAAGACAAATAATCATTTGTTATTGCAGAAAATGATGATTTGACCAAGTTAATGCTCTGTTCAATCAGAAAGGATTAGCTTAAGTTTTTCCCCTAAAACAATTCGCATGAGAAAGCTACAAGTCAACACAGGAGTTGACATTACAAAATGGAGCAAACACGGATGTTAACGAGTGCAATGTTTTTCCACCCTAAAACAAACATGGTAGGATGTTGACTCAGTAGAGTCGGATGTATGTACAAGGATGAAAATGAAAGCATGAAATTAGGGCAGAAACCTGCTAAGATCACTTAAAGATGAAAGATTCTCTGGATTCACATAAGCAGAGCTTGGGGCTTTCAGAGGAACCTTATTTTTGCACATGCACCGCAACTTCACACATCACGTGCATTTATATTTATTTAGTGCACGTAGCACAGTCAAAAATATTGTTATTATTAAAAAAACAAAAAAAAACTACATGCTTGTTTAATCAGAAACAGCGACAGAGTTCTTTAACCACAAAAAAGAAGCACATCAGGTGGTTGTGTGGACGCTCTCAGCACACAACAGACAAACAATGCAGCTGTCCACGGTGCTGAAGGAAACAAAACTGATCATCTGTGTCGTTTGGAAGTTTTTTAGGGCTCCCCCCTAAAGTCTCAGCTGAATCTCTTTAGGGGAGCTCCTCTGCCTTTCAGCAGAGCCAAGCTCCCCTTAGCTCCCCCGTAATCAGAACCCTGCACATAAGCCCAGCAAATAAGATAGCGGCTGGTTAGCCCATTTGGTAGCGCATCAGTCTCCCATGTGGAAGACAAGGGTTCGAATCCCCCAGGGGATGAACATTAACACCTTCCAGTTGGGCACCTTCCTTAGGCAAGACCCTTAACGCTACTGCCTAACCATTGTAAGTCGCTTTGGATAAAAGCGTCAGCTAAATGAATGTAATGTAAAGATAGAAGATTGTTTCAAATTGCACCTTGATGACATATAATTTTACAGTCGCAAAGAAAGATGGCTGAACGTGAGGTTTTAGCCCAAACACACAAAGATTACAGTTATAGTAAGGCTTTATGATCAGATGCAATAATTAATCCTAATAAGGTTGTTTATCTTTAATGTCTCTGTCTGATGTCTGGAAATATAATAAATTAACTTTTTTTTACTCGTCTTATTTTATGGGCCAAAATATTTATTTTATTTAATTAAATAATATTTTTTATTTTATATTTTATAACAGGGTTCTCCAATTCGGTCCAACAAGGGCTGTAATCCAGCAGGTTTTCTATGTATCCCTGCCTCAACACACCTGACCCAAGTTAAATGGATCTAACAGCCAATAAAGTTCTGCACAATGACTCATTATGCTATTCTATTCTACAGTCATTTGGCAGACGCTTTTATCCAAAGCGACTTACATCTGAGAATAAGAACAACACAAGCAGGAATTCAAATAGGGTGCGACATCATAATTAAGTAGTAACTCATTAATTTGAGTCAGGTGTGTTGAAGCAGGGATACATTGAAAACCTGCTGGATTGCGGCCCTTGTAGGACCGATTGCAGAACCCTGCTTTATTGTATGTTAAATAGATAATTTTCTAAAATTAAATAACATTTTAATTTAAAAAGGGAAAAAAATTCAAAAAGAACATTTAAAAAAAACTCCTAAACTTCCTAAAACTGAAACATTTCATTTTATTTGTCATCAATCAAAAAATGCTTTAAATTTAATACTAAATTTTTATTTGTTTTATTGTATATTTTGCAATTAACCATGAAAAAGTTCTCTATAAACTACTATGAAAAGTTGGCTGATCAGCTGGTAGCAGCATTTTTACCTGTGACCACAGGACTGCCTTAAAAAAATAAATATGCTCTCTGGGATTATCATCACTGTTTTCTAATTTCTGGATTTTGATACTTCTTTTTTAAAGTGTGTAAATATGTTGCAGCACAAGTCGGTGAGCTGTTCGCACATGCTCAGTGCTGTTCTCCAGAGGCGTTGGGAGCATGTAACAGGGGAAAAAAGTTAGTATAAATTTTGTTTCTGTTTTTTTCTTTTTATAATTTAAACAAACCAAAACAGTTCCACGGTGAACCCACCTTCTCCCTGACCACTACACATTGCTTCATTCAATCATTTGCTGTGGATTCTAACAGATTACACAGGAAAAGTCACCCTCCTCAATGAGGTTTGTGGCAAAGAGGAATGACTTCTCACCACCATGAGGCTCAAACTATTATAACACTTCAAAACTGAGCTCTGATAGAAAATAACTGCCTGAAAATAAGCATGATTGTATATTTTAATATTACATGCAATTATCAAGCACACACCTCTGATGACAAATATTCAGAGCAAATGAGTTCACAGTTAAAGTAGCTTGACTGAGGACATTTTCCGTGACGCCGTCAGCAGTGTCTTCTTCTACTGCTGAAGATGAATAATAAGCATTAAACTATAAAAGGGTGTCTCCTTTCATGATAGAGGAAGAAATCATTTTATTCTCAGTCCTTTACACAGTAAAATAAGACACTGAGGCACATGAGGATCAGCAGAGATCCTGTGATGAAGAGCTGGTGGTGAAAGCTGAGACCTTCTCAAGCCCTTCTTTTGATTTTACTAAAATTAAATTAATCTTCTATATTATAATAAACAACTGGAGTGACACATCTCCTACAAAACCTATAAGACTTTAACGTTCTGACAGTCATATCTGTAACTAGCGTTTTGGGGACATTTCGCTCCAAACGTTCCAGAATCTGATAAATATGGATTTGTTCCAGACAAATATATCATAGACATATCATGCTTTATGAGCACAATTAAAACATAACTTTTTAAACCAAAATGACAAACAAATTCTATTTTAAATCTTTTTTTCTGAACATAGATGCTACACGAAACTTAAGTAGTAAAAGACCTGAAGATGCACAAGCTGAGAAGTTCCAACAGGACAACAAACTAGGTAAATTATGCAAATTAAGAGCAACTGAGAAAGAACTCACTTGCTTTGGCATTTTTCTTATTATGAGTTAAAACATGTTAATGTTTTAGTGCTCTGTAGTAGTTTATTTGAATGTCTCTAAGAACTATAACACAGTGCTGTGCTAGCTTGTTTGAGTTGGGCTTATTATTTTTTATTGGGAGCACAGTGGGACCGCCGTGATACACACTGGATAACTTTAACATAGTACGTAAAAGGACAAACCTGTTGGGACTCAGACGTCGTTTGGCTGGGAGGTTCCACTGCTGTGGGCGTTGAAGGGACGCTGCCGTTAGAGTCTGATATTAGCAGAGTTCTTCGCTCCCGGGGTGGTTTTTCACACTTTGTCACACGAAACCTGAAAATAATAATGATGGTGATATTAATAATGAAAAGTTACATTTTTAAATGCTTGTGCTTCATAGTACAAAGATGGATCATGAAAAAAAATCACACTGCTAGCTGACATGCTGAAAAACAACCAGTATGTTGCATGATGTTTACCGCTTTAAATAAAGTTTTTATTGAAATATAAAAAATCCATATTTTATTTCAAATTTGTTTGCCGTTTATTTTTCTAATTAGTGTCTTTATATTGTATATACACTGCTTTCACTCTAGTGGTAGCATGAGACGGAGTCCACAACCCACACAAGTGGCTCAGGTGGTGCAGCTCATCCAGGATGGCACATCAATGCGAGCTGTGGCAAGGTTTGCTGTGTCTGTCAGCGTAGTGTCCAGAGC
>JBAMHW010000005.1:12800601-12818361 GCA_037177495.1 Rhadinocentrus ornatus | reverse complement strand
GGTTTTTTAAAAGGGGGGGTCTCAACATAAAAAAGGGGGTTTGGGTGGGTTTTGTGCTTGGGGGAAAAAAAAAGTGAAAAAAAAAAAAAGAAACTCCCCCCCCCCCCCCCCCCCCCCCCCCCCCCTAAAATAGGGACAATTTGTGTACACTAATCACAATGGCTCTAATTTTCCAAGCTTCAGGGACCCCCTGTGCACTTTGTGGGCCTCCCTTGGGGGGTCCCGGACCCAGGTTGGGAACCACTCAACAAGAGCAACAAATACTGCCTTCAAAGGCAATGTTGCTTTGCAGCTGTTTCTCTTGTGCAAAGGGATGTCCTCAGATTTTCTTTATTTTTAAAATGAAACATCTGTTTTTAAGGTTGAATTTTACAATCTATCCTTTAGTAATAGATCTGAAACATAATTTAGCTCAAGAAAATAAACCTTAGTGTGACCTTGGTTCTCTGTGTTGTATTTAATGAATTCAAATCTGTAAGGCCTGCTGACACTGTCAGGAGGTCTACCAATAGCAGTGGGTGGGGAGTTCTCACCTCCTGTCCCACCTCTGTGAGAACAGCACTGCTTCAAAAACACTTTATTTTCCTTTACCTTTTTTCTCTGCTGTCACACTTTTACAAATTTTACTTTAGACATCAGCATTGGGTAACAATAAGTAAAATGCATTTTCTCATTTTAATTTCTGCTCTTTGACTATCTGTTAATGGATGCAGATAAGGGCAAGGCCAAAGGAGTTGAGTAAACTTCTAATGCCCAAGTGCAAGTGAATGCAGCACATACTGTACTCAGTAAACATGCACTCCTCCCTAAAACATGAGCATGTTTGCACAGAGAGCAACTTGTACACTCTTATTGCCAGTGCATAATTTTTGCTTGATCTGAATACATAACATTTTAAAATATAATATTATGTCATTCTGAGTAGCCCTAAAGTACCTTTTGCAACTATAAGATGGGACATGGGAAACATTACGGCAACAGCTAACTTGAGGAAGTGAATAATAGAAAATTCTTGTGGAAGCATTGGGCTACACCAGGAAGTTAAGAAGACACAGCTGTAAACAGATGCACATCTGGTTACAGGTGATCACACCATGTCAGTGTCACCATGTCAACACATTTTATCAGGAATTTTAGCTGTTATTATTACATTATTACTACTATGTTCTTGATGATCATGCGTCCTTCATGCAGAACTGTCTTGCCAGTTGCTCTCTGTAATAATATTATTTGTCTCTCTACACTGTTTACATTTTTATGAAGAGGTTGCAAAAGTCATAATACCACCAGATTAAGTGTCTGAAGTATTTATGCAGTAGTTTTTGAAGGCACGCAGTGCAGGCTGAACCAATGGTTAATGGTTGAGTTCATTTTGTTTTATTTCATATGTGACTGCTTTATTTTTAATAGGCAGATAATTACTTCCTAAAATCTAAATTTCTTCCAAAAAAAGGTTTACAGAAACCATCCATTTTAGCTAATGTTCGATAATAAAGATGCCCATAACTTAACAAGAATATCAGCTTATTTGCTTATCTGTCCAAGACTAATTGAAGACAGGCCTATGCATATCATAAAAACTGCACATCTATATATATATATATATATATATAATAACTATATTGACCATATCAACAAGTGGGAAATAGACATAAAAAATGTACAAAATGGTCTGGTGCAATACTTTAGAAGATGTCTTTATATTTCATCTTCAGAGGCCTCGTGTGTTTTTTCCCCACTGTGATTTTATTCTATACAACAATTCTAATAAAGTTTAATGTTCAGTCAGCAGACCAGTGACTCTCAACGTCTACATTGTATCAAACAGCACTTTCTTCCATGCTGCTTTTCTCTCCTTGGCAGTAGCAATATTGTTCTCTTCTTTACAGAATACCTCTTTATATTGTCCATATGCTTGATTAAGAACTTCTTGCTTCAATCGGATAAATAAACTAGAATTTTGTCAGCGGTTGCCATGGTGAATCCAGGTATCGGAGGTCCACTGATGATGGCTTTTTTGGGGGGTTTCCAACTCTGGGTAAATATAGTCAGAGTTGATTGAACCAACTCTCAGCAGCTGTTCTGGGACCGAAAACTCAGAGTTTCTCAGCTCAGAATAAGTTAACCCCGAGTTTCTTTTTAGATTCAGAGTTAAACCTCCTTTCTAGAACAGGCCCCATGTCTTGCTATATAAACCTCACACTTTTCCTGTAGGACTGGATAAGAAAGAGAAGTATTTAGCTCTAACTCTGCTGTTTTGATTCTTTTGCAGCAATCTAAGGGTCAAACAAAAATTAATTGAATCGGCAGAAAAAATAAAAAATAAAAAAATAATGCTGGCCAAAAAAATTGAAGAACATAATGTTATTTATTTATTTTTATTCAAATGGTAGTGGATGCTTGTTGGTGTGTTGAAAATTGAGAGGATATTGAAGAAAACATATGGGGGAAAATGACAAAAAAATACCCATGAACCTATAACCTGCATACAATATTGTACCAACCATTCTATAATCATCATAAGTTAATGTATTTGGCTTTGTTTTATTCTCCTGACAAAGACTGGACTGTACCATCTGCACAGTTATCATAGGGGGAGATAATTGGAAAGCTATTTGAAACACTAGATGAATATTAAAATATTTCAAGCAACATAGAGATATTAAAAAAGATTTTAACTTAAAAAAAAGAAATCTTCTCTAATCCATGTTGTCAGTGCACTAAGTTTACAGGTAATTTTCCAGTGAACAGCTCTACACCGTTTACAAGAAGTTGATGATACTGTGCCTTCAGTAATAATGCACACCTGTTTCCACTCAATGATTAGCAGCTGACTTTTATTAACGTCACAAGTAGAAAAAAAAAGAAGAAAACATTCACTGTAAGGCAGAGATTCTTTGGGAAAATAATAGAAATTGTTCTAAATAAAACACAGAAGCACACAAATTCAAATGTGATGATTATTTTACTTCATTAGTTCTGTCTTTCCAGTTTGTTTACCCTCCTTTTGTACCAATGTTTTGCAATGCTGCCCCCTACTGGACACATTTCATGTGTAAGTACATCTGCAGTGTACTGAGAAGTTTCAACAGAGGTTGAAAGCGTGTCAGAATGCGTGACCGATTCTGAATGTGCGTAGTACCTGAAAAGTCTAGTTTTCTGGCAGTTAACAAAGTGGATTCAAGCTACTAATAGCAGCTCTTGGAAATCCCAGCACACTTTTTTTTTGCACGATAACCGTGTAATGCTACGACCAGAAAATTATTATTATTTTATTCTAATTTATGATTTGATCAAGTTTACGGATGAATAATACGCAATTCTGCAGCTTTACAAAGCAGCACAAATGCGTTGATATATATAAGCTAAGTGCATGCTTCCATCAACCAAATGAGAATAACAATAATATACTTTATTATTATTATTATTCATGACATTCAAGGTCAGCTTACATTAAAGATAAATAAAATTAAGTAAAAACAGATCATTCTGGCAGAGAAAATGGAAAAGGAAAAGGCTATTTCAGAGAAGTGACCAGACATTTATTATTAAATAATTTGTGCATGCATGAAAATGTAAATGTTAGTTTAAGCATATATTATTCCCACTTCTGTATCTATGATACATTTGCTTTGATAAATGCACCTTCAGAACTGTTTACTGAATTGTTATTCTGGCTGCGCATTGATGAATAATCCTAATCACAATAGAAATGGTTTCATTATTTTGACCGTTCATGTTATATTTATTCGGGTATTTACTCCAGTTAAACATTATCATCGTGTTCATGGTTATTTACAAACATGCATGTGTCCCACATCTACCCTGTTTACAGCAACTCAGCAACCACCCCAGTAGCCGCGTGCCTTCTGAAAGGGGCAAGCAGAGCACATGACGTCACCCTGAGGCAGCACGTTGACAAGCCCATGGTAGGGCTTTGCCGCAGCCGTAAGTACGGTGCAAATGCGAACAGTCTTTTGTGACAAAACACGATTTATCTCGTATTGCTTTGTGAAAGTTTAGAAACAAAATAAAGAAAATAAAAAAGAACAACTTACACGCTGGGTTCTCTTTGTGCTGATTGTATTTTAATTAATCTAAAAAATAACTAACTAACAATAGCCATAGCTTTAGTGACGATTGAATAAAGATTCTTCTGATTACATTTTTTTTTGCTTAATTACTGGATGGTTTGCAATGGCAGAAATTATATGACGATATAAAATTTTAACCTTACATGAATAAGATACACTGGTAAGAAAATAATAATAATAAACAAAGTAAAATAACAGCTTTAGACAGAAGAGTAATTCCCAAACTATCAGTTTTTGCCTCAATTTAACTGAGGCGCTATTATCTATATTACAGGAACAGCTCCAGCGGGCTACGTGAGGGGATGGGCTACGCCCTCTCGTGTTCCAGATTGTTTGGAAATGAACTCAAGACCAGTCACTCTGCAACGTGACTACCAAGCCCCGTGCAGCTAACCCCGCCCATCACAGCCAATCAAAACGTACCAAGGCGGGTCTTGGGCGGACACTTAAATTTATGCCGTCCAATCATCGTTGTTGATTCAACATCACTTGCCAGACCAAGCAGAGGCACGTGTGGTCGTGCGTGTAAACTCCAGTTGAGTAGCGGTCAAAAATGTCTGTAGAGGCGATGTGTTAAAACACTCGTAGCTATCAGGATTTATTCAGTTTCTTATTCTAAGTACCTCACGGTGGAATATCGAACAAGCTGCTGTTGTTTTTAAGCATATCTAAGGTAAGTTTGTGTTGTTTGTGGTATGGCCATGTCTGAGGCTATTGCTTAATAGCAAGCATGCTAACTTTTCCTTTGTATTATCATTACTTGAAACTGTAGACATTATTTAACAGTTTTATATTGTAGCCTCAAATCTATTAAGTGTTAACAGTTTACAGGTAAAGCTTTATTTCAACCTTTAGCTTGCACTACAACCCGGATCCACCAGAGGTATACTCCTTTAAATTCTAGCATTACCAACTAAAGACACTAAACATAATGGCATCTGCTCAGATTTAAGTATCTATTTCTGTTTAATTGTTTAAGGGATAGCCACGCGTGCGGACGTTGCAAAGTGAAGCAGTGAAAATACCCCCTTCCCTTGTGTTGGATTTAAACTGATCTGTATTTGCATTTGATTTGCTGATGATTTATCATTATCTGTATTATAGATTGTTGTGACTGGCTGTCGTGCAGGTCATCCATTAACTTTTTGATGGACAATATGTAGGGTGTCTAACTCTTAAGTGGCAGACGATTTAACAATGGACTCACTTAGTAACTTAAATGACAAATTATTAGTTTATTATTTTTTTATTCCTTTCTTTCCTTTCTTTAAAATTTCTTTCTCTCTTTCTTTTATTTTTTTTTGCATGTGTGTTAAGTGCACATCTAACATAAAGCTTTTGATCCACTGGAAGGTCACATCTTTTAACATCAATTTGTTGTTGCTTTATAAATGCAATTGCTGTACAAATTGCATGCCTTTGGCCTGAAAAAGTTGCATCCATTAAGACCAAGCTGTTGCACATGTGGACAAATAGCAGTTTTTGCAGTCAGCTACACAGGCTGGATCATATCTTTCTGTTTTCACCACTATATTGTCACTCAATACAATAAGAAAAAAGAACTGCTTGTACTGCAAATCTGTAAATATGTGACATGGAATTAAGATTGATTTCAGTCGTCCATTGTTGTTTCATTGTGTTGTTTTCACACCTTTCAAGCATTGAGTGGCCAGCTGGCATCTCTACCATCTTACTGTGTGGTGTGCAAGATGTTGTTAAAACTACAGCAGTCTTCTTCAAGTATTATACAACTGTGTTAATAAATTCAGCCTAATAGTAATCACTTCATAAACAATGTCACACTATCAATAACACACCGCAGAGTCCTGAGAGAAGCACATGAATCTAGTAGATGCAACCATGTGGGCTCCTCCATTTGTATCCCAACTGAGTGGATGAATGTGAACAGTTGCACAAAATATGGGGGTGGGGGGGAACAAAACTAGGTAAAGTTATAAGCAGAGATTTTAAAGTTTTTATATCTACAGAAGTACTTATCACAGGGAAACATGTATATATCTGTGTTTACAGGGTAACTTTTAGGCCTACCAAGGCTTCATGTTACACACAGACTAACCTGTGTTTTTTAATGAATATCATTAAGCTGTAATTATGCACCGTGGCTGTAATTTAATATGCTTCTGAACTTCTGGCTGTAAACAAGTGATTTGAGATCTGTCAAAAGGAATACATTTGTCTTGAATTGATCATTTTGAGCAAGTTTTTATTAAGGTTCGTGCTGATCTGATGAAATTTTGACTAAAATAAACACACGAAAAGGTCATATCATCTTAATACACAACTGATGAAGAGTCATTACTGCTCCTTAAATGAACATTCAGTATGTTGTAGTTGTCTTGTAAGTCTAATAGTTTGCTGTGTTCAGAGTTTACTTATAAAGATTAATTGAAGCTGCCCACTTGCATGATAAGCATTAGGACAATCTAGGTAGTGTGTATGTCATGGTGCATGACATTTAAACTTTTATTGTGGTTGTAGGCTCTTTAAATGATAGGTCTGACACTACCACTTGCATTCATGTAACAACATGTTGAAGGTTTACCCACCAAGATACCTTCCTGGTTTTGGTTAACGCAAGATTAAGCTACAAAAGGAGGAATAATTCCAGCTTAAAGCAATGACGAAAGCAGTGATGTTAGTGGAGCAGTTATCAGTAGATCTTTAGAAACCATTTTTTCCTCTACTCCACTGTTACTGAGTAACTGCGTTGTACTGTCAATTTGGAACACATTATTTTAACATTGGTTTCTATAAATAGTTTTAAATAATCAAATATTTTGTTAGGTGAGAAGTCTTATCTGAAGCCAGGGCCCATGGGAACTGAATCCACACCCACAAGGGAGACACTTATTACATCTAGTTCTGTTTATTCAGTTCATTTAGGCCTAATGTATTTTAAGAAAGCACATTAAAATAAATAATGTCCACATTGAGCTATATTTTATATATCTGTAAATATGTTCAATTTATCACAATACAATCTGTGCTAAGTATGAATCATGTGAGAATAATGACACTTTTTCATGTCCAACTAATGCAACGCCCGTTTTTATTATCTCATGCATATACATGATGAACTATACAGCATCGTTAAGTACTGATCCCGAATCAGTTCACTGCGTTACACATTTTAAAAGCAAAGCTCCAGGCAGAGCTGAGATCAGTGTCTGGCTGGCCGTATGTAAAGCCCAGCCCAGCCCAGAGAGCGCTGTTTCATTGGTCTAGAGAGCCGACCAATCAGCAGTCGACAAGGCTCGCGGAAAACATCGTTGCGAACACGTGCGGTGTGTGTACAAGAAAGAATAGCGTGCTACAGCTGCTGTATAGGCATTGCTGTGCATTTGGCGGAGTCCAGCAGTGTGCACTGTTTCCTCGGATGCGCGGACCGGTGAGGGAGCTGAAACTGCTCTATTTCTTTGTATGTGCTTGAATATTCTAAGCCTGTCGTGTTTCGGGATGGAGTCATTTGTTTCAGCCCTGTGAGGTTTCACACATGTTCACGCGTGAAGCCACACCACACCTTCCTACAGAGTCCATCGGGACATTGCAGTAGGGAAGTGTCCTCATGTTACACACTTTTCTTAAGGTAATTGTTGGTTAGTACAAGTAGAAACGTTTTTTTTCTTGTGATATTACCAAGCAGTGAGTTTTTTTTTCTTTGAGTATGTGGTAATATTAATGCTGTCGGTTGATGTTAAAATGTGTTCCTGCTTGTGGCTTGTCTTTCTGTGATTTGATTCTGTTGCAATACTCAAATAGCTTTAAAATTTTTATTATTACTGAGTAGTTGCCATTTTCCAAGACAACTATTTTTATTGATCAGTTTTTACTCGTTTGGTTTTCACCACCTGTCCAACACCCCTTTAGCCAAAAAATGTGTTTTACTGTAGTGGATGCATAATAAATATAGTAGATACTCATGTATGACGAGGTGTGAGCACTGAGTTGAATGTGTTTATTCTCAGTTCCTTTCCCTTTTTCTTTTGTTTCAGCTAAAAAAATTGACCTCTATATTATGTTTATCCAACCAAAATATAATTGTCTGTCATTGATCTCTCGCTCATTTTAAGTGTTTCTCAGACTTGCTTTTCATTTTGCCCAGGCTACAAAACTTTTATGTTCTGTCCTGTTATATGTAGTTCCCCTTATAAAGGCTTATCTGAGCTAAAACAGCACTGAATTGGTTGGCTTTCATAATCTTAAGTGATGATCATAATGTTATGCAAATAAACAGCTAGAATAATCTGTTAAATTCACGTCGTTCATTACAATGTTAGGTATAGTATAAGTAAGTCCTTATCATTGTATTCCACTACAGATACACTCTTTATCAGATAAACACTTCTGTTATAGTAAGCAGATTTGTGACTAACTGTTGGAGCAGAGTACAGCCATCTTCAGAAGGAGGGGGTGCTGCTTCATTGGCAGTGATGCTGTGTAGCTTTGTTCAGTTCAGCAATGGCTCTTGCATCTTGTTTATCACTATAGTGAGGTTCTTGATATTTTTATATAGATGTAAATATGTGATTTATGTAGTTGAAAGCAATGACTGTTGTCCAAAAAATACCAGAGCAACATACTATCTAACAGAAGTTCAATGTGACATTTCAGTCTGTCAGTTTCTGTCAGTCCAAACCATAAACATAGTTGATATGCAGTCATTTAAGACAAGTAAATTGAACTGAGACAAGATTTTTCTTTCGTAACATCCATTGTGCTTATGCATGTGTAAGGTCAGAGCAATCCCAGCCTGTAAGCAGGAGTGATGCTGCACTTTCTTGTCTGGTTTAAGAAAATGGTGCAAAATAAGGTAATTGCTGTGGCACATTGCCCTGCTACCACAGTGAAGAGGAGGTCACACTGCAACACAAAAAGCAGCCTGAAATTCATCAATTGCTCCTTCTGCTGAAGGAGAGATTGATGTTTGCAGGGGTGTAACTAAGTGAATCCCACACCAAACCATGTGATCAAGCTGTGGACAGAGCTCTATCTCTGGCAAACATAAGATACATTTTCTAGTGGAAAACAACTCGCTTGGTCATATCGAAATTTGTGTCACATTGTTGAAAAAGGTGCAAATTAGGTGCAGAGGTTGACATGAAATTTCCAACAGTTTGAAGCATTTTGCAACACGTAGCATCTGTGCCAGAAAACGAAGTTTCTACCATCTTATAGGCAAGATGCTTTGTTATATGGTGTATTCCTTCCCACGCCAAGATAGGCTCTAAGTTGCATAATCAGAAACTGGTCTTACAGAGTGCGTTTTCTGTGGATAATTGTAGAGGGTGGGAGGCATAGTGGGTCAGTGATTTGCAGTGTTACTTCACAGTCATGGGTTCAGGCCCGACCTAGCTGATCTAGCATTTCAGTGTGGAGTTTGGACACTGTTCTAGTGATTTTCTTTCCTCAGACTCACAGATCCTGAATTGCTAATGTGCTTAAGGGGAGAACTTGAACTTCAGTGTTTTTAGCTCTGATTTTCATTCTTGTTTGGCTGCAGTAGAGTTATAAAAATTGTATCCAATTAGAAATTCACCAATTAAAGGGACACTTTTTTTGTCTTGGAGGCATGTGGGTGGACCGAGAAGGCTCAACCTGGTGTTTTAGTAGCCCGAGCACAGTTCACAGCAGCCATCAATTTTGCTAGTCTTCTGCTATCACCATGGAAGTATGCATGGATGCCAGCCTGCCTTGACGCCCACTTACGCCCTGTTTGCATATTCCCAGTTTGGCCAAAGCACACACAGTTTGCCATGTGCAAGTGTGCATCACCCATCTGACCAAACCTGATGCCGATTATCATTTTGATTGCCAGCGAGAAGGCCGCTTAGTTGCACTGGGCTATGTTTTTCAGGGATTTGACCTGCAGCCGATCACCTCCTCCCATTCACAAAGTTTTAAGCTATATGAGTTACAGTCGTCATTAGTTGTCCATACCTGGTAACCCCTTTATACGTCTTAATGAACTGAATTCGTCCACTCAGCCAAATTTGGTTGTTGCGTCAGGCAGGAAGCTTTTTTGTCTGAGCCGCCAGTGCAGGAACATCTTTAAACCTGTCCTGGACAAATTCTCCAGCAATGCATCACTGCACACCTGTCAGAGGCAAGTAAAGGGGCTTGTGGGACAGCCAGGTGTATAAAATTGAGAGGATTGAGGACTTAGTAGTAGCTTGCATCGTCTAGCGGTTGCGTCTGCAAGTCTTAAAGGATTATGGGGTGTCATCCTTGCCAGTGAATAAATAGTTCTAGACTCTCATTTGCGTAGGTGGTGGCTATATATGTATATATGGGGTTACTATTCACACGTAAACCTCAATGTATTGGAGATCTCTGATGTTGAGCTTTGGTTCTTCCTGCTGTAAGCTTTATTTTGACTGTCCCCTGGGTCAAAGGGGACTGTGCTATGACGACTACCCTGTATAATGTTGGTATTATTGCAAATTCACTACTTCTATATTTAGACGTTCACATACGCACTTGCAGCATGCAAATAGGACTTGAAGATTATGGTAGTTCTGTGCCAGATAAGGTGTTTCTTTTATTTCTAGATCTGTACTAAAATCCATCAGCTGGGCCCTGATGCACCATACACTCTTGCATGCAACATGGCCATGAAAACATTTCATGGCCATGTTCGAATGTGCTTTGGAGGCCGACACGATAAAAATAAAATTTGTGGTGTGTTTTCAAAGCTTTAGACCTTGGGAGGTACTGGTGTGACCTATTAACAAGTGTTTTTATAATCCTAATATTTTTGCTTTTCTTTCTCTCTCTGGTTCTTTCTTTTTCATTTTAGGTAGCCCTTAGCACTACGATACACATTTCGGAGGAGGCGAAAAGACCAGAGACAAGTGAAAGGAATGTTTTTTGCTCTAACCAAGAGCTGTTTTTCTCACTCTGCCTCCGTTTCTCATCCCATCTGTTGGACCACTTTTGCCAAGATTGTTTCATAACAGGGAACTCATCTACAGTTCAGAGTGACACTTTTTCTCGAGATAACTGAAGATTACATTTTGATTATTAGAGTCTTAACCTTTTTTTGTGGTTAAAAAAAAAAAAAAAGAGGGCTTTTCATCCCGACACACTCAAAAAATTGAATTTCTCTTTTTTTTTGTGGAGTTTGTGTTTTGCTCTTTTCTTTTACCACCAACTATGGTCGTCTTGGTTTTACATAGCCCCACCTAAATTAAAGTTCCTTTCATCAGTTTGTTCCAGCCTAATCCTACACTAGTATGAGTTATGACAGCTCCACATCAACGCCCAGCAGCAGCACTCGGGGGCGAGTGGCAGGGGCTGACGAGAAAGACCAGGAATCAGAGTCACATGGGTTAAATGCCCAGAAAACCAGAGGAGCCCAACCTTGCACCAATGTCACTGCTCAGGACCAAGACAGCAGCCCTGGAGGGGGTTCGTCGCCCGAGGGAGGGTCCAGATCTGGAGACCAAAGGGGGACTAATTCGGACGATATGGACGGACTGTCCAGTGGGAATGATTCTGGAGAGAGGGAGAGTGAGGGCAGGATTGAGCGGGAAAACAGGTCTTGTGGACACCAGTCCTCACGTAGCTCCCATAGTCACAGCTCATCAAATGGAAAGGACTCTGGCATGATGCTGGAGACCACAGAGAGCAACAAGAGGTAAGGGAACAAGTTCACTGTTTACTCAGAAGAGATGCATGTGTGTTGTGTGTTTGTTGTTGTTTTTTTTAGCATTATAATGACTTGTTCAAACACCAAAGGCCTTAAAATTGACATTTTGATGCTTTTTCCTTAGTGAGTGTTTGTCCTTCTATAAAAGGAAAAACTTCAAATAATAGATTTAAACAATCATTGTAGATCAATACTTTCTTTATAGATGGCTAACAGCCATATTAAGTGGCAAGACAGATTTTATTTCATTTCAGTCCAAGTCATTTAATGTCCCTTATTTAATTTTCATGTACTAATGTAACATAATAGAGTGGTACGGTGTAAAGTATGTAGAGCGGTTAATTCAGCGGAGTAACTGGATTCCTCCAGCAGACACAACAGCATTACATAAATGGCTTCTGCAATCATGCTGCCAGCATACATGATGTTTTGTCTTTATCTGCTAAAAACATTTCTTAACTCTGATGCACAAAGATATCAGGAAAAAAAAAAAAAAAAGCATAAATCTCATATTTATTAAGAGAGCTCATGTAGTCCAGCTGTGTGCAATATTCCCAATTCTTCTCAAATGTTTAGTTTTGCATACATGTAGGTTTGGTGTGGATGTTTTGAACAAGAATCATCATTGATATCAGCAAGTGAAACTTCTGTCTGCTGCAGTTATTTTGTGTAGATTTTTAGAAATACATGCTATTTATTGTGCATTGTATTCATCTGATGTAATAGTATATAAGACAAGCTTAATGAATGTCTTATCCTGGCCACTGCTTTACGTGACTACGTGTATCAACAAGAGTGCAAACGTATACATTGGCCTTCATTTGTGTGACAAAAGTTTTAATTTTTCCTCCTTACCCAGCTCCAACTCCCAGAGTCTGTCCCCACCCAGTAGCTCACTGGCCTACAGCCTACTGTCGACCGGTTCAGAGCACGATCCCCCCTCCACTTCTGGATGCAGCAGCAACCAGTCAGCACGGCTGCAGACTCAGAAGGAGTTGATGAAGGCCATCAAGGAACTGAAAGTCCGCCTGCCTGCTGAGCGCAAATCCAAAGGCCACTCCAGCACTCTAAGTGCACTTAAATATGCTCTTCAATGTGTCAGACAAGTCCGAGGTAAGGGTCTGCTTTTTTTTTTTTTTGGCTGTTATTACAACAGAAACATACCCAAGAAAAAAGTTGATTGAGACATAAGCTGCTGCAGCTAATTTGTCTCTGTATAATTAATGCAGTGCATGCTTAGTTACGTAATACCTATTATTACAATATCAACCTGACTGGTAACTTTGAAATATTTTCAGCCAATAAAGAGTACTATCACCAGTGGAGCGTGGAGGAGTGCCACGGCTGCAGCCTGGACTTATCTGCCTTCACAATTGAGGAGCTCGACAATATAACCTCAGAATACACCCTCAATAACACTGTAAGTTTACAGTGTTATTTACCTGCATCATGAGAAATAGAAGCTACAAACAAAAACACACTGTGTCCCAGGATAGATGTCATTGTCAGATAGCTTGACAATGTTGTGGATTCTGTCAATTTTTTCCAATTTTTTCTTCAGGACACATTCTCCATGGCGGTGTCATTTTTGTCGGGGAAGGTCGTGTATGTATCACCCCAGGGATCCTCTCTGCTGCGCTGCAAGCCCGAGTGTCTCCAGGGCACCATGTTTTCAGAGCTTTTGGCTCCGCAAGATGTCAGCACCTTCTTCAGTGGCACGGCCCCCTGCCGCCTGCCCTCCTGGGCGTCCTGTATTGGCTCAGGTTAGCTGACACTCACTGAAACTTTAAGAAGAAAATTAAACATGCAGTATATTTTCACATCTTACTAGGTTCTGCACTGACTGACTCGGCTTTCTCCTCAGCTTCTCCTCCTGTCGACTGCACTGAGGAGAAGTCCATGTTCTGTCGGATTAGTGCTGACAGGGCACAAGGGGGTGAGATGCGCTACTACCCTTTTCGTCTAACGCCCTATCAGCTCACCCTCAGAGACTCGGATGCTGCGGAGCCACAACCCTGTTGCCTGCTCATTGCAGAGAGGGTCCACTCTGGATATGAGGGTATTTAGTTTCAACTTATTATTCTGTGCTAGTTTTTTTCTAACTTGTTTCAAACTGGTAACAGTAAGTTAGAATATAATATTTTTCTTTTCAGAAGCAACCAGATGATTGCTTTGTTCTGTAAACTGGTTACAATGGATGTAAGAACCACCATCAAATGAAGGGAACTCGCATAAACAGCAGCCTTCAACAGAAATCTTTAAATCAAATTATTCCTTGAATTGAGCAGCAGAAACTCTGTGGTCTCACGGACAGAACAAAGATATTCATCAGTGCTCATGATGAGATTTACATCTCTTTATGTCTCCGTTGTGCATTCACAAATCTGCTAAATTAAAAATAATTTAAGCTGACATAATGAACGGTAGCTAAATCTTAGTACCATCTAATTTCACAGGACACTGGTTTTTTTGTTGTTTTTTGGGGGGGAGGGGCAGTGTGTTTGATTTGGCTCCCTCTGTCTGACACGTGGGTGCGACGATTCAGTGCAGAGAAGAAATCTAGTATTGGTACCAACAGAGTCTGTAAATACTGAGGCTGGGCTGCTATTTCAGATTTATAAAGGTGGGCAATATTGTTTATACATCTTCACTTCCACCATGGAAGATGAGAATAAAAGAGACTAGTTGATTTCACCCGGACGTCCATATTTATCTGAATATCTGTTTCATCTACTGCGTCTTTTTTCATCTGTACCTTTCAGCTCCTCGCATCCCTCCAGACAAAAGGATCTTCACCACCAGTCACACCCCCAGCTGCCTGTTTCAAGAAGTTGATGAGAGGTCAGTTCCCTTGCTCTGATACCATGGTTACTGCTGTCTTGCCTTTGGCAGTGTTTGAGCCTGTGAATTGATCATGAGAAAGACTATAGCAGACCTGAGCCACGGTTTCTTTAGCAGCAAATAGTAAACTCTTAATGATACCTGCATTGTATTAGTTTGATTTAATTTAAAAAAAATTGAATTTCTAATTGTTTATGTTACAAAAACTCTAATCACCACTTGTGTGAATATTAGTGTTGTGTTAGGAGAATATAACACATTTTTTTATGCCTGTCTCAGTGTGTATATATGATGTGTTTTCAGGGCAGTGCCGCTGTTGGGCCACTTGCCGCAGGACTTGGTGGGGACCCCCATCCTGCTCTACATCCACCCAGAGGACAGAGCCATGATGGTGGCTATCCATGAGAAGAGTGAGTTTGTTTTTCTGTGATTTCTGCTAAATATTCCACTACAGCTTTTTCTTATTTTGCATAGTGAAAATGTACAGGATAAATATATTGTGTATACATTTACAGGCTACTTTATTAGTTCCTGTTATGAGGTTTGACCACCCAGAGCCGCAGAAACTCATCATGCTTGTAGACTCAGAGAGACCCCACTAGTCTGGAAGATGGTTATTTTGTGATGTTATTGTTGACCCACCTACTAGTAAAGGCATCTTAAGGTGTCACTAAAGCGAACGTTGTGTTTGCACATAGAGATGTTTCAGATAGTTTATTACAATAATACTAGTTAAGATTTCCAGCAAATATTTTAACTGTTGGTAAAATCAGCTTATTTGTTTTTGAAAATAAGCTGATTTTAAGCCAAAGTTATTGCACTTTGTTCAGTTAGAGAAACTTGATTTCAAATTCATTAAATATTATTTGTAACTGCGGGAATAATCATGATTAATTAAAATCCAAATTAGACTTGATCAATCTTGATAAACCTCATCCAGCACCACTGCACACTTTGGTTTAAATAAATGGTTCTCTAGGTTTTGTCACATTTCTATCAGCTCAAAAAAGTCAGACCATCCTGACCTTCCTGGATGTTTTTTTATCTTCATTTACATTTTTTTTTTTTACCTTCAAGGTGTGATCAGCATTTTTTAAAAATACTCATTTCAGCCAATTTAACAAACAACTATCAAAGACACATTAAAAATCAACTTTAATTTACCATATATTTCTGTTCTAGTGCAAAGTTTAAACTACAGCAGAGACCATCAGCATGTCTGGATGTACTGAGTTTCATCCATGTGCTGCTTTTTTTCTGTTAACAGCCAGTTAAGTAATTAAGTGGCCACAAGTCCATATATAGGTACAGTATGTGAAGCTTTCTGCATATTTTTAGCCTTTTAAAGTAATCCACATTTTCTATTTGTAAGGGAGATAAAATCACTGTTAAGTCATTAGACAGCTCAAAGTTTTAACCCATTCAAAACCAGGTAGAAGATGTAAGTATACTGGACTGCGTGCTTTGTATCTTCCATGTCCGCCATGTCTGTTTCTTAACTCCATCTTCACACGCTTTATTTTCTATTTGTCCTTAGTCTTTCAGTTTGCAGGGCAGCCATTTGAATATTCACCCCTGCGGATGTGCGCCCGCAACGGCGAGTATCTGACCATCGACACCAGCTGGTCTTCCTTCGTCAACCCTTGGAGCAGGAAGGTGGCATTCGTTGTAGGACGTCACAAAGTCAGAACGTAAGATTTTTGCATCTCGCTAACTTGAAAACAAAGCAAATGAATTTTTCTTTTTACTCTCAGTATTGCTGTACTACCTTAGGAACAAGCAGTCAGTAATAGAAATAGTTATTTTATTTTAGTTGAGTTTAAAGTTACCCTGGTGTCCATAGTGGGAATTAAGAAACTTAGGCACTAGTCATTGGTGGAGCAAAGCTTGTTTCAGCAATGCATGTGCACTCACACATGCAGAAATTACAAAGCTCAGAAAGGTCAGAGAATGTCAGCTATACTGATTTAATCATCAAACGTTGCAGAACTGATACACAGAAACGATGCAAGCATGAACATGTATAATATTATTATAAAGCTTTAACAAAGCATCACATTTCTCTGCTCTCTTGTGCTCAATGGCCCTCTTCCTGTCTCCTTTTCTCCAGGAGCCCTTTGAATGAAGACGTGTTCACCATGCCGCAAGGCTACGAGAGTCGGGTAACCACGCCAGACATCGTCCAGCTGAGCGAGCAGATCCACCGGGTCCTGGCGCAGCCAGTGCACAGCGGTAGCTCTCAAGGCTACAGCTCATTGGGGTCCAGTGGCTCACGGGGCTCTCGCCGTTCCCACCAACAGCACCTCAGTGCCTCAGCCGGCTCTTCCAGCGACAGCAATAGCCATGCCATGGACGAAGCTGCAGCTGTGGTAGCTGTGCACAAACCTGTGAGTCAGGTTTAATTAAAATGCTTTTAAATAATAAATTCAAGACTTTGTGCCAGGATTCATCTTTTTAGCCACGTTGGCAAACTCATCTTCGCTTTTTGCCTCCTTTAGTTGCCAGATTTGGTAACATGTGACTTACTTGCTGTGTGTTTTTCTCAGATGACGTTCCAGCAGATCTGCAAAGATGTCCACATGGTCAAAACAAATGGGCAGCAGGTTTTCATCGAGTCGCGCAATCGTCCACCACCGAGAAAAAACACTAACGCAGGTGAGATAGTGGACTGATCCCCAGCTGCATTATCAGTGGTTAATATTTATTGTTTCATTTCAGCATTTGTCTTTGTTCTTCCTGCTTTTCATTCAGGCACAGCAAGCATTAGAGCCATCTCCAGTGGCCCAGTCAAAGGTTTGATAGCAGACATGACGCAGCCACCCAAAGCTTTGGTCTCTGCGCCACTCCTTCAGAAGGAGCCCACTAATGGATACTCCTATCAACAGATCAACTGTCTGGACAGCATCATCAGGTTTGTGCACAAGCCTGGGCCCATTTTTGCCTGCTCATCTTCATTCCATCATTCCACTCATACAGTTTTTCTGTACAGATACTTGGACAGCTGTAACATTCCTAATACTGTCAAAAGAAAGTGTGGCTCCTGCACCGCCTCCTCCACGTCTGATGATGACAAACATCCCGATGGCAGCGGCAACAGCAAAGGTACTTTAATTCACCTTTTTTTAAACAATAAAAGCTGATGATGAAAAGATGATG
>JBAMHW010000005.1:12782550-12800502 GCA_037177495.1 Rhadinocentrus ornatus | reverse complement strand
AAAATAAAGATATATATATAGAGAGAGAGAGATATATATAGATATATGAGAGAGAGATTATATGTGTATGTATGTATGTATGTATGTATATATGAGTGAGAGAGAGAGATTTAAATACATATATACTTGGATATATAGATATAGATGTATATAATCATCTACTCCAAAAATGTGAGCTTGACTTGTCTCATGAGACCAATGAATTTCCTCGATTACTAACAAACCTGGTTGTTCATGTGTCTGTCTGAACTGTGACAATGATTTCTCTGCAGGTGGTTCAGTTAACCTTGTAGGTGAACCACCTCCTCTGCCTCCGCTCACCATGGCCACGAAGGCAGAGAGTGTAGCCTCAGTTACGTCTCAGTGTAGCTTCAGCAGCACCATCGTCCATGTAGGAGACAAGAAACCTCCCGAGTCAGGTGGGCACCGTCAACTCTAACACACTCTGCAGGTCCTCACCGGGAAATCGCCAAGATCCTTGGACGCTTTTTTTTTGTCTTTCAACAAGTTTAATTTAACTTATAAATCTTTTTTCCAATGAAAGATAGAAGTTTCTTTTAACACTTAAAACGTCTCAAGAATTATCTCAGAGAAATGTGTCTAATGGTAAAATTGTGGTATTTATCACCTCTGTGTTTCCTGGAATTTTGAGGTTGTTTTAGTGGTTTTACAGCTTTTTGCAGTACCCACACATAATTCCTGTCTTTTTAAAGCCAGGTTATATAACTTTTTCTAGCTGGATGGTGCTTCAGTGTCTTGTAGCAGTACCACAAGTAAAGAAGATTCTGCAACTGCCTGGTATCTGTATTTGCCCTTGAACTCTTGCATAGCCAAACCTATCTGCAAAGTCTGGATGCACCTGCTTAACATTCTCAGATCATTCTCAGAGGAAAATCAGCTATATAAGTCAGATTGTCTAAGGAAGTTCACGAAACAAGGACGGTGCCCTTCTAAAATGGTATCGGGTAGGAGCTTGTTTTGATGAAATCAGTTGGCAAACGTCCCTGTAAACAGTCTCTTCATGTATCATTGCATTCATTCATCAGGAGAACAAGGCAGGCGTGCTTCATTAAATGATTCAGATCTTTGTTAAGCCTTGCCACGTTGGGTGTAGAGTTGGAAAATGTGGTTTCCCAAAGCGAAGAAGATTTGGAAAACTATAAACAGTGATCATGAGGGTGAGTCAGACAATAGGTCTGCTAACTTTAGCTAAAATCTGCGCCAAATCTTTTGAGAGGTGGAAAAAAGCAACCAGGTCTTAGAAAACTAAAGATTTGATTAAAGGCCCATTTATGCTCCCTTTACATACGCACATAGATATTTCCATGTCAAACATCTTATACTTTAACGGATTCCTTATGTCATCATGGTTGTTAGCCAATACATCTACTAGAGGGCAGGGCAGAGCTCAGCATTCACCTACAATTACGTCAGTTTTAGAAAATAGCAAACACGGTGACGGTGGAGGAAATCGTGGCAATGCAGTCCGCAGCGGTGGTGGTCTGTGCTGTCACTTACTTCATCGCGCTGCTGCTTCTTTGTTCATTTTGCGTGTCGCAGATCAGCTACACTGCTCAACACTGCTACAGTTTCCTGTGGTAGAACTCCATTTGCTCCGTCAGGTAACGAATCCATAAGGGCCCCAAAAACAGACCAAATTACGCATGTAGATGAAGCAGAAGATGGATGAAATGCACCAAATTTGTCTTTTGTGAATAGCATAAATAGGCCTTTAAACTTAAAAATTAATTTTTAGAATAAAGTTGCTTAAACCACCAAATGTGAGAAGAAAAATGTTCTTGATCATTTTGTCTATGTATTTTTGTGTCTCATTTTAAATAAGAAATATTGCGCAAGTCATGCAGTCATCACTGAGAGCTGTTGATTTAACTGTGTTTTTAAAGATGGATTTATGTGTTGCATAACTTTAGGTGTATTAAAATAAACTGGTAATGGATTTGTAAAGGTTTTTTTTCTAACAGCCCTTTTATTGTTCCCCTTCTATCACAGATATCGTCATGGAAGAGGCTCCTACAACTCCCACCCTTGCTCCTCGTCCTACTACTAGTACTTCCACCCCAACCCCTACCTTCACCACTTGGACTCCACCCAATTACAAAGCAGCGCCTTCCACTAACAATGCTATCAGCCTTCCTCCTCCTCCCCCTCCTCCACCTTTTCATCCTCAAGCCAGTCAACCAGAGAGGGACAGTCGGAGAAGTGGAAGCGTGGGAGGCGGCCGACTGGGCCTGACCAAGGAGGTGTTGTCCGCCCACACCCAGCAGGAGGAGCAAGCGTTCCTCGACCGTTTCAAAGACCTCAGCAAGCTGCGCGTGTTCGATCAGACAGCTTCCTCAACCGTGCGTTGCCACACTCCGGCTGCTCTGTCACGAGGTACAAACATACATTTACACACAGCTCATTACAGAATACAGCGTGTCGGCCTGAGTGGCAAGAAGAAATGCAAACAGTGAAGACAGAGTGCATTAAAATTCAGATTACTTTCTGTGTATGGGATATATAAGGGAGGGTGTTATCGTCTTTAATGATTTGATGCTGGAAAAATATTCAAATGACCTCTGTATCCCCCTTTCTTTCGCAGGAGTGCGTTGTTCTCGTGACTACCCTGCAGCAGGAGGCAGCACGGGTCACAGACGAGGCCGTGGCGGTAAGCGGCTTAAACATCAGGAATCGTCAGACCAACACAGCTCTCTTGGTCTGAGTGGGAGTCTCCAGGATCCCAGAACCAGCGCAGCTCCCATGCCTCTCAGTATGGCTCTCGGAGCTCCCACAAATTCCTCCTCATGGCCTTCTATGGGCTCCCAGGCTAGCATTCCCCCAGTACCCTTCACCTCTGGTATGCTTCCAATCTACCCCGTCTACCCGCCTCTCACACAGCCGTTACCTGTCCCCGATCCGTCACGTTTCCCCCCTACCCAGATGGTACCTCCCATGATGGCCCTCGTTCTGCCAAACTACATGTTCCCACAGATGGGAGCACCCTTGTCTCAACAGGGGGCCACACCTGGACCTTTCTACAACCCTAATTATAGCTACCCTGGACCCCTTCCAGTTCCGATCTCCACGGTTTCTAATCCTATGCCCATCCCCACTATGTGCGCCCTGTCCCGTAGCAGCACCCCGCAGTCATGCAATCAGACACCTGCTGACCGCGATGGCGCGGAGTCCCCCCTCTTTCAGTCCCGCTGCTCCTCCCCTCTCAACTTGCTCCAGCTTGAAGAGTCACCAAGCAACCGGTTGGAGGTGGCTACAGCCCTAGCAGCATCACAACAAACCACACCATCTGTGCAGGGTGGTGCAGCTGGCGGGCAGAGCTCAGCCAATCAGAGGAGCTCTGATGATACGTCCAAGGAGAACGAGAATGTAAGGACAGGGACATTTAAGACAGAAAGTCTCCTCTTATTTGATTATTTAGCTAGTTACCAGCATCTTTATTCTCTGGTTTATTTTACTTCATTAGGGTGAAACTAATGAGTCCAACCAAGATGCCATGTCCACCTCCAGCGACCTGCTGGACCTGCTTCTGCAGGAAGACTCCCGGTCAGGCACCGGCTCGGCCGCCTCTGGTTCAGGCTCTTCAGGCACAAGATCCTCAGGCTCCGGCTCCGGCTCCGGCTCCAACGGCTGCAGCTCCTCCGGCACCAGCGGAACCAGTTAGTAAAAACATTTTTTCCATTTAAGACTTTCATCAACATCCCGAATGTGAAGTATTTAAAGTTTAATGGTGCCTGTAATTGTATCAGTGGGAAATTGAGCTTTATTTTGAGTTTATCTTTAAACACAAGAACAGTCTTCTGATACAGATTACTACGACTCTGTTAGAAAAGATAACATTTCACTCAGAGTTTTAGTTATTTGTTTTTCACATTTTTGCAAGAAATGACACATCCAATTACCACTTACAAGCTTTTTCACGTCTCCACTGGGGTTATGGACCACTCTGTGAAACAACAGATTCTGGGTGAGATTCATGAGTTCTACCTCTGTCCTCACAGAAACCTTTTAACAGTTTCTGATAACCATGTTGTTAAAGATCTGTTGCTGTCCAGGAGCTACAATTTCTTTTCCCCCACAGTGATGTCTGTTTTTAGTTAAAAACATAACAAGAGTCACACATTTCCATCTCCTTGCTCGACAGGCTGTTTCTCTTTTGCTAAATCAAATCCACGTGCTTGTGTCCAAGCATTTACACTTTGGTGTCGTGACAAAAAAGGTTTGGTTTTTGCAAAGACAAAATGTGCTTTTCTTGTGAAGGAGAGTCCTTGATGAGCATCCGTCAAGACCTACCTTGTTTACCTTTAGATGTGGATATCGTAGTTCATCAGATTCAGTGTTTTTTAGTGACAAGCTATTATAGAAACACATTGCAGAGAAAACTATTATCCATCCAACAAAACAATTGTCAGAAGTGTCTCTGATCATCACAACCACCAAGGTTCCTTACAGTGGGATACTAGCATTTTCCCCGGTCAGAGCATAAAAAACTGCCTGAACAAAGGCAAAAAAAGCTGTTTAACCTTACAGACTTTCACAGACGACAAGCGGTCCAAGGTCACAGAGGAGACGGAAAGCTTTAAAAACATGTATAAGAATAATTTGATTTATTTTATTAGATTCATCCCTTTCATAAAAATACAAAAAAGACCTACAAATAGTACAAATCTATTATCAAAACATCTAATACGATGTTTTACTATCATTTGACTCTTGTTTATTCCATTTCCAGAAGTAAGGAATGTGTTCAAATTTACCACTACTTAAGCTCAAAGTCATCAGTCAATGCTAAATTACGAGTTTAACTGTTCTAGCTTTTAACACATGAAGCAAATCTGCCTTTGTGCAATCAGAAGAGAAACTTCCCAGTTGTGGTACAGTTAGCTGTAATAGCTACTCTGTGCTTATTTGAATGTATGAATGAAATGATTTAGACCAATATAAAGGCTCATAAATGGAAGCATACCATTCTAAAACTTCTGTTCCTATCTGTCGATAATCTTACTGTCAACTTCAGATTACAGTCTGACATCCCAAAAGGCGTCCACGGCTGGATCTAAAACTCTAAAACTGACCAAGTGAACACAATTAGTTAACACATCTGCCCACAATTAAACCACCATTTCAACTTCTTGTCCATTCAGGCAGCAGCCAGGGCAGCCACACCAGCAAGTACTTCGGCAGTATCGACTCGTCAGAGAATGATCACTCCCGCAAACAGCCAGCAGGGGGAAGCAACAGCGCTGGAGGAGGCAGCGGGGAGGAGCAGTTCATCAAGTGTGTCCTGCAGGACCCCATCTGGCTGCTGATGGCCAACACAGATGATAAGGTCATGATGACGTATCAGCTGCCCACCAGGTACTATGTCAAACTGGTTTAACACATGTAACTCTCAGTGATTGAAAATCTGATAAAAGTAGACAGGCAGCGCCTTAACACTTGCCCCGCTTCTCTTGTTTGTGAATATCAGGGACATGGAGACGGTGCTGCGGGAAGATCGTGAAGCCTTGAGGAACTTGCAGAAACACCAGCCACGCTTCACAGATGAGCAGAAGAAAGAGCTGAGCCAGGTTCATCCCTGGATCCGTACAGGACGCCTGCCGCGCGCTATCAACATCTCTGTAAGCGCCACAGCTCGACCCGTCCTGTGTTCCTTTTAGCAGAAAGCATCATTAAACAGAAAAATGTAAAACCTACGTATTTTTTAAATAAATTTAAAAAAAAATTCTGGTTTCAGGGCTGTGCAGGCTGCAAGTGTCCCCCCTCCGTCCCCCCCGCCACCCCATTTGACGTGGAGATCCACGATATGGAGCTGTGCACTGTGCTGAAGGCTCAGGAGGAAAACGGCAGCAAGACTGTGAAAAACCTCACAGAGACTGCCATGGAGGATGCTCAGCCAGAGGATGAAGACGAGGAGCAAGAGAAGGAAACCAAAACACAACGTGACAACTGCGACATGGCAGCAGATGACCAAGGTGCGACCTTAGAAGCTGTGGAAGACAAGACAGAGACTTAAAAACATTTAGGAAGGAAAGCACTCATGTTTACCACAATCCCTCTGCTGATCTGCGAAAGACATGCATCTTCCAGAACTTTGTGCTTGTAACACACGACGTGTGAAAAACAAGCCGTGATGGAACATTAAGGTGCACATTAATGCAGACAACTGCCATTTATTGTTCGACAGGTCTGTCTGACTTTGATCCCAGCACATCAGGCATGTTGTTTACCTGTATATGAAACCACCAGATGGATACACACTCAGTTTCAGAGTGAATTAGTTTTGTTTTTTTTGTTGCTCTCTTTTTTTGTTGATCTCGAGGGCATATTTATTTAAGCTGTAAAGTTATCAGAAAGGACTAAAGTGAATGTGTTACAAAAATGCAGTCGCTGCAGAAGGATATAAGCTCCATTACCATGTCCTCCCTGAAGTTTTCATCTCTTCTGGCCAGGATTCAGCTCATCTGTGACTCTTCCTATTGGATGTTTCTGGAATTCATTTGCCACTTCAATACTGTAAAAAAATATTAATTCTTTTGGGTAAAAATCTTGCCCAGAGTAAGTACAAGAGTTACTTTAACTTATCAAAGAAGTTGTACATTGGGAACCAAGTAATTTTGTAAACATTGTATATATTTTGATACTTTAACTCTCAGAAAGATGAAGAATTAACGCCCACAAAAAGAATCTGCACTGTAAAAAATGAATTTGAAAAAAAGGAGAATTCAACATGTATTTGTTCTGAATTTCTGTCATAAAAAGCAAAACAAAAAGAAAACAATCATATGACAGTCTCTGGAGCAGAGTGTGTGTGAGAGACAGTGGTCCAGCTGCTTTACTTCATGTACAGAGCCTGAGACATCATGGCAATCACCAGGAAACCAACCTGCACATTTACCATACCGCTTTAGTTTAAGCATTCACGTGGAGAATCAACAAAGACAGCTCCAAGAGATGACTCACCTAACAAGCGTTGCAGTATTTCCCAAAATGCACCCTAAGGAACTGTGAAGCCTTCTGAGGAGGGAGCGCACCTTTTGCTAATGGTTGCAATCAGGTTTTTAAAGAAACTCTTTAAAAAGTCCTGAGTTGGGAAAATGTAAACTTATTTGTTTTCTTCTCCATCACTGTCTTTCTCTTCCTCTCTGTGGCACTGTTCTGGTCATGTGATTTCCTATACTTCATGGCGTCAGTTTCTTAATATTTTTGTGAAGTTCTTTGTACAAAAAGAAGACAATAAAAATTACTTTAATTGCCTTTAAACCTGATGTCTGATTTTGTTTTTCTCTCACTCAAGTCAGATTTATACATCTACTTCAAGTCTATTTTTGTTGGGGTTTTTCCAGCAGTTGGTCTGGTTACAAAGAAATGTCCAGAAAGAAGTGGAAAGGGAGCAGATCAGGGCAGCTGCTTTCCAACCCGACCACAGTCTCCTTCTGTTCAACCATGGTTTCACCCCTAAGTGGTCACCGCAGCCTAAAAAAGACTGTCCTCATTTCGTATGGAAAGTGACAAAGTTGATTTAATTGCACATTGTGTAACAACAGCAATGATTGTAACTGTAGGTTATATCATGACTATAAGACAGCTGTTAATAAACCGAAAGCTTAAAGTCGCATGAATCAAAATCTATTTTTACAATAACGAGGTGTCTTTATGTGCCAGGACATTTTTGATGCACAATTTAGCATATTTCAAGTCAAGAAACTGCTTAAGGTTCCTGCCTAATTACTATTTTGGTCTACATATTTTTCATTCTTTCCGTCACTTAAATCATTTTGTCAACAGTTTTCACTTCACTTCAGCAAATTCTTTATGAAGGATTTTATCTTAACGGTTACTTAAAGTCTGTGTTTTCAGGCATCTAAAACAAACAAACTTAAAAAAACAAAACTATTGTGGCTGCAGCTCTGTGACTCACTTAGACTGTGGCTGCGCTAAAGGCTAATGTTAGCATAATAACAGTTGAAAAAGCTAACAAGTAGCAGCCAATTAGCAATAAACACGTTTTTGCTGAGTGAAATATCTCAAATTTTATAGTCAAATCCAATGTATTGTTGAAAGAAACATAGAAACTTTATTATAAAATTTAATGTTTTAGTGAATAATTGAGTTTTTTTAACATGACAAAATATAAAAACAAAAATAGAAATAAAACTAATAAAGCAAGAAAGCACAAGTTCAAATGGAGTTGGTGGAAACAACTAATCCTACCCAAGTAAAATACATTTTTGTAATAATGGTAGTATAATCACATTCATTATTAACATTAACCCTAACCCTAATCCATTATTCATGATAACCACTAGACATTGCATAATTTTATAATAAAACAATAGCCGTAGCAATATTCAGTATATAAAATAAAATATCTCCTTAAAATATAAATTGTTGTCATGGAAATATAGTAAAAATAATTGTTTTAACAATAACCCAATAATGTATTTCCTAAATTGTTCTTTAATGAATCATAAAATTGTGTGATGCCTTGTGATTTTAACTTACAAAAATTTTTTTGTTGTGGAAAACACTGTGCTACTTGTATGAAAATGTCATTATAAATAAATTTTGATTTGATTTGAATGAACACTAAAGAATATAAAGTGATTCGTAATCTAATACCTGCTTAAATTTATTTATTTTTCCACTTTATCAATCCATTTTTTATTTAATCTAATTTATTATTTATAGTGATGACTAGCTCCTTATAATTCTTTCCAGAAAAAAAATTGTATCATCAGCAAATAATATTAAGTTTAGTAATTTGAAATCTTGAAATTTATAATTTATATCAGGTATGCGTTTCAACACATACCTGATATTATTTGGGCTCCAACACTGACCCCTGGGGTACCCCACAGGCAATATCCACACACCCACACATTTTCTCCCATTTTCACAAGCTGTTATCTCTCAGACAAATAACTTAAAATCCAGGTCAGTGCCACTATACAGCTTACAATGATATTTTTCTTGTTTTCCATTATAATTTCAACAATCGATCAACTCATCCAGTTGATGTGATGTTAGCTACCATTTTACTTTTCAATTTACTGTCAACAAATGCTACACCTCCATCATTATTGCATTTGCATTTTGCGTTAAAAAAAACATCACAACTTTAGGCAACTTCTTAAATTTTTTAATAGAGAATGTGACATTGATGTCCTGTAGAAGTTTTGGCCATTTTTAATTTACATTTGTTTAAAGATTTTCTTATCTTCATGGACCCTAAAAATTACCTTCAGGATCATGCTTTTGTACACATATTCAATTTCATTTTCACAACTGAACACCAGAGATATTCTGCAGAATGTACAGACAGTTACCTGAAATCTTTCCTCTAAAAGGTCACAGCACAGAACAGTTCTCCTCTGTCAGACTGAAACCCCAGACACACAACTGGTTAATTCGGCTATTTACTTTATTTATTTGTTTGTTTGTCTATTTATTTATTTATTCTTGCACCATCGCACTTCTGTTTTAGATTTTGAATCCCACATTGTGTCATCATTCATATTTTTACCTGCAAACTTATTTGTGAATCTTTTACATCTCTGTTCTTTTATCTGGTCATTCTATAATGCTGCTGTAATAAAGTTTATCTGATTCTGATTTTAACCGAGCCAAAGGCTAATGTTAGCAGCTAACAGTCTGATAAAGCTAGCAAGTAGCAGCTAGTTAGCAGTAGGCTACACTCAAGTGGAATATCTTAAAATTTGAAATCTAAACCAAGGTATATATAATGCATCAACAATAAGATAAAAGATAAAAGATACTCAATTTTTTGTCTGAATATCTACAATATGTAAACAACATATAAGCAAGCAGGAAAAGAGTATAAAATAGCAACTCTTACAAGCACACACAGACACTCACAGTTTAGCATAAATGGAGTAGACGTTTGCATTCTTACATGTAACCACTCCAGAAGATTTCAGGACCACAGTGTTTGTGTGAAAACAGCCTAGGACAATGAAGAAATAGGATATGAAGAGGGATGAGATAAGGAAAGGAAAGAGTGGTTATGGGTCGATGGATAAAGAGAGAGTAGATGAAAACAATAAAATATAAATGCATCAGAGATGCAGAGAGGATTTGGAGGTAGCTGTAGAGTTGGTGTGGCAAAGTTTAGAGGGAAATGAGGTAAATGAGTTGGGGCTCTTCCATTTTGTCCAATACTGTGATCTGGTTATGGTGAATCTCAGTGGTTAGGGGGGCAAATACCATGTGAAAAGGTCTGAGATGAATTTGGGGGCCAGGCCATTAAGAGTCTACAGGTAATTAGTATGATTCAGTATTAAAACAAATCAATGCATTTTAAAAATGAATATGAAATCTAACAGGAAGCTAGTGCATGTACGGATGTAAAGATGGACACATAGATGGGGAAGACAGAGGATGGTTGAGGGAAAATAAGGGTAGGGCTGAGAAAACACAAACAAATACAGCTGAAAACGTTTAGTTGTGAAATGCGCTATATAAATAAAAAGTGATTGAATATAATATACGTAGTTACTGTAAATATATGCCTATTTACACTTATACTACCTCTACAATTAGCTTTGGATATTTGCAGGATAGAATAAAGGTCTCACCAGCTGTTGATACTAGAAAGAAAATCAGAGAATCCTCAAAGATAATAGGACTCATCTTTAAGTTGCCATGAAATCTTGAACCAAACGTTTTTGTAAATTCAGTATTTTTGTTTACATATTTTATCCTAAAAGTGAGAGGACTGACTGACAGGCAGACCACGTGCTACTAACAAAATCTGCTGTCATTGTAAACACATGCAACACGCACCTGCAGAAACAAGCTTTCATATGACACCATCTGCTAATCAGCTGCACAGAACTGAAAGTGAAGCACAGATACATCATGTTTAGCTCTGAGTTGATGCAGTTCCCCTCGTCTCCGGTGTCAAACTTTCATTCATCCAACTTTGCATTTTTTCCATCTTCCCTCCATTCCTTCTTCCCCACCCATCATACCCCTCCCTTAACACCCCCCCACACACACACACTTACCTTAACATCTCTCCACGCCTCTGCTCCACTTCTCCCTCCTTCCTCTTACTTCTTCTTCCTCTCCTCCTCCTCTCTCGTCTTTCCTAATCTGGGAGGACAGCAGGATGGAGGACGGGGTGTGGACTGTGTGCCTTCTCGTCATTTTCTTGACATTTGGACAGACTGATGCTCAGACCCAGACTAACACAACTAACTTAAGGTAAGACGTCCCAAAGAGTTTATATCTACTGGCTGGCACTGTCCCTCTCGTCAATCTGTACTCTTTCTTGCATGTGCACATGTGGCAGATCTGTGTGCTGGTGTATTACAGTACTGAAAGCAAGAAATAGGAGGTTTCAGTGTTAGGAAGATGTGGTTTGGTTCCCATAAACACACACACACAGAGACAGACAGGCAGGCAGAGACAAAATGGCAGCATGCTGGAACTGATGCAGAGTGATGGTCAGAGTGATTGTCAGACAGTTAATTCTACACAATTTTGTGTCTTTGTGAGCTCAGATGATAATTTGTTGTTGTTGTTTATTGAAGCTTCAGCGTGCACTGCCCTCCACACACAGGTTGTTTGTGTGGAACACAACAGATTGAACATGGGAGACAAACAAATGCCTGTGGGCTGCTCATGCTCCAGAGGGTCTGAAGGGAGGGACTCAACCACTGGGATACTTCAGCCAAATGCAGCCTTACAGTACCGCAGACTGAGGAACACAAAAAATATTTAAAAGAAGCTATAAAAGGTTGATGATCACAGAAAACAAGGCTCTTGATGTAGAGGATAAAACTTCTGCAGCAGATTTTAGAGGAACTTAATCAGGTGCTGAAGCAGCCGACATCTTAATCAACCAGTGTGTGACAAAATTAAAAGTTGAAGTTGGCCCTGCTTTGATGTTTGTTTATCTGAGTGTGGAGGAGTGGGTGTGTGTCTCCAGACTCCATGTGTGAGCAGGCTCGCAGCCTTTGTAAGTGCCTATTTGCTGTCATAAAATGTGCGTCTTGACACTTTCTTGTGGTACAGTCAACACAGTTCATTTACTGTATATTAACAGTGTTACTGGCCTGGCTTGACCAAGCGTCATCAAAAAAACACACCGTAAGGGTTCACTGGGAACCCACCCCGCAGGCCTCAAAGAACAGAGACTACCACTGTGTTTTTCAGCGCGTATGTAAACGTTTGTGTGTGTGTGCACAGGGTTGTACCCTCAATACTCTTCATTATAGCAGCAGTTCTTGGCAACACATCCCATCAAAGTCGACTGCAGTTTTTCCATCTCTCTTTCAGGCCAATCTTCCCCTGCGGAGGCCACCTGGTCACAGACTCTGGCATCGTGGCCAGTGAAGGGTTCCCCAGTTACTACAAGCCCAACAGTAAATGTACCTGGTACATCACTGTGAGTCACATAATTCACTTAAGTGTTTCAGTTTCCAATCTTTGAACTACCAGTTTAATGAAAGTAGACAGCACACAAACTTGCTTGCTTCTAAACATGACTGACAAAAAAAGCCTCAGATTTTATACCATCAAGTTTAAAACAAAACAATAATTGATGATGATGGGAATTAAAGTTAACACAAAAAATACAAGAAACAATAGGATGCAGTGGGATAATAAACATAATAATTATGGCACCCACTTCTACTGCAGGAGAATTATACAAAAGTGAGAGATAATGTAGTCAAATAGAATATAGAGGGGGTAGAAACTCACACAACAAACTTATTATTAAGCAGATTTTGTGTAGTTATTACAAGAAGGTAAAGGTAACTGTTGTGCAAGTTCATGCTTCTCATGGCCTTGTTTAAAGTTCAAATTATTCAGTTTAAAATAAATAGTTCACATTCATAGTTGACGGTTTCAGTTTTAAAGTAGCTCAAAGTTGAGTTTATATCAGTTGTTTACATATGTGTTTGTGTATATATATACATACAGTAAATGATAAGTCATAGCTCATAGCAGAGATGTTCACAAGTCCTTTTTTGCAAGTCCAAGATAAGTCTCAAGTCGTTAACCTCAGGTCCAAGTCGAGTCTCATTGTTTGTGTGGAGTTGAGAAAGATTCTAAACTCAGTTTATTCTTTTTTAGTTAAATAATCATACAATTTTCTGACTCTGCAAATTTGTATTGTAGATACTTTTTTTCTTTAAAAAAATTGGTCAGGAATTGATAAAGGAATAATAAAGAACTAGATTGATAGCCAAAATTCACAATGTTATTGATATATAAATAAAGTCTTATCAATTCCCATCCCTATTATTAGGTTTAAAATGTATTTCTCTAAAAAGAAAACAAAAATTTAAGAAATCTCCAGAAAAACAAAGTCCAAATTTCTGGAGGCGACATACTTCTTTATGATGTCGGTCAAATGTTAGTGGGAGGTGACGTTGTCCAGGCTTTGGTGAATGCAAGTCATTTTCTCAAATGTAAACGTTGCACTACATTCTCCTTAGGTAATCCGTGGCACCGTCCACTCGCCATACACTTGCCATTTCAGAGTGGGAGCGCACTGCACCCATGTTGCATTGCGGGTTTGTTATGTTAGAGTGTGCAATGCATGGTGGGTAACATAGTGTGAAGGTGGTCCAGTGGTGGTGAAAATGTAGGCAGTTACTGTTACAGGACCTGACATAGTCCAAACAAGTTCAAGTTCAAGTTGTGTTCAGTTCAACGTTAAAAAATGAACGTATCCAATGAATGCACAACACTGCTAGTTACGCTGGGCTCAGGACCACTTGTGCAACCTGTTGCTGGTGAACACAGTTCATTGCTGCATCCAAATGCTGCTTAAAACTCCAAAATTGGACAAGACTAAACAAATGAAGACCATCTTATTGCTTCATATCATCAAAGCTGGATTCAAGCGAAGTTAAAAACTGTGAATATGCGGTGAAAAACCAGGGAGAATTTTAGTAGTTCACAGAAACAAGCATCTAATGCTACGGGGGCAGAGTAGTGCAGTTGGCATGAGTAATTGGTACATATGTGAAGAAAATCTTTAATACTGAATAATGTAAACAAGTTTTGGTGCCACATTTGCTGCAATCAGATAGTGTATTTTTTTTTTTAAGGATAGGTCTGCTTATTTCAGGAACATGACATCAAATCATACTCTATTCATATTATAACAACATGGCTTTGTGTGAGTCCAGGTGTTAGATTCACCTGTTTGCAATCCACACAGTCACTGACTGAAAATATTTGTAAGACTATGAAACTAAATAATAATGGGAAAGAAAGTCTTGTTGTTGAGCTCCTCAAATTCATGAATAACAACAATGGCCACATTTTGTTTTCAATATTTTGATGAATAGTGACACTGATACAGAATCACAATTCCTGAAATAATCTGTGGTCACATTCAGCCCCCACTACAACAACACAAAACACGGTTCTCCGTTTGCACTTCATTTCTATCTACCTTTAGGTCCCAGAGGGTCATGTGGTCATGCTGTCTTTCCGCCTCTTCGACATGGAGGCTGACTCCACCTGTCGCTATGACTACCTGGATGTCTACAATGGTCACACGCGCCTGGTGCAGAAGCTGGGACGTTTCTGTGGGACGTTCAGACCGGGTGCCCTCATCTCCACCTCCAACGCCATGATGTTGGATATGGTGTCAGATGAAAGCACAGGAGGAAGAGGTTTTCTAGCTTCCTTCAATGCAGGGAAGCCACATATGGAAGGTGTGGACATGTTGCTTCACATTTTTTACTACAGTTCTTTAATAATTTAGCCATTTTGTGAAAATAATGCAGATTTTATGCAGCATAATGTATGTTTTTCATATAGCCTGGAATGCAGTTTCAGCTGTTTGACTTTACACTTTCTCTACTACCTAAGAGGACCAGTTCTGTGGAGGCCGGCTGACTAAATCTCAAGGCTCTGTCAAGACGCCCAATTGGCCCAACTCTAATTACCCAGCAGGTATCAGCTGCTCCTGGCATATCTCCGTAGAGCCAAGCAATGTAAGCTATAATCATACTGAACTTCATATTAGTGTTCCTTTTCAACTCAGATTGTATAAGAAGCACTACTGAATTTTAGCAGATGTTCCTAGTAAAGCGTCCCTAGCAATGGCTAATTTGGCATCCATCTTGCATCCTACCTGTACTCTCAGCACTCTCCAGCGAGTAAAAGTCAGTCTGATGTTGACTGTTCTCTCATCTTTTGTTCTGTCCCTTTCTTTCTTTTCCTTCCTTCCTTCAACAATGTCCTCTTGCATTTCTTTGATAAGTCAGCCATAGTGTGTGTTAAAAATGGCCAGTGTGTTGATATCTAGTTGCTGGCATGTGAGGTGGAGAAACTCAGCTGTAACGTGATGCTCCAGGCTGAAACACAAGGCAATGCAGGGAGGTTTCTCAGCTTGGGAAGCTGTAGGGAAACAACAACTTCAGAAATGTACATAATAAATGTCACTGTGCCATCAAAACGAGTTAGAAACACATATTTTTAAGGTCAGAAAGTTACATAGCGCTACTTTAAGATTTTTTAAGGATAACACTAGAAACTGACAATCAGGCCAGGGAAACAAACTAAACCAGCTAAAATCCCATAAACAAAAGCTTGCACTGGGGTGTGATATTAAAGGGATTTACTGGATTCTTTACAAGATGAATTGTCATGTCATCATAGGTAAAACTTTCCAAACACACATGTCCATGCAAAACCAGATGGCAGGTTCCAAGCAAGAATGTAGACAAGCTGCGGTAAAGAAAATCCATAGAGATGGCTCCTACAGTGCACTTGTGGCTACTTTATTGCATTAAAGTGTGAGTACAACGCACAAGTGTAGTCACGCAGTGTGTGAGCTGTCTTACTTTTTCTTCATCACAACAAACCTGACGCTGACAGGATGTAAGAACGTTGTTTGCAAAAATAAAACAGCCATATTTCACAAAGATAAAATTAGAATGCTAACATTTGCAAATAGTAACATGATGGTTTGTGGGAAACTGTATAAATATTATACAGAGGGTAAAATCATGACGTAGTCATACTTCTTTCCTCTTTCCTCCAGAAAAAATTTGAAGTTCAGCTATATGCCTGGACCAGTTGGAGGTTGAGAGAACAGGAAACAGGGGTCAACAAGCACCACAGGCTAAGACCTCTTGCCATAAAAATAAAAAGAGAAACACAAATTATTAACAAATAAAATCATATATTTATGCATAGAGAAACTGTTCAGAGTTTTGTCGGATGCCTCCCAAGAGCCTAGGCTTATCAAAACATAAGGAGGAGGTTTTGATGTGTCTACCCTCTGATCAATTCATCCATGTCTTCAAATCCTTGATAATGTTTATGGTAGGGTACACAAAAAAAGCCTAGATAAAAGCAATGTTACCTAAAATGTTAGCTAATATTTACAACAAGTGTACACTAACTGCTTATATATTTACATTTATTAAAATAAGAATTTAAAGTAACCTCTTTTGAGATTGGTAAACTAGCTTGGCTAGCTAGTTAGCCAACTAGCTTTTCCATGAAAATAAATTTAACAGGGGGGCAAAATATTGAAAAAGCCCCCAGATTGCTGTCTTGTTTTACTTTTCAAGTTGTTGAATATTTGTGGCAGCAGGAGTTCAATTTAGGTTAAAGTTGATGTCCTGTGTTGGTTTGTTTAGATATGTTGTATTCTCACCTACTCTAACGTTGTCTTTAAAATTCAAACACATTTTAATTAATTTCAATATTAAAACACTTTACTAATGTTCAGTCCTTCGATTCAACTGGAAGTAATTGAAGCACACTGTTGAATTTCAACTGTGTGATTCAATTACAGGTAAAGTGCATTTTCTTTCTCCTTTTTCTCCTGTTTTCTTTTCTTCTGCTGTTCCCTTCTACAGTAGATTTGATCATTTTTAATGCCTAGTGACTTTAGTTTGCACAGAAAACTGCTCTATGGCTGCACATTGCCAGTTATTGCTATGCACTAAAGAAATACTTGGCCGGAAGAATGCATTTAATTGAGGTTAGCTTTGTTTGTATCTATGCAGCAGGTTCCTGACTGCATTTGGAGCATCTGTGGAGTCCACTTACAAATGATCTCTAATCTTTCTCAAAATTCAAAATGTACACTAATAAAGACATTGAAGGAGCAACATAGAGATGGGAGAAGATTTCATTATGTTTATTGTTGTATCTTGCAAATTGAGGAGGTTTTACTATTTGAGTTCTCTGGTGTCTCCTCTGAATGAATCCTTCAGGTGATTAATGAACAAGTAATGAACAACTATGTTCTCAGTGCAACCAGTAGTCTTTGAAACATATGTTCATAAAACAAGCAAAACTCAAGGAAACACCAAAGCTTTACAAGAATTTTAATAGTCTCATTCCAATGATAAAATATGTAAATGTGTCATAATGTAAAATATATGATAGGTGTGTTAAATAAAGGTTGTTGAATTTGAAAGAGAAAGGTTAATTGAATTGGTGGAGGGGTCCATCAGAAGGAAATGTTCTATCTATGTATCTTATGTAAAGCGTGTGTAAAAGAGTGACAGCGGCCCGGTGATGAAGTTCAAATGAAAGACTTCATTGAGTATCTGAAGGCGTGTTCATGTGCTCTGAGAAACTGAACTTAAGGAAATGAGGAAGGAACTAAAGGCAAGAGTGGGACAAACACCCCTCTGTATTTCACGACTCCTTCACTGCTCCCTTGCTGTGTCTGTTCTGTACTCACTTCATGAGAATTAGACAGAACAAACATTTTCCAGCTACAATCCTGCTGTAAAGTTTATAATTTTTTCTACAACATCTTTTCCAGGTAATTGAACTATCGTTTGAGAAGCTGGATCTGGAGGCCGATGTATACTGTCGTTATGACTATGTGGCATTGTTCAATGGAGGAGAAAATGATGATTCAAGGAGGATCGGGAAATTCTGTGGTGATAGACCTCCAGAGTGAGATTACATATA
>JBAMHW010000005.1:12749649-12782450 GCA_037177495.1 Rhadinocentrus ornatus | reverse complement strand
ACATATATATATATACATATATATATATATTAAGAATATATGTTTAACAGAGGTTAAATATTCACTGAGCTTATCTTCCTCTTCTTTATACAGAACTATTGTGACAAATGGCAACGAGCTCCTTGTCCAGTTTGTGTCAGATCTCAGTGTGACTTCAGATGGATTTATGGCCCACTACTCCAGCGTACCCCGTGGGTCCCGAAGACCTACCGCTGGAGGTGACTTTATTTATGGACCTCAGACCACCTCCAAGCCACAAAAACCAACCGTAAAGCCGAGCAAACCAATCAAACCAACACCTAAACCCACTGCTAGACCATCTCCCAAACCAATATCCAAGCCAACCACGAAGCAATCTTTAAAACCAAATACTAAACTGATCGCTAAACCAACTCCCAAACCACTCCTAACGCCTAAACCTGGCTTCTTGCCTAAACCTACCTCCAAACCACCCAAAAAAAAACCACCAGTAAAGACTCCATTGGTAAAGAAACCTTCACTTCGCAAACCTACTTCTAAGCCTGCAGTCAAGCCAACATCTAAACCCACACCAACTATACCCGCACCTAAGCCACCTATGAAAAAGTCCACAGCTAAAGCAACAGTTAAACCTATATCCAAACCCAAGATTATCAAGCCAACCATCAAACCAAGCATCAAAGCTAAGTCCACACGTAAACCTGTCGTGGTCAAGTCACCCATGAAGCCTCGAGTCAAACCAGTGAAGCCAACCCCAAAGACTGTAACACCAACAGCTAAACCCAAAATGAAACCCACACCATCACCCAAGCCAGGGCCAAGCAAGACAGTGACCAAGAAGCCTGCTGTCAGCAAGAAGCGTGAGTGGAATATATGACATTCCCTTTTGTTCATGTATTAGCCATTAAGCATATGTGCTTACCATTGGCTTGTGTGCTTGTTGTTGTGTGCATTTCCTGCAGCTTTACCTCTAGACCCAAAGTGTACACAACCCTGTAAGAGGACAGGAACCCTCCAGTCCAGCTTCTGCCCTCATGACTTTGGTGAGCTGCAACTCATTCAACTTGTATTGTAATCTGTTTCCTAATGTAAACAAGACTCAGCATGACAACACCTACCTTTGTAATTTCAGTATTCCCTCTGACATTCTGGTCTCTCTTTCAGTGATTACGGGTAGGATTACATATCTGACCGATGGTCCACAGGGCTCAGCATCATTTGAGGTGATTTTGATCAAGACCTTTAAGGCAGGGGGTCTCAACATCAAAAAATCAGGACCCATCAAATCGGTCACATTAACTTCTACCTGCAAGAGATGCCCTGGCCTTATCAAAGGTTTGCATTGTATTTTTAATTTTAGCTGATTTTATTTTAAGACGATTTATGTGCCGATATGTCTGGGATAAATTGTGAAATAGTTGTCTTTACACAATAGGTAATAGTCATCTGTCTTTCTTTGAACAAATGAACAATTGATTGATGACTTCATACTTAACCAGGGTTGTGCACGCAGAGGTCTCTTTAAATACCATGTGTTGTATTCATTTTTGTGCTTCCTCACCACCCCAGTCAGCTGTTAATTAAAGCTATCCGGTCAACCTTGCATCAGCAGAAAGGTGGAAGTGACAACATTGCACTTCATGCTTTTCCACGTTGACCAGGCCCACTGATCACACAATACTTCTCTGCAGCCCACCAGAAGAAAGTTCTGCTCGGCTGACGTATCAAAAATAAGCCGCAAGAAAAAACAAAATGATGACCTTTTGTTCTCGTGGCCTTCAGAATAAGAAAAGGTTCTTGCTTCTATGTCACAGCCTTAAGAAAACAGAAAACATGAAATCCATGTTGACATGTTTTCATGTGTTGTGTTTTCTAAAAGTGTGCTCCAGGGTTGTTGTTTTTTTTTTTTTCATGTTTCACTTCTCAGGACATCTGTTCCAAATTGGCCCAAATTTGGGCTACCCCTGGTAACTATGGCTCACTTTCAGAACTTTCAAACATTACATGGGCTAAAAATGTTAGTTGGCCTTGACTTGTATTCAAATCAAATCAAACTATATTTAAAACTATTTTTTTATTATAAAGCACTTTTCATGCTGAAGGCAACACAAATTCTTTTACATGATAAAAAAGCAAATCATGCATATTAAAAGTTAAAACAATTATCAAGTTAAGTGATACAAGTCAAGGCCACATGTGGCTCCAAGGCTCTGGAAAATTTTGGTATGAGCCAAGTCTGATCATGCCTCCAGACTCACCTTTTTTTAAAGGTACAGTATGAAAGACATCTAGTGGTAAAGATGAGAATAGCAATCAGTGGCCAATATTCAGACAAATATATATATATATAATATCAGACAAAAAATGTTTTATCTGTGAGTGTATCCATTGGCCTTAGCTGCAGCGATGACTGCTCTTCTGGTACATACTTTTGGTGTCTTTTAAGGCGTTACTCATCCAAAATGGTGTTCAAGAATCTATCAAAGCTGGTACTGCAGTTTTAAAGCTCACAGGGTGCCAGATTGAAAGTAAACTGAAAACATAAAAGAAAGTGGAATTCTTAATGTGTTATCAAATGTCTCTCAGACAATATTTGGTTCTGAATTTAATCAAGTAGTTGCTCTATGTATGGGAAGTAAACTAATACAATGTTTTTGTCTTTTATTCAGGACGCAACTTTGTGTTGATGGGAAAAGTTGACGCTCAGGGTAACGGACACCTGAGTCCTTCCAGCTTCACTCTTCTCTATAAGCCCATTCACACCAAAGCACTGGACATCCTTTCACGCAAATCGTGTTGACATCAGAACTTAGTCCACCACACAGATTAACAATCCTGGAAAAAAAGTTACTTTTATAAAGAGTGGAAATATTTTTTTTTAATAATATTCTGCAAGGTTTTTATATAATAAAAGCCACCAAATTTTAGATACTGAACAGGAAGTGTTTCATTTAATTTCATTTTGTATTTTATATGTAAATTTTATATTAAATTGTATCTTTTGGAAAAGATGCAAAATAAAACACAGTTGTTGGAATCATTTCCATATCTCATTACTTTCATGATAAACAGTGCAAAAGATAAAAAAAAGATTATGGATTACTCTTGAGCGACTGACAGCAGCAGGACAACAAATTGCTGGTAAAGTTTTTTGAACAGGTAAGAATGTTTTAATCAATGCAGTTTTCATGGTGGGTAATACTGAAATGATTTTTTTTTGTTTTTAATAATTCAACTGTATCAAATCAAATTTTATTTATAAAGCACCTTTCATTCACAAAGTAACACAAAGTACTGTACATAATTAAAACACATTATGCATATTAAAAACAGAATTAAAGCCTTCACACATCAAAGAATGGAACAAAGAATAAAAAGACAATCGTACACAAACTCACACTCATGCAAACAAAGCGCATGCACACTCCCCCCACCCGCCCATAGCCCATTCCGTACAAACATGAACACCTATCTCTAACAACTGTCTCTGAAAAAATAATTATAAACATCTGGCTCGACGCTGCTGTGGGGAAATGGTATCTTGGGGATCCAGTCACACCAGAAGCTTGCCCACCCATGACCACATAGGGCGCCACCACTGGAATCACCCAGGTGAGGACAGGCCAGGGTCCACACCACAGCCACAGGGCTGCAGTGCAGGAACCCCAGCCACCCAGACAAGGCAGTCACCATGGCAACAGCCCTGCAGACAGAGCAGGCAAAGCCACTGGTGTCAATGATCCCTAGGAGGAAAACACTAGTTAAAATGTAAAAACAAGAATAAATACACAAATTCAACTTCAAAAAGAACTGATAAGAGTGACAAGAATAAAAATACAGATAAAGGAGTTGGTGTAACACTGATGGCATTGAAAACATAGTTTATGACACATTCCTTTTCTCATTTATTTACATGAATCACAGTTACTTCGATTATATGAAAATAATTGAGCATATTGACTAAAGGCTACATAGACTCGTGGGGATAATTTCATTTACATTAATATTAAGCAGATTTGATCATGGTTGCTACTTAGATACACCCGAGTCATTTCATTTGCTTAGAAAGGTTCCCGAGCAAAAGATTAGAACAGGCCATGAAATCTGTTCTCCCTCTCTCCAACTATCTGAGACAGCGCACCAGTGTACTAGATGATGATATTAAATGTGTTGATCTATTATTTTGGACAAAAAAAAAACACCAAATATTGAGCCACTGAAAACAAACATGGACGCACATTGCTTAGCCATGTGGAGAAATAATAAAGAACCCCTTTTAAATTTTTCTTTTTTTTTTATTTAAACATCGGGACAAACTATACAGAACAATGAAACAATGACAGAATGAACATGGAGGATCAAACTGTGTAGGTGTAAAAGGTTATGTGGTGTGATGTGTTAGAGGAAAAGTCTGGGGCTAAAAATCACTTCTATAAAATGGAGTACTGATGTACAGCCACAGTTGGTCTGCATAAAGTAGCAAAGGTGGATGGCTGAAGACTTTTTTTTTTGACTGTATGAAAAGGGCTCAATATGACATTGGTTAGTCCAGTGTTCTCCGATGTACGTGCTCTGTCTTTCTCCCCCTCTCTCTCTCTATTACCACAATAAAAAGATGCCCTCAAAGATGCCACACTGATCAGAGGAAGCTCAACATCACATTAGTGTGTGCTTACAAAATGCGCACTGACACTGTGCATTTAGCTAAAGTCACCAATGAGAGAACCTCAGTCCCAGCAGGCAGTGTGAAAGGCCTCAAAGTTCATCTAAAATTCCAATTAAAAATGGTAAATATAGCACTGCGCTGCATGCTGCTACTATAAAGCTAACTTTTTCTTGTAAATTGTGATTTTTCAAACCTCTACAACCAGTAAAATAATTAAATCATTCAGTATCAGTGAATTGTTCTAGTGTTTAATAATTGAAGGCTGAGGTAGATCAGAGGGTATATGACCAAAGGTGTGAAACTTGTATGGGTACAGATAAGCTTCTATTAACTTAAAAGACAGAAAATAGAAACCAGCTTTATAGAAAAGCTGCCTGAATCGAACAAAACATAAAAACAAGTCTGCAAAAGTACAACAGGCTGCTGTATTTTTCTTCTTTTTAACAAATCTAGCTATTACTTCCTGTGGTGAAGGTATGCCTACCTACTCCAAATTCTCACTTGTAGCTAAAATCCATGTGTCATAATTGACACTAAAAACGTTGTTTTTTTTTACAAATGTTAAAGTAATATTTTTAAAAACTAAATGTTTCCTGCTGTTTCAGAAAATTACTCAGCCTTTTTGTCACAATGTAGCTATTTTTGTGACCCATTTCAGATACTGACATATTCACAAGGGATGAAAAGGCTTTAGACTAAGAGCTACCAAGAAATCTTGAGATGGAAAAATATAATAGATCAAAGCCAGTCGTTTTTACAATGGATCACGTTGGAGCATACAGACAGATGGAGAAATGCTTTCAAGTTAACACACTATAACGGCAAGTTTTAAACAATGAAACCCCGAAGTGCGATACTGATATTATCAGTGCTATAAATTCATCAGAGGCAGCTGAATGGCAGACGAGACCAGACGAGACCAGACGAGATAAGATAAGATGAGATGAGATGAGATGAGATGAGATGAGATAAGATAATCCTTTATTTGTCCCACAGTGGGGAAATTTTGGTGTTACAGCAGCAAAGGGGATTGAGCAAAACCAGTGTAAAAAACAGCATTACAGAAATAAGAACAAAAACAACTCTACAGAACAAAAACTATATAAAAAAGTCTGTATAAAAAATCTATTAGAAGTCTGTGTAAAAAAGCACATATACAGAATGAGTTCACATTATTAAGTATTGATATTGCAATTCTCTGTTGTGGCTGTGTGGCTGCTGGGAGCAGTGCAGATTGTAGAGTCTAACAGCAGCAGGAAGGAAGGACCTGCAGTATTTCTCCTTCATACACAGCGGGTGAAGCAGTCTGTCACTAAAGGAGCTGCTCAGCAATAAGTCCTGCATGGGGAGGGACATTTTCTCCATCAGAGACGAAAGCGTAGCCATCATTCTTATCTCCGTCACCCCCTCCACCGGATCGAGGGGGCATCCTAGGACAGAGCTGGCCTTCTTAACCAGTTTGTTCAGTCTCTTCCTGTCAGCAGTCAAGATGCTGCTGCCCCAGAAGACCAGACCATAATAGATGGCTGATGCCACCACAGAGTCAAAAAAGGATCTCAGCAGTGTCCCCTGCACTCCAAAAGACCTGAGTCTCCTCAGGAGACACAGCCTACGCTGTCCTTTCTTGTACAGAGCGAGTGTTGTTTGTCCAGTCCGGTTTGTTATTCAGGTGAACACCCAGGTACTTGTAAGATGTCACCCTCTCAATGTCCATTCCCTGGATGTTCACCAGTACCAGGGGAGAGTTTACACCTGCGGAAGTCCATCACCAGCTCTTTGGTTTTCCCTGCGTTGATCTGGAGGCAGTTCCGCTGACACCAGCACACAAAATCCTGGATCCGTTCTCTGTACTCTCTGTCGTCTCCGTCTGCGATGAGGCCGATGACTACAGAGTCATCTGAGAACTTTTGTAGGTGTCAGTTTGCTGAATTGTGTGTGAAGTCTGTTGTGTAGATGGTGAAGAGGAAGGGAGCCAGAACTGTTCCCTGTGGGGCCCCCCTGCTGCAGACAACCCTGTCGGACTCACAGTCTCGTCTCCTCACATACTGTGGTTCGTTGGTGAGGTAGTCCAGGATCCATGTTGTGAGATGGAGGTATACTCCTGTGATTTCCAACTTGTCTCTCAGAAACGTGGGCTGTATGGTGTTGAAGGCACTGGAAAAATCGAAAAATGTTTGGAGAGGAAAATGCCTCAAAAAGATTTTTAAAATGTTTCCATTACAGTGATTTGGCTCTTGGTTTGCTTTCACACTGAAACTGTTTGGTCCACTTAAAACAAATCCTTGTCTGCTTTGACGGACATTCCAGTCCGTTTGGATCAGTGAGAACGCGCATTTAGGCTCTAATACGGACCAAAGAAGCTAACTCTGGAGTGTACTTTGGTCTGGTGCATTAACAGTGGAAAAGCAAACGGACCATCCAGTGAACAAGAATAAGGAAGAGACATATTATGCAACATACTGCAACATGTACGATAACTCACTGCTGCTCTTGCTTTTCAATCTGGACAAATGCTTGTGATTGTATTAGGTTGGACACCAAAGTAAAAACAGAAACACCAAGACTGCATGAATTTTGTTGTTTCTTTATTGTTTACATGCATTAAACAAGTCATTTCAGGCTCTGGCCAATCAATGAGCCAGATTTTCTTCTTTTCATTTCTTGGTCAGCTGTTGTTTCAGGGAGTATCGCCCCTCTAGCAAACAGCTGTTCTAACTGCGTGAAATGGCTGAGGCATGTCAATTGCATTGAGAGACCAGCTGATCAGACCCATGGTTCAAGATGGTTCAAGATTTAGAACAGAAATGCAGAGAGAAGCTCAGATAAGACAGGACAAGTAGCAGGAAGTATGAAGAGGGAGAGAGACGAAAAAGCGTCCGCCTCTGTCGAGAGCAGGAAGAGAAGGCGTTAGCATCATTAGCTGGGTCAGCAGTAAAGCATCATTTATCATTATCTCATTTTACACATAAAGTCATGCTTTAGGCGTGGAATAAGGACTGGCTTAATAAAATCAAGAGTTTATCCTTGTTGGCAGTTCTGCTGTGAACAAAGGACCCAGACGAAAACACTTTAGTCTTCAAAAGAAAGGCTTTCAGGGAAGTTATCACTTCGGTCCAACACCAGTACACGTTTTAACTTGAAAAAGTGCACTTCCCGGGTGATGACTCCTTTAAGATGTGTAAATATCCGTATATGTGTGACTTGCAATTAAAAAAAATAAAATGGCTAATAGCAAAAATGTAAAAAGTTTTGGCCTTGCGTAAAAAACAAGCAAAAAAACAAAACATAAATCCATTATGGCATCTTGGCAGTTTTGCACAATCTATTCTCAACATCGGGGGACCCATGTAATTAACTGGATTACTTTTCTTACTTACTTGACAGCCATAATTTCTTATTATGGCTTAAGGAGAAAGAAGATCATTATTTTTCTCTATATTGGTTTATATATTCTTGTTTTGGAATTGTTAACATTTGTCATTCTGCAACTGTTTATCCGGCACTTTCATTGTTTGACTGTGGTAAAGAAACAACGTCAACAGAAGTGTTTTCATTTGTGCAGCTCTGGTTTTTACGTGAGGTCTTGCATGTTTTGTGGTCAAACTGATTTGGTTATTTTGTCAGCCCACAGCACTAACAGACAGTTCTTCTTAACTAGAGGAAGCTCCAATTTTAATCATAAATACATGTTCGCATCAAGACTGGTTTATACATAAATATAAATATATTTCCTTCAGGCCTTCTTTGATTGTCAGTTTCTGTGTCTTTACTGTGAATAAATCCACCATGTTCAGTATTTCTTGGGTTGTTGTCTTTTACTCATTTGCTGCACAAAAGACATGAGCAGCAGCTGCACAAATTTAATAAGCCAAGCAACATGTAGTTCAGGTTGGTGGTCCAGAAAGCAAACAGATGGAGCTTTTTGTTGCAGTAGGTATTCATGTTGCTCTGTGTCTCATTATAGTTGGGCTCATACAGGGAGTAGATCCACATGTTACCTAAAAAATAAACAAACACACACACACCACGCTTTGAAATTACTGTTTAAAGTTAAATACCTGCAGTCAATGATGTCACACTCAAGTTGACCAAAGAAAACCAGGGAAATTTTCTCACTGAGAAGACCAAGTTGATGGCAAAACATTACCGTATATTTATTGCTTATAGTCACTGTAACATTCACTAATAGAGGTTGGACAGCAACATGCGAGTGGCTGACAGAAGTGTTGCTAAACAAGCAATTTCTTTTATACATGGATCCACCGTATTGGAATTTGAAGGTGGAGTTGATAAAGTTCACCTTAATGCCTAACTCAGAAATCTGACTTTAAATGGTGCGCCAGTTGATTTTTCCTAATGGGAACTCCTAGTTCAAATGAGCACCTTCATGAGTGAACATTAACCAAACTGATGCTGCAACACTTGGTACATCAAATGGATTTTATGGACCAGTTTATTTATCTGTGGTCTATGCTGGTTTAATCCAGTTCAGGGTGGTGGGTAGAATGTAATTAAGGAGTGAAGAAAACAGTTGTCCTACGTTATTGATCAAGTATCCCTCACTTGAAAATACAGGAATTATTACAAGATGCATGCTGAGATGTCATGTTGTATTTTGATCAAATGACATTCTGATTGGAGGACTAACTGGATTTTTGGTGCCATTTCAGTTTGTTGTGTACCCCCCAGCTTTTGTTGCACACTGCATGAGTAATGCATTTGAACATTGCAGTAGAACAAATATGTGAAAATAATTATTTTATTTATGAATAATTCAATTCTTGTCTGACTCATTGTGCTTTTTCTCAGAATTGACGACCTAAAATGAGTCACATATAGGTGTGTAAATGTTTTGTGTCTGATAACAATATCTGGATTCATAGATCTCTTGTCTTTCACACTTTTATTGATTAAACCATTACATTAAAGTCAAAGGATAACAAAGGAATCAGCAATCAGAGAGAAAAATAAATTAAAAGTTTTAACTTAAATCTTGCTTGACAGTGGAAATTAAAGGTCCAATATTATATATTTTTACAACAACTTCATATGGGTTTCAGAGGTCCAACAGCATTTTTTTCAAAGTGTATTACCCCTAATTCAGCTTGGTCCTTAATTTAAGCCATTCCAAATGAAGCTCTAGTGAATTCTAGTGAGAACGGTCTGTTTCTGAACCTTTAAATGTTCATGAGTGGTGCCTGTGCACGCCCACTTCACGCCCCTCTCTGGGAGATGATCCGGCTCGGTGTTTTTAGAGGGCAGACACAGCTAGCTGGGGGGCAAGTCAATGACAGTATCCACTACGGGGGACAGTGGTTATTTACCTTTGTGAGGTCACAAAGGGAAAGATCTCAGACTCACCTGTTAGTGCACACATTCGCTAAAAAGTAGAGCAAGCAAGTGAGAGAGGGAACGGATTTTCTCATTTTTGGGCCTCGTAAACAGGCTATGAGGATGCATATGACTGTTAGAAAAACTTTAGAAAGTGAATTTTGCATAATATGGGACCTTTAATGTTTATTTTCTTCTCCAATGATGAGCTAAGCGTTGTTTCAGCTTACCAGCAAGGAACCAGCTGAAGAAGAAGAGCGACATGAGGCAGCTCCATGCTGTGGTGTGGTTGTAAATGCTGAAAATGCAGGGCAGGAAGGAAAGCACCACCAGCACCAGGGAGATGACTCCCATCAGTAGCAGATAGATGGTCATGGAGGGCTGCCCTGGACACTCATATTGGCACATTACTCCTGCAGAACAGAAAGAGCAACCCAAAAATTCTGCTTGTGTGATATCACATAAAATCAACACTTCAATCACTAACTTTACCTTTTACTAGCTGAGCAATAGATGTGATGCACATGATGATCGAGAGACATGCTGAAGGAAGACAGTGCACATATCAAAGCACAGATGTGGGGAAATGAACACAGTGACCACCAGCACGCACAACTTCTTCTGCAGCACTGTTGCTCACCTAGTACAGCAGCTGGAGGTTTGCTTATGGTCTGATGTCTGTCGCTGTCTGACATTGTGTCCAAAGACACACATGCATCAGCTCTCTTCTCTCAGTAATGATATTCTGCTAGCAGAAAACTGTCAGATGGAGACAATGCAGAAGCTGTTCCTTCTGCAGCATCATGTTCCTGTAAACAAGGCATACATTCCATAGTGTTTTTCTAATTTTCCAAGCAGGACATAATAAACAACAACAGATCCAATAAAATTACAAGAAATAGAGCACAGTACTTAACTTGTTTTAGTTCATTAAATACAGAAGGCTGGATTTTTTAAGGCAAACATGATCTGTCATAGGTCACATCATACAGTACCTTTCAGAGCCCCTCTTTAGTGTACTTTCCCTGAAGGGGAAGTGGAATGACTGTCATATATTTCTGAACCACATCTAAAGGTTAGAGGCAGATCACTGCTCATGAGGCTGAAAGTAACTTAGGTTTTCTCTCAACTTCCGGGTTCAGTGACTTTGTTTTTTTCTCTGCTTGAAAAATTGTATGTCCTCATCTTTGTGTCTTTTTTGTGTGACTGGAGGACTTTGTAAATTTGTTGCAATGACAAATAAAGTTCTAGTATCTATTATCTTTTCCCCTAATTTACTTTAAACGAATAATAGCTTTAATCTCAATATCAAAGCAGTTGAGACTGCAAAATATTAGCTCATTTTGAATTTGATGACCTGAAACATTCACAGATTTTAATAACTTTTTTTAAAGTGAAGCTCTTATTCACTTACCAGTCACTTACATCTTGTTAGTACAGGGTTAGTCCTCCCTTTGCCTTCAGAACTGCCTTAATACTTGATGGCATAGATTCAAAAAGGTGTTGGAAACATTTCTCAGAGATTTTGGTCTATATTGATATGATAGCATCTCACAGATGCTGCAGGTCTGTTGCCTGCAGTGTTTTAATTTCTTCAAACGTAACTCTTATCATCTTAGAAATTCAAGCACAAACTCACTCTAAATTTAAAAATTGAAATGTAGTATTCCTGTCTGAACCCTCATGTGAAGAAAGGCAGGACTTTATTTACTTATTTTTAAAGCTCTGGACTTGGACTGGTGGGCAGCTGTGCTCCACTATAGGTAATCTGACAAAGGTTGGGTTAAAAAAAAAAAAAAAGGCTGATGTGTACTGAGTGACTGACGAGGCCATGAAGGGCAGGTGCGCAGGAGGATGTGTGGATCAGGTGTCAGGATCACAGATGTGTTGACCAGGTTGCTCTTTGGCTTATGTTCTCATTTTCCCCTGAAAAGAACATTTCCAGGTTTGAATGCTGCATTTGTTTTCTGGCTTTTTGCAGCTTTGTGATTATTTGCATGTTGTTTAAGTTCTGATGCAGTTGTAAATGTTTATTTTTATTATTTTTATTTTGTTATTTTTCTTTGTTTCTCATTTCACATTTATTCTGCATCTTCTTCTTTTTTTTTTTTGTTTGTTTCTTTGTTTTTGTCTCTTTTGTGTCAGATTCACATGATATTGTGGGATAAAACCTGGGACCCATTTAGTCCTTAAGATTTTAGGCCTGTGTCCAGAAAGCCAACACTGTGATCTGTCCATCTTATCTCTTAGAGCTCAGAGAAGATGAAGGCCATAATAATCTCCACACTGTATGAACTGCTATAAAACAGGTGTCACTTCTTTTGTCTTCGTGAATTAACAATTATGTGCACAAGAGAAGAACGAGGAGGATGACTGCTGGCTTTGCATGTGTCTTTAAAAAAGGCCTTTCTAATATCAAGCATCAAAGAAACACAAAGAATGAATTTAAACAGATATTTTATCATTTCTTCTTGCACATTGTACAAAGACTGAGCCAAATATGAGGCTCCACATGTAAACAATACACCCTGTGCTTCTTTTCGAATGGCAGCTCAAGGAAAAGTTCAACAACAGAATTCACCACAGTACCTGCAGAGGTAGAAAAAGCTAAGCAATGAGAAAACACTTGAGACGTAATAAAAATTTGCTAGAAAGTACATAATCTAAAAGTCAAGAACAAATCAGGTGGGGTTGACAAAGAGAAGGCTGTCTAAGTTGCTTTTCCTTAAGATTTCAAAACATGCAGTAATAGTGGTATATGTGCCACAGAAACAGCTTCATCGTTATGTGCAGACCCATAAGATGCATCCTGTTATTTCCTTTGTTTCAGAGTCTCTAGATGTTGTCATCGGGGTCCGCACGACCACACAGGAAGGAACAGAAAAGGACGCAGCAACCGATGAGCAGAAACAAACCCAACAATATGTAGACCAGTGTGGTGGTCCAGAAGGCGAACAGGTAGAGCGTCTTGTTGCAGTACTGAGTCACATCAGTCATGTTCTTGTTGTAGCTGGGTTCATAAATTGAGTAGATCAACACATTACCTTAAGGAAAAAAGATAAATACTGATGAATGTGGTGTAATCTGAAGAGAAGAAGAGATAGAGAATTGTTCCTGTGTCCTGTGTGAGAGTCTAACTTTGTCTCATCATATGTACAACCTCAATTCCAAAAACATTGGGACATTGGCTAATTCTGAATCTGATGGCAGGAACAGATCTCAAAGATGTTGGAACGGGGTGATGTTTACCATTATGTAAGTTCTTCTTTTAAATGTCTGGAAGGTGAGGAGACCAGTTGCTGGAGTTATAAGAGAGGATTGTTGTCCCATGCTGGTCTGATGCAGGATTCTAGCTGCTCAACAGTTCTGGGCCTTTGTCCCTGAATTTTTTGTTTCATGATGCTCCAAATGTTTTCTACTGGTAAAAGGTTTCCTGAAATAGATGTTGTCTATTGAGAGCACATGTTGCTCTGAAACAACTATACTTTTCAGCATTGATAGGCCTTCATAGATGCCCATGCCATAGGCACTAATGCAACCCCATACCATCAGTGACTTTGACCTGTCGGCTGATAAAAACTTTTATTCTGCAGGACAAGGTTTCCATTGTTTTCCCAAAAATATTTCACATTTCAAACTGACAACAGAGCAGTTTTCCACTTTGTCTCAGACCATTTGAAATAAGCTTTCATCAGGAGAAAATGACAATGTTTCTAGGTCATGTTCACATATGGCTTCTTCTCTGCGTGATAACCATTTAACCTGCATTTGTAGATTTCATGCTGAACTGTGTTCACAGACAGTTATTTCTGGAAGTGTTCCTGAGTCTATGCAGTGATTTCCAGTAGAGAATTGTGTCGTATTTTATTACAGTGCTGCCCAAGAGCCTGAAGATCACAAACATCCAGTTTAACCTTTGGTCTTTTCCCCTGCACACAGAGATTCCTCCTGATTCTCTGAATCTTTTGATGATATATTGTAGATGGTGGGAACTTCAAAGTCTTCAAATTTTTTCTAAAAATAGTTTTACAACGTTTGTCACAGATCTTCACACCTTTACATCTGAGAGGCTGAAATGCTCCTTTTATGGACTTGTTGTAAATTAACCTAATTATTTGTCAAATGCTCCTCTAGTTTCTTTATTCATGCCAATTACTTTTCCAGCCTTTTGTTACCCCTGCTCCAGCTTTTATTATTTGCTGATTTATTTTTCAACATGCTGCTGCCATCAAATTCAAAATAGGTCAATATTTTTCATGAAATATTGAAATGTTTGATATGTTGTTTATCCTCTACTGGTAAAAATATACGGGTTTATGAGATTTCTAAATAATTAAATTTGGTTTTTATTTACATTTTACACTGTCTCCATAGTTTTTTGGAATTAAAGTTGTAAACTGAAACTAACTGATCTTGATATGTGATGTTTAGAGGAGAGAGAGCTGACGGACTGAACATGGGCTTCCTCACTTAGTCGCATGCCCAACAGTTGGTTCAGCACTGAGACTTGAATGTTCTTCTAATTAATTTTACATTAAAGCAGGAAGCGTTTTGCATATATTTATTAAAGAAGAGAGAAAGGTGGACATCTAGTGGCTTGACTCTGTTACTACAGCAGTTTAGTACTGGCACATCTGAAATATTACCCTAGAGCAGGGATCAGCATCTCTGCTCCTCGCAGGCTGATGTTCGGCAGGTTTTAGATGTTTCCAGCACACCTGATTCAAATCAATGGGTCATTAACATTTCATTCATTTCATTTCAATCAGGTGTGCAGCAGCATGGAAACATCTAAAAATCAGCAGGACCCAGCCCTTGAGGACCATAGTTGCTGATCTCTGCCTTAGAGCAGACTAAGTATTTTACATGCTGCACTTTTTCTGAGCTTGCTGACTCGTTACAGTATTCTGGCCTTAGTGTCAGAGCTCTGGTAAGGTGGTGTGTTATGTCTGCCATAGGTTCACAATCATGTATTCAAACGTGAGACATGCAACACGAGGATCCATACACATCTCCTGGTAATAAACCCCACAGGGAGTCTTTAATGGAGGAAATTAAAGCGAGGGAACTGTGTAAGAGATAATGTCTGTTATGATCTACACAGCCATTATGATGCCTTATTTTTAAGTTTTTCTGAGTTTGATTAATTTAGATTAACATAAGCCCTGGTAGTGATCAGAAGTTTGCAGTTTATTTATCGTTGCAATAAATTCTTCATGAATGGTAAGTCAGTCTTTCCTAAAGGTGATAGATGCAGATGAACTGTGGCTCCATCTATTGGAAGATGCTGCAGCAGAAAGTCACATTTTTCATGGCTTTTGAGAGAGGTAAAAGCTTTTTTAAAGTTTAAGAATGTATTTCCAAAAATTGATAAAGAGGCAGGTGATTTTTTTTCCCTTCAAATTAGTTTAAAAAATAAAGAATTTACCTGTAACATCATTTTAAAGGCTGCACTCAGTATCAGGTAAAACTCCTGAGCGTTTCCATAGAGAAGTGTTAATATTTAATCTCACTGGCATCCATTTAGAGCAGTGGTTTGTCTGTTTAACGCAGCTGTTTACACATATTTAGGGTCTCCCTGACAACCAGAAGCAGGCCTTTCCTCTGATGGTGGCTAAATGAGTCACTTACCTGTGATGAACCAGCAGAAGAGAAAGAAACTCGTCAGCGAGTTCCAGGCGGTGCAGATTCGGCTCAGCAGGTTGACAGTGCCGTCTTGGGGCTCCTGAGCACAGGGTAGGCAGGCGAGCACTCCAAGTATTAGGCCAAAGACCCCCGCTACAATCAGATAGATGGGGATGTAGTGCTGCCGTGGACAGTCATCCAGGTATACTGCCCCTAGTGGACACAGAGAAGAATGGCAGGACATTCCTGGGTGAAACCATTACAGTATAATAAATTATCCTGTTGGTTCATGAGTGATTCTGTGACTCACCAATTGCAACCTGGGCAATGGGCAAAATGCAGAAAGTCAACTTTGAACATCCTGCAAGACAATATAATCAGACACTTCCTGGTTATTTTCTGTACAGAGCAGAAATTATGCAATAGATGTGTGTGACTGATCTCACCTAGTATCGGTGGTGGGAGTTGAGGAGTTCTGCGAATCTGTCCGATGAGCCTGTTGTTTGACATTATCGGGACTCTAACCTGTAGAAGAATGCATGGAAATCAGTAAACAGTAAATATTCAGGACACTGCCAGGTTAGTGAGTCGCCAGGTCAACACTTCAAACAACTGATTTGGCTTAACCACCAGACCAACCAACCCAAGTATCATATCTTCATGAAAATACTCATTATTGAGATGATGAAACCAGTGGATATTTGGGTAAAAAAAAAAGACCAAATAATAAATAAATGGATCACAAATGTATCCAGTAATTTCATCCATCTGGAAGTCTTGGCTTGATTTCTATGTTATTTGTATGTGGTGATATCTTCTATAGGGAAGTAAAAACGTATGTAAAAAGTAGATCTATTTTGGACTCTATTTTTTTTAAAACAGGTATTGACTAAAAATATTCTACATGCAATCATAACCCTTCCTCTACAGCACACACACACACACACACACACACGCACCCCCCCACACACACACACACACACAGAATTTTTTTTAAACTGCCTTTACTGCAGATGTGGCTGCAGTTAGTTTTTAGCCTTTTTAAATATTGACTAAATTCCTTCAACTTATCTCAAAATTTAAAAACAAAAGTTAATCCCAGCTGACTAGCATTATAGGCATTATTTGATAAAGCTGATGGAAATCAAGACATGGGAATGCAATCAAGAATGGTCGAAATCAAAGCAACAGAAGCTGAGATACCATGAATTTTACTCAACGTCCCAAGTCCCCTGAATACGAAATACATTACCCAGAATGCAACTGGATTTTTATTTCTCTTCAATCAAAAACATAGATTTTTTTCTTTTAAAGACCACACAGAGAGTCAAATGTGGAGAAAAGTTAAATCTGAAAATGAAGAAATGAGCTGATGACCCGATTAAAAAGAAAGAAAGAAAGAAAAAAAAAAAAGCATTTCTCATGATGCTACACGGTTTTTAGCTGTTAGATCATTGTGTATAAGTGTAAAACATTTTAGGACATTTTATTTATAATATTCTCTCCTTTGTATGAGATGTATAAATCCTTAATAGTTCTCTAAATGATAAACTAGCCTGGTCAGAATGTAAGATTAAATAGTTACAGTAGCCTTGAAGTGTAAAACAAAAGAAAAAGTGCTCGTATAACAGGTTCTTCCTCTGTATTACTCATAATAAGGTTTGGCTACATTCCCACGGTCTGGAAGTGGAGCGATAAAACAGAGAAAACTAGTGAAAGTGAACTTTGTTTCTCTTTGGTATAATTAACAAGCAACAACGGTTTAAATTTTAAAACACAGAAACCAGTTGTCTAACTTTTAAAAGCAAACCTGAAATTTGATAACTTGAGCAAAAGTCTGAGCCACATATCAAAGGAAAGCCGTCAGACAAGAATAGATCTTTGAACACGGCCTCGCCTTTAATTCTTCAGTCCACAGACGAGCCCCGTCCCGCCGCCGAGCAATCCAACTCAGTCGTCCGGAGATGGAATTCGTGTCCAAATACAGCCGCACACAGTTTCTGGTGTCGCAGGAGATTTCTGCAGTCTCGTCTTCAAATGTTCTACACGTACCTTTTAACTGGAAGGGCCAGTATTCAGTATCCACTCCTGCATTGTTTCTGACAGGCGCACTTAGTTCGCTGTCGAGCCGCACCTCCAGAGGCGCGCGTGCTTATAGGGAGGATCACGGTCACGGGGTCAGGTTGGACAACTAAAAATAACAAGGATCTGTCTTGTCTGATCATTATGCTTCCTAAAATGATTTTTTAAAAGCAGTTCATAGAGGTAATGACTTATAAATATTACAGATTAATGTATAAATTAGAATACAGTCATAAAATACAGTCTGCAATAGGCATATTAGTCACAGATTGGAAGTAAATGTTATTCTTATTATCACCAGGTTGCTTTTTAGCTTTGTTTTGTTTTTTTCTTCCGCTCTTCATATGCAGCTTATGGTTGTTCCATTTTCAATAGCAGCAGGGAATCTCCAGATAGACAAATTTTGTAAAATAAGGACTGATAAGAGCTGAATGGCTCTTTTATTAAAATGCATTGAAACAACACTGTGAAGCTCTAACTACATAGAGCCATGTGAAACAGAAAGGGTATCAATATAAAAATTAAAATGATCTAGTCATTACTAGGTATAAAATGTAAGCAAATGCAAACATATAACATGCTACACCATGTCATTATTAATTAGAGTCTGTTGCTAATTAGCTGCTCTTGATTAATTATTAATCCGCTGGTGTTGCCACTTTTATGCAAACAGTAGTTTGGTAGTTTGCTGGTCTGCAGCATTCAGATGTCTTATTGGCAAGGGGGAAAGACAACAGAAATTATATTAGAAGAGCAATTGTTGCTGCCCATCAACCTGAGAGGGGTTATAAGGTCATTTCCTATTAATAAAGCATTATTATTTTAAATCCTTATGGTATGCACAAGTGTAAAACATTCAAGACAGTTACCAACATTACCAGGCTTTTACTATCCAGCAAGTTCACCTGCAAAGCTCACAAGAACTGCAATAATATTAATATTAATCAAATAAAAAAACCAAAAAGATAAATTTTAGACTCTACAGGCCTCAGTCAGCATGTTAAATATTTAAATTCATGACAGTATAATAAAAAAACAAAAACAATTATGGCTTGTTTGGTGAAGTTATTCAGGAGAAAGCTTTGCTTTGTTCAAAAGAACATCAGAGTACAGATTGGCTTAGCTACAAACGGATTAGAGTTGTGTTATAAAGATGGAGTTGTATTGTGTATTGTAGAAACGGAGTATTTATATTAGTATATGGAAATGTAAAAAAATGTAAATTTTGCTAATGACAAAACATATTTGAAATGAACTTTCTAAAGTGGATGTGAAACTGCACAATAATCTCAGTGCAGAAGAAATCTACAACAGAATGTATAAAAAAGAAAATGAACCAAGGTGTTGCAATGGTCGAGTGGAAGTCCAGACCTCAACCTGATTGAAATGCTGTCGTGGGACCTTAAGAGAGCCATGCATAAATAAATACTGCAAAACCTGATGAAGTTAATTAGAAGTGTGGACAAAAATAATCCACAATAAAATGAGAGACTGATAACATCATACAGAAAATGCACACTAGGCAGCTGAAGTCTCTGCACATACTGATGTCAGCTGTTTTAGTTCTCTATGTGAGAGTATCTGAAGGTGGTTAAAGCTGAGTTTGCATTATTGAAAAAGAGTTAGAGTGGGTTTGTGCAATGAGTTGTATTTCCTCACCACATTTAGAAAACATGATATTAATAGCCTTACATATTCATGCTATTTAGGGCATTATTACCTTAAGGTTAGCCATGATATGGTTGTAGCCATTTTATTACAGTTACAGTTTTGTAGGGTTAATGCATTAAAACCTCTGTGGATATAGATCGGAAAATGTCTTTGCTTATGTTAAAACAGACACTTTAAAAAAAATAAAAGTAACCTTTTTTTGAGTTATTGTGCAATGACTCCCAATTGCAGGAGAATCTTCAGCAACTGATGCTGAGAGTCTGTTGCCTTCGTTTGTGAAGTGTACACCAGCCAGTAGATATAGACTGTTAGGAGAGGAAGTGTGACCACCACAACACTAAAGTTCCTGACTGCTTTCTTCATGCTGGAGTTGACAAGCTTTCTGTCTTTGATGACTCGCTCCAGCGTTCCATATCTCCACAGCTGTCTATTTTTGATGCTTGAAAATGCAATCTTCATGTGGGGAAACTCTTCATGCAGTTGTGCTTAGCCTCACTTCATCACAGATGTTAGCTCTGTAGCAGCCATGAGTCCCACATTGTCCCACATCGTCCCACATTGTTACATCCAGCGTGGACAGCCAAAATGTCTAGGGGGATTCCCTCTTTCCAAACCTATAAACTCTGCCTTTGAGGCTGAAGTTTTCACCAAACTTAAACCTCTTCTCCTTGCCCGATGTAACTAGACCCAATGATCCACATCTCGTTCTTTGTGCTTCTTCTTTGTTGGTGTTCTGAAGAAGGTTCTGGATCTCACAAAGACTTCAAGGTCTGTTCTTCCCTCTTTCAAAGTTTAAACCAGATCACACAGTGGAAGCGATGATCTAGAGGTCCTCTTTCATCGTTATACTGTCCCTTTCTGGGGACATGTCCTGGATACCTCTGAGGCCCATTGAAACTTTACATGTTTTTGTTTCCTCCTCTTTTTTTGCTGTGTATATACTATTGAAGGTGCGGTTCTCCATGTTTTCTTTTTCCACCCTCTTTCTTTTCAATGTAAACTTCCTGTTGGCTTTATCAGACATTGACTGGGGTGGCTACAGAGTGAAATCTATGTTCCTGGCTGCTGATGCATGACAGATTCTACATGCATTCAAGGTAGTTCTTAGGCAAGGCCAAATCATTTGTATGGCACACTTTTTATGTATACAGCAATTCAAATCCCTGGATTAATGTTATGTCTTTAGAAAGGAGGGCTTGGTCTGTCTTCTCCCTGGTTTATATACAACTGTTGAAATTTCTCACACGTTCTTTGGCAAGTAATGTTTTGCTTAACTGTCACTAATTGATGCTGTCAGAAATCTTAACAACAAATTCTGACTGTTATGACAGCAGCTTCCTCAGTTGTCTGCTGTAGAGTCAGCGCTCTGTCCCACAGCCCAGCAGCCAGCAAATACACAAGTGTGCTTCACTATATCACCTCTGTTAAGGTTTTAGGATCTAGATATCTTCATGTTGTTCTTGTCTCTCTTTCTTTAACAGATATGGACCTAAATTCTACCTTGTTTTTATGTGCAGCCTTTCTCAGTTTATAACTACAGGTAAAGTCTTTGCAAGTTTGACTTTTATTAATGTAAAGAACAGCAGATTATTAAGCTCTTCCAACATCTAAATTATTGTTAATCAATGTGGATGTTTAGCAGTGCTGAAATAACAGACAATCATACAGTAGTTTTTGTTTAATTGTGTGAAAATGAAATAACAATTTAGTCAGATAACAATAAAACCTAAAATGAACATTTTAATTGTGGCAACAACTCTTAAACAAAAAGAAAAAAGACAAAAGTAAACGGCAAAAATCAAAATCTTACTAAATACATTTAAATATCAAGCGAAAACTAGCAGCAGTTTCACTTTTGTTGTTGAACTTCGGACATGTTGAAGGATGGAGTTATAGGTATGTCTGGCCAGCAGATTAACTGAAATTAAATTCATGTTTTGGAGCACAGTCAGAGGTGCTAATCTCAGTTTCAATTCCTTTACATGATGTTGTTTTGTTTTTCCACCTGTGCAGCTGTTTCTTCCATCAGCTCCCACCTGAGAGGACAACGGTTACCAGGGTAACCTGACAGATGCTGTCATAAGTCTGTGAGGCAGACGCTGGAGGATGTCTCAATGTAGATGCAACCTCTGAATCCTGAGCGATTCTGGCTGCCTTTCAGCTCAATTGCCAGCTTCCGGCTCCTCTCAGATTCTGTCGTCTGGAGTCGAGCCCCTCCGAGCAGAGAGTCCCACAGCAGGCCTCTGCTCCACAACTGCACATACAAACACACAAAAATTAGATTTTGTGTATGCATGTGTACAGCTGTCTTAGTGTTAAATCAGGGAATATAATGGTGTAAAACCTCGACAGAGATGTGTGCGTTGGGGTATCTTCTATAGAAGATGGTTCTGAGGTTGAATTCGGGATTTCCTTCCTCCTTGAACACCTGCGTTCTGATGGTGTCATTCTCACATCGTATCACAGCATAAACATCTGGAGCTATAGATCAAGAGGAAAGGGAAAAATTAACAATCTCTCAAATGTTTGAAATCTTCAAAACATATGATGTACATAAAATATACAAAGTCTGACTCCTTTTCTTCAAGAGGTGTGACTGTGCGTCTGTGAGTCACCTGTCCGTTTGGGGTGACAGAGTCCGGATGCTCTGCGGAGATGGACTGTGGTCACCAATGTGAGCTGAGGCAGAAAACACTGGAACAAAGAGGGAGATGGCAGGTCATCCTGCAATTCCCTGTATGGAAATGAAAAGAATAAATTAGCTTAAAAAAACAATGCTGCATTAGATGACAACTGGAAACCCAGAATTTCCTGTTTCCCATTCATTTTGGCATATCCATGCTTGTGTAGATTGAAAGTGATGTCATTTCGAGTTCCAGCATCCTATTTTCAGCATTCATCAAACATAGGTCACAGGGTTGCTGTCCTATGTTTCAGAACTGGTTTCTATTTTTAGTAATGTATTTTTCTAGGCAGAGATAACAGTTAATGTAAACCCCTTCACAACATCTACCAAATCTCTTTTTTTCTGAGATACTGGATGAAGAAAATCAAACACAAATTTTGTTTAAAAGACTGAATCTAAATGATCACATTTCTTCAACAACACAAATTTCTTTACTCAGTTTATAAGGAGGTTACTTTGACTTGAACACAAACACATTTCACACACCAGAATCTGACATGAGAGTGGGAGAAAAGACGAAGTAAGAAGCGTCCGGTGGTTCCCGGTAGGAAGGTGGTGGGCAGCACAACATAGCGACCCGGATTCAGAGTCCCCCCCCACGTCACACTACGGGAGTCCATGTAGATGGAGCTGGCTGCCTGTTCCACCACACGCTGCACCCGGCTACAGCGGTTCACCTCCACCTGGCGGATGAAGAGGTTGCAAGTGGGATCTTTGAAGATTTGAAAAGACGAGGTCACTTTTCAGTCTGTTATTGTCTCACCTTCAGCACCTCAAAGCCAATAGGCAGGTTTTCTCCTCCTCCGTTTTTCCTCCACATCCTCCTGTCCTCCTGCTGCAGACAGATCAGTACCTCGTCTTCTTTGCTTTGCACTTCAAACATGAACTAACAGGAAAAGGTCATTTGGATTTGCAGGACTTCTGTGGTCATTTCTATAAATTTCTGCTTTAGGTTTACCTGTGGATTGTGCAGAAAGGTGTCCCTGTGGTTGAAACATCCCCCACATCGACTCCTTCTATCTGCTTGTGCCTCCCAAACTCCATCCACCTCCTCACCTTCATCTTTCTTTGCTGTCTTCTTTCCACACTTATCATGATCAGAGGATATCCCTCTCTTCCGTCCTTCCTGCAGACTCTCCCTAAGTGGGGCTTCTTTGCGGTTCCCTCGCTGCTTTGCCTCTTTGGGCTTGACATCGTTTTTATTGAGGTTCAGAGCTGTGTTACTGTGGAGCACTGTGGATGAAGGTGTTTCAGAGGCAGTAGGAGCTAGAGCCCACTCCCCATAGCATTGAGCTTCTCTCCAGTGTGAGCTCGGCCACAGCAGAGTCCTCTCCACCAGCCGACACACCACTACATCTGTAAAGAAACAACAGAAGTCCTGGAAATCCATCCTGAAAGGGAAGAAATCAGTATGAATTTAACTGGAAGTTTGCAGCAGACACCATACACTGTATTTTATTATAATTATTTTATTATTTAATGGGATTAAAAAAAGAATTTAAAAAGTTGCACCAGAACTCCCCAACATCACGAACAATGAGCCCCATCTTCTCCCTTTCTGCTCGACTCAGTTGTTGCCACTGCTCTGACCTGCAGGGGGCATGCAACAACAAAAAGCTGAGAGCTGTTCCTTCAACAGATGACATGGCAAAAGAAATATACAAATCCTGTTTCAACTTCTGGAAACCTTTATTGGTCCATTTTGACCATTTTCAGAGTTTCTCAGACTTTCATAATGTAAACGGCAGATGTCTGCTTGTAAAACAATTCCCTAACTATTGTAAAATGGCTGAAATTGTCCAGAAAAGTTGCAGTGGCATTGTAAATTTGTTGTAAACCACACTGACACTGTTAAATGTCAGCAGAGACTGCAGTCCCAGGGCTTCTATAAAATGTACTCAGCAGTCAAACATGTGGCAGAAGCAAGAACAAAAATGGATCAAGCATCCTCACCCCTGACTCCAGGCTCCTCTCCAATCTGTGGTCCCCCATGGGTTCCTCATGCGTACCATAAAGAGTCGGGGCGTCCTATTTGTTTTCCACAGCTTCTCTCCCAGCCTCACTTTCCTCACTGCCGTAATCCCGTAGGCGTGTCCTCGCACGAGCCCACAGTCCAAAACCGACTCCACAGTCTCCCCCTCAGCTGGCTGAGAATTGTAAAATACACTGAAAGTATTAAAACTTACAATTCAGCAACATCAAAAACGTTCAAGGCTCTCAGAGTTTTAGAATAAAAAAGTCCTACCCGTATGGAGCAAGTGATGAGAGATTTGCGTTCATGGACCTTAGCTAATGTCTGGAAGAGCAACTTCCTCTGATCACTGTGTAGGCTAAGGGTTTCATGATCCAGGCTCAAAGGTTCAGAAACTCCGCCTGTAAAGTCGATGAGGGCCTCTGCAGTGTTTCCTCCTTCCAAAGCCTCATAGCATCCATTAAGTCTGGAAGGCAAAAGAAAAAGAAATTGATTAAGTGACTGGTTCATTGTTACGTCCATCGTCCTCCTTGCCATATTTCACTGTAAGGTTTAGGCATTTAAACTTAGTAAGATTTAGGAAACCATAACATGTTATTGACTTATATTGATCCTAATCATATTGGAAAGTTGGTCCTTTTACTCCCTGTTTTAGGAAACCCACATTGTAAAGTTTGGACACCATAAACGTAATACTCTGATATGCATACATCAAAAACCAATATTTTATTAAAGGCTAAAGGGGTGATTTTTTAGGCTCTTGGTTTTGAGAAACTCCAAAACAAATCTACAAAATTGAATGGAGATGCTACTTTAAACAAAGCCATCATAAGTAGTGGTCATTTTCTTAGTGAAGAAGTTAAGTGTGTGTTTCAACATGTTCTACTGCCTCTCACTTGGCGTAAGCCTTCTCCAACAGGGCGCTCCAAAACTCTCTTGGTGTTGCAGAGCGGCAGAAGAGCAGTACTACATCCTCACTGACTGGCAGGCGGTCATCCACTACAACATCAACCCACCGACCGAAACGCCAAAACCGGAAATGGAAGATTCCTGCATACAGGTCGGGACGCTTTGGGTTCCATTCCTGATCCATGTGGTCAGGAATGACCTGTAAGATGAAGAAGTGAAGATAAGGTAGGCGATAAGGTACTAATAGTAAGAATAAATTTAAAGGAATGGTGAAAGAGAAGAAGGATGGTTTGGAAGTAAAGTGAGAGGGATGAACACACATACAACCTTCTTCCATAGCGATGGCTCAGATGCTAAACAGGAAATGGCTGCGACCATCCAGCAGTTACCCAGACTGCCTTGGTGCAGGTCACGAGTACTAATGCCATCCACAAACAGACGAGGGTCTTTACATACTTCCTATAGTGGAATCAGAGGAGAGAGAGACAAAATTAACGAAAAAGAGAAGTTTAACCTTTAATCTTAGACACCAGTATACATTTAGGGCCTCGTGGGGACGGGCACACGGGCTGTGGGTGGGTGGACAGGAGCAACTGAGGTGGCCCTTCCCCCATCCCCTCCTGTTGTGACCTCTCTCCCCCCCGATTTTATGTGTGTGTGTGTGCATGAGGGGGTGGGGCATGGAGAGAGCAATGGATGGGTTTTGGTTGAGGGTAAGGGTAAGGGTTGGGGCAGAGAGGGGTTTTGGGCCAGTAAAGGGGGGTTGGGGCTGGTGGATGGGAGAGTTGGTCGGGATGAGGGAGGGGGGGGGGGACCTGCAGACATGCCGTTGTCCCTGGGGTACCTAGCCTTGGTGTTGGGTTGACGTGGCTCGTGGTGGTTTTGCCAGGGGTGGTCGGTTTCCATCGGGTTCCTGGGTGGGGCTTTGCCGGGGGGATGGGTGGCCCTTGGATCTTTCGGGTGCCTGCTCTCCGTGTGGCCTGCGCTGCAGTGCTCAGTGCTCGCTGGGCCTGCTCACCGTCACCCTGGGCTGCTCGGTGCCCCTGTCCTGTCGCATGGCTCAGGTCTGGGGGCCCCTCTGCTCTGGACTGAGTGGGGCCGCTGCTCTTTCTGCTTTGGCTGTCCTGCCAGGCCTTTGGGGCCTCGGGCTCCCCCCTGTCTCCCCCTGATGCTTCAGGGTGCGGCGCAGTCATGGCCCCCTTGCAAGCACACATTTCATCCTTGTTGCATGGTCACACATGCACGTTCACGTTAACACGTGCATGCTCACAAACGTGCTCGTCTCTCCATCTGCTTTCAACTAGATGTTGCTGATGTTTGTATGTTGGTACGTCTCTCTACAGGTTCGTTTGATGACTGTTGTACTTTTCCATATTATTATTATCCTATTTTCTTTATTTTTCGTGTAATACTGTGGTCGTTTATATTGTCTTGTGAATACTGATGTGATTTAGGCAGCCTAGACAACTTTTATTTACACATTTCAATTCTTTCCTTTTCTCTTTTTCTTTCCTCCTCTATCTCCCTGTCAGGTTTGGCACTGACATATCAAGACTAAAGAAAATAAGATTATAATAAAAATATTCCAAACATCAAGGGCAGCTATTTATATAACATGTCTCCCTTGGTAGAGCAAATCTGTCCGGCAAAATATGGCACACAGACCTCCGTTCTGTATGTTAAGACACTGGACAGGACAGGGTAAAAAAAAAAAAAAAAAGACAAGTTTACCCTAAAACAATTTGTATCTTTTTCTGCCACTTGGAGCAGTGTACACAACTGAAAACACATTGACTTATTATTATGTCATTAGTCCAATTGTTTATAATGTGATATACAGCTCATTCATAAATGTCACCTAGCTAAGGAAACTAATAGATATCATTAGATCACTTCAGTGCATGCACAGGCCAGTGGGAGACAGTAAAGAGGAAAATCTCCCTTAACAGGAAGAAACTTTTAGCAGGGCTAGACTCAGGAAGGGCAGTCAGTGATAGCTGCTGAAGAAGAGGAGAAATACAACCTAATGACAACAATAATTTGATGTATTTATAAATGGAAAGTGAAGGGAGCGCAGGGAGGTGCTCAGTTCATCATAGGACATTCGCCATCAGCCTAAGCCTATTGCAGTATAACTAAAGGATGGCTAAGGATCACCATAGCCAGTCTGAACTACGAGTTTTTTCAGAAAAGGAAGGTTTTAAGCCTAATCCTAAATGTAAAGAAGGTGTCTGCTTCCCAAACTGGGAGCTGGTTACATTTTAAGTGCTGCCTAATAACTAAAAGCTCTGCCTCCCATTTTTCTCTTACAGGCTCTACAAACCACAAGCAAATGAGCAGTCTCAACATTCAACAATGAGATCACCAAGAGCTTTATATAGGAGTACGAGAGTTTTAAATTCCATTGGATTAAATAGGAAGACTGTGAAGAGAAGCTAAAATTAGAGAAATGTCTCTTGCTAATCCTCTCACTACAGCATTTTGGATCAACTGGAGCCTTTTCAGAGCATCTTTGGGACAACCCAATAATGAGAAATAGCATTCGTCCAATCATGAAGTACCAAATGCATAAACTAGTATTTCGGATTGTTCCTAATTTTAGCAAAATTACGTTGGTGGAAGAGGATACTCCAAGAAAACAGACGGCTGTCCTAGAAATGACTGTTTTGCTTATTTCTACAACCAGTCTCTCACATTATACACTGTTATTTGATCCGCTTATTAGTAATTGTAATTTTCAAACACTCACAGTGGTTTGGAATAATCTGTTATTAATGACAGCGGCTGTTCGTGTCATTGCACAGTTTTATGAGGCCCTGCAAACTGATTCAGAGTGTCAGAACACAGCTGAGTGGGCAGATCCTCTCTGTGTGGACCCGTTGATCTTAGGGTCAGGTAACCGTAGATGGGCTGCTGGACACACACATGCAGAAAGAAGCACTCAGTGTTCATAACCTCCTGCAACTTGAGAAAAGATATCAACCATTTGAACATCTGATATTGTGTTCATGTGAAGATGAGGCCACCCAGAGAGCAAATTGGACAGTTATGATAGCAAATGAGTGAGTTTCGTGGGTACGTGTGTCTGTTAGGTAAGTGAGATGAGCTTATCATTCAACGCCCTGATGATACACGCTTGAAATACCTGAGTGGGCCATGAGAAATACAACACTGTTAACCCCTTTTCCTCAGCACAGAAATCAGCAGATTAATCACCAGTGGGGTTTTGTATTCATTGCAGCCACTTCACATTCTCTACAAGGGACTGACCCTGATGGGAAATACCTGGAGTTTTCTAATTTTACCTGTTGAATTAGGCCCTGTTTTGTTAGTAAAATACAAGATAAAAGACACACTCATTCTTCATTGTGGAATGATAAATACTTCCCTAATAATGATAATACCTTACACTCTCAGGCTTGTATTTTATCCATCTACACTGGACAATAATAAATTTAACCTTGAATCTAAACCTCAAATTTGACCACTTTTATTTAAGTCCACATAGCTTAACGTGGCTGCGGATAACACCTACATGTACAGACAGCTACACCCCCATCACAACACTGTGCTAAAAACACCTGGGCTATTTACATTTGCTGGTGCTTTTTCTAAGCTCAACTGTACACACACACACAATCATACCAATATAGCTTTCCATCAGCAACTCACTCCCCAAGGGCTAAGGTTTCATTGCCTGACGCCACTCCAGTTAGAGAAAGGGCTTTAATTATTCCAGTCTGTTGAAATGTAACAGTCAAAGCTGTCTCTTCATTTAGATTAAGGAACAGAAGCAATATATTTATCAAATGACTATTTACAGCTGTTTAAATTTGCTGTCAATTATTTTAAAAAAACGGCAAGGTGTACAGTTTAGACAGTGCAGCGTATAGTCTTGTGGACTCTTTTTTTTTTTAAAACTCTGTTAAACTCACCCATGGCCTCTTCCAGGTCAGGCCCGGCGGGGGTGCCCGCTTGTAAAAGAGGGATTGGTTGGAGGCAGGGAATAGAGGATCTTTGAACAGTGCGCCTCGACGCAGGCAGGCCCGCCTCAGCTTGTGAAAGCTCTGGCCCTGGAAGTCATTCACTCGTTCCGGCATTCTGGTCAAACCTGAGAGGCAAAATTTGAGGCGGAAATTAGATGTTTAATGGTCATGATGATTGACTCAAATGGAGAAAGCAAAGTAATTTTATGGTTTAAGGAACATGTTGAGAATTGCTCTGTTAAAGCAGTGATACAGCTGGCCCGGAGCTTATCTCAGCGGTCATATGGCAAAGGTTGGAGTACATCCTACAGAGGTTGCCAATCCATCACAGGGATCTTATATGTCATTAAGTCTTTTTTTTATTATTTTGATCAGTCAGACAAATTTAAAAAACACCAACTGTAGATTACAGGTTTGTACCTGAGCTTTAACAAATATTGTCATCCATATCCATAACATGGCCTTTTTTTAAAAAAGTTATTTTTTTCAATACTTGGTCAGGCCTTATTAATTTGACATCCTTGTTCATTTAAGCTTCCCAACATGTGGTTAATGATAAAAAACCAAACCAAAATCTCTTCCCAGATGTAATGTTGGTGCCTAAACTTAGCCAAATAGTGACTGAATATCAAAGTAATTTGTTCTGTAAATCTCCAGAGTGAAAAATCCTGTGTGCCTTTTTCCACTTAACAAAAAACTTGCCACACTGATAAAAACAGGACCACCCAAAAATACGAGAGAGAGAGAGAGAGCGAGAGAGAGCGAGAGAGAAAAAACTGAATAAAAAATCTGTGCCTGGGAGCCCTGATTCAACACAGATTAAATTTGACCCTTCAGAAGTTTGTATCTGGCTCTCAAGGCATACCAGTGCATATTTTTAAAGATCTGTTACGATGTTTACCTGCAGAATCAACTGATCAAGCTTTCCAAAACCCAATTAGAGAATTAACAAACCAAATCCCTCACAATAAAAAAGGAAAGAAAGAGGATGCAGGGCAGGACAAAGAAAAGACGAGAAAATTAATAACATTTCTTGTTACACTTCTAATTGAAAATATGAGGTTGCTATCTAACAAAATGAACAAGCATTAAGGGATAACAAGGACACAGAAAGAATACAGAGAATGCAGTATTGTGGGTTTCACTGAGACATGACTGCAGGAAGATATCCAAGACTCTAACGTGACTATACGCTGCTTTAAGACTGTAAGAGTACACCAAGACAACAAAGTAAGTGGAAAGCTGAAAGGTGGCGGTTTTTTAGTGCTTTTCAACTTGGACTTGTCATGGTAAAAGACAAGATCTGCACACAGAATATCTAATTGTTTGCATGTTTATGAGCTGCACATAAGAATGTTAAATTAAAAGTCAGTTTTGCTCTTAACATGTGTAGAAAGCTATTACCTTCATGCAAGCTCCTACCTGGATATGATGGGAGCCGAGGGCCAGCATGATTGCAGCAGCAGGGTCATGGTGCTGTTTTAGTCATCAGTGATATGAACTGCTGGGGTCTCTGAGTCAGCAGTGCGTGTGCGTATGTGAGCGTCAACTAGAACGAGTACACAAAGCTGTGCAAGAGCGTGCCAGTAGCGCACGTGTGTGTGTGTGTGTGCGCGTGCGTGCATAGGTGCCATAGAGGAGTCAAATCAGGGTCTTGCTGTGCAGAGGAAAAACTCACACCGTGCAGGTGCTGCTGCTTGCAGATACCATGCAGGTCAGTGTGATCAGTTATCAGTGAGGTTTTACTTTTTCTTGTATTAGAATGCAAATGTACACAAGAAGTAAACACTCACTTTGACCAAATCTGGGACCAGTCATCTTTTGTTTTGGTGGTTTAATTTACATTCGGCTCATTTCTGGCCTTTTATCTTGGAATCTGGAGTTGGTGTGTTGCTTTCAAACTCCTTTTTCTTGACCACAAGACATTAAGAAGTGATGTTGTGTTTGGACCCCTGCGCATCAATATGAGACGCTTAAGGTGTCCTCTGGTGTCAGATCCCAGAACTGGCTGCACCACTGATTTTAGTCTGAATTAAATAAACACAGTAATACTTAAAAGGAGGTTGGACATCAGTTGACAGAAAGTCACAGGACTAGACTCACAAGATCTGAGTTGAGGACCACTTTAGGACAGATAGTTTTTACATTATTGTTTTTCTCTCACCCATGTTTAGTTTGGTTCAACAGTCTAAATCAGTGATTCCCAACTGGGGGTACTCGTACCCCTAGTGGTATTTGAGCACATTACAGGGGGCACGCATAAACATTTTATATTTTATTTACCAGATGATGGATACATATTTGTTGCACCCTGGTAAAAAAATAAATAATTAGAGTAGTGCTGGGACCCAAATGGATAATAAACCAAGCATTTAACAATCGAAAGAGCAAAAAAGCATGAACAACAACATGCGGGGAAGACTAGAGCGGGCTGTGCACCTGCATGATGCTTCGCTACCAAGAGAGGGCGTGAGAGAGAAGACACGGTCACAGACTACAGTCACAAGGCAAAAACGCGCCAAAGCAGCTGCAGTCAAACATGGATAAATGGCTAAAACGTCCCGTTGCTCTGGATTAAGGAGAGTCCAAGAAAAACAAAAAAGAGGCCAAACCTAAACCTAAGCAGAACAGTGAAAACTATATTTTTTATGGATTCACTTCTACATCTGTGGAGATTTAGAGAATTACAACACATTTGACTAAAGGGGTACTTGTGGTATGACAAAATGGCCCCGGGGGTACACAAGTCAAAAAAGGTTGAGGAAGGCTGGTCTAAATTACTTGTTAAGGATTAGTAAAGGATCTGAGTTTGGTTGAAGAAATGCCATTTTAAAACATAAACTGCCTTAGATAAAAAAAAAAAAAAAAAAAAAAACTTTCAATAGTTAATAAACTATCCACAATGTCCTACAAAAAGCAGCATGTGTCTATTGGCTTTCACAATTCAACTTATAGTCTATAACAGTTGTGCAAATTCATGGTTTTCTCCATGCATGCGAGTGCTCTCTTAAGTCTAAAAACATACATTTTTATGTTAACTGGTGATTATGAATTGACCCTAGGATAAATGTGTGTGTGCATGGTTGTTTGCTTCATTGGCAACCTGGGTGTACCCTGCTTCTAACCCTATGGCTGCTGGAATTGGCTACAACCACCTTGTGACGCTGAAGTGGATGAAGCTGGTATGGTACATGGATCGATCAAATTATAGGAGTGTGATCTTCATGTAATGGTCTTAATGTTCTAGTTCTATTTAATTATCCAACCTTTTCAAAAATTATTTTTGTGAATCATCTTTACTCTTAAATTGGTAGTTGTGTTTTTTAACCTCCTTTCTTACTAATATAGAAGTTGTCTGCTACCCTCCTGTTGTCTTCGGGTCAATTTTACCCATATTCAAAGGTTAATTTGCCATAACTTTGCTTTTCTTCCATATATTTGTCTGAAAATTACATGGATGGTTCCATAAAATGCATTTTGCTTGTAAAATTAGTTATGACTATTTTGGTTAAATTATATATATCTTTTAAAAAAGTTTTAACATCTGTGGTCCTCCTGGGTCATTTTAACACAGCCACATTTAATGGTGGAATGGGTCACACTGTTGGGTCTTTTCAGCACAATTAGCACAGACAAACATACACAGATGCATAGGATATTGTTTTGCAGCCATAAATGGCTTATTGGGTAGAGTGGTCATCTTGTAGTCTGAGGGTTGCCGGTTCGATCCCCTGCCTGTCAAGCTCAAGTCCAAGTGTTCCTGAGCCAGACACCTAACCCCAAATTGGTCCTGATGGTGATGGGTTGTGGTTGAGTGCCTTGCATGGCAGCTTCCACCATCAGTGTGTAAATGTGTTATATATGTGTGTGTATATGTATATATATATATATGTA
>JBAMHW010000005.1:12734616-12746306 GCA_037177495.1 Rhadinocentrus ornatus | reverse complement strand
AGAGAAACCTTAGGGAGATCCACATGATGAGAGAGATCCACTCCCAGGACGGACAGGCTGTAGATGTGACCAGGACTTTATTTTGGAGGTTTCTATTTCTATGGGTGTGGATTTATTTTCATTTTATTTTAATATTTTCATGAACTGTCTTTGATCAATGTAAAGCCTACTAAATGTTGGTGTAACGAAATGCGGTATTTAAATAAACAATTTCCAGCCATGTGTATTGTGTTGTCTATACGTGATGAGTTATCGTTGTTTAACTGCATGTTTGTACATTATTCTTTTGTGAACAGGACCTTTCCCCTTTTTTTCTATCGATAATGTTTCCTGAGTTTGAAACATCAGCCATCGACAAGCCAAGTCTGTTCTGATACAGTGCGCATGCGCAGCAGCAATGCCGATGTGGCTAACGTCACACAAAAAATTTAATCTGTTTTAAGTTTGTTGATACGCTTTGATAATAATGAAAATTTATCTTTTGACCTTGTTTTGTGTCTGCATCTTTGTTACAGCAGATGAAGACGAAAGACTTCCGAATAAATGCGAAGGTAGGACGGCGTGTGATAGCTGAACTTTTCTTTCTTCAACTGTGTCAGATTTGTTTACAAATGTACGTGTCATGCAAATGGTCAGCTTGTTCTGTTTAACCTGCCTATAAACGTTTAAATGTATCTTCCGGTGTGTCAGTGTGTAAGTTTCTGACAGTTGAGCTGCAGGAAGCTCTGGATAAAACTGGCCGCTCCAAAGAAGTGCTGGAAGTTGGAGAAGTTTTGGACACAGGCAAGAGAAGGAGAAAGATCAAATACAACACCTCGTAAGTTATATCAAAACGTTAAAATGCATTTTAAAGCTGACATAGGCCTAATACCTTTTGTTACTTATATTTTAATCAGAAAACCTGTGATAAGAACTGGGAGGTTTTAGAAGATCTCTGTAAAATCTCTGCTCATCCTAAAGACCTTTAAGACTTTCAGAAAGCTCACAGTTGTCACTTTTGTGTTTTTAGAAAGCCAGCATTTAAACATCTGTTTTGATTTAGGGAAACCCGGTTGACTGAGGCGGTGGACAACATATGTGAGCGGATCCTGCACTATAAAGTTCATGCAGAGAGGCCTGGCAGCCTCAGATACGCCAAGGTAAGTTAAAACCCAGCAGGTCCTTAAAATAGGCAAAGATGGCATTTTCTTTAGTGTTAAAAAGACACATCTGTGCATGAGTTTGAACGACTGCAGGGCTCCAGCCAGACCATGACAACACTAAAGAATCTGGTCCACAAAGGTGTTCAAGTGGACTTGGGTCTGCCGTTTGAGCTGTGGGATGAACCCTCCGTGGAGGTATCTGTCATGAAAAAACAGGTGCGAGGGCAAGCGGTCCTGTTGGATCCCTTTTAAATGTTGAAACACAAAGTTTTTAGATTTTTTTTATTATTAAAATTATGCACATAAGTAAACATTGTAGTGAGACATGGAACAGAACTGCAAACCTGACTGTAATGTCACTTTATGTCTTTAATTGATTATTTTCCAATAATTGGTTATTAAGAATGAAATTTGAAATTTCTGAATATTTGTGTTGGGTGTTCAGTGCGAGACGATGCTGGAGAAGTATGAGGAGGTAGTGGAGGACTGGTACTTTCATCACCAGGACCAGAGGCTTGAAAACTTCCTATGTCAGAACCATGTCCTTAAGACATCAGAGCAAGGTATGAAATGTTCAACATTTCTCAAGAAAAAAGCCAAATGTTTCTGCAATATGAGGGTTTGTCTTTCCCTCTGTGGTTCATATAGCTCTGCATGTTGTTTTTTTTTGTTTATTTCCACATTCATTTATATATCTCTGGGATCTCTGCTTTTTCCTTCACTGCCACTTAAGTTGGCTGGAAGTGATGCTTATGTAGTGATCGCAAATTTTAAGTTTCATGAAGCTTTGAAGCTTTCCAGTCAATTGGTTGCAAAAGGATTATTTTCTCTAAGCTTAACCTGCACGCAACCCTCCCCCTGCTGGTCAAAGCCTGTAAGACAGGCAGATGTGTTCATAGTCATTAGTAACTGAATGTGATAGGAGGAGTTGTCACCTCAGAACCTCCATGATCTATCGGCATTTAAAGCTTATTGTGTCAATAAAAATTGGCAAGCTAAATGTGCAACAGAGAAAACAGTAAAGCAACAATCAGCTGCTGGTTAATGCACAGCCTGAAGAATGTAGCATAGTCCACAGATTCACTGACTGAAGTCATCCGTCTCAGCCTGCATTCTTGTTTTTGTCATGTAGACAATCCTGTTTGAAGCAGGCCAGTGATCCACAGTGTGTGTGTACGTGTATGTGTGTGCTGTTATCCGAACTGGATCATTTGAAACGAAGGAAAAGGGTTTATGTAAAAAAAAAAAATGTTTAACAGAAATTTATTCTCAAAGGTTTGAGAGAAAACCTGCTGGTAAAATGAAAACACTGAAGGGCTTTTTTTTTTTCAGTCATTGAAAACTAAACATAACTGAAGCAAGCACACACTTCTCTGCAAATAATCCTCCTCTTCCTCCTAATGATGTATGTTTTTCTTCTCGTCCTCTCACAGAATGTCTGAAAGAAGTGTGGAAAGGAAACATGGGCAGCAAAGACATGGCTGAGGAGGCATCAAGCACAGAGGAAAAGGAAATAAAGGAGGAGGGAAAGACCCATGATGGTGGAGAACTTTGAGGAATAACTGGGTTAAAGGATATGCAGAAGACAACGCTGCACCGCAGCTTTTAACTGTAGATGCAAATCAGTGGACTTAATATAAACACGTATCGAAACATGTTTTCAGGAGAAGTGATGATCGTGGTGCATCTGTAGAAAATGTTACATATCGACATTTTTGCTGTTTTGTGGTCTACAGTGAATAACATGACACTTTATGCTGTTTGATGTTGATGTTTTCCATTGTTTAAACTCATTAAGGCTTTTAACATGAGACTATTTCAGTGTTATCTGTTGCAGCTGACCTTGTGCCAATATTTTGTGTATTTTTCACTCCAAACTTTAGTACTGAAATGCAGTATGTACAGTTTTTATATGTTAAATAAAAAAGCTTTCCTATGACATTAAGCATGGAAACTGTAAAATAATTATTTTAATAAGAAGTGTGAGTGTTACAATGCTGTTGCAAATCACTAATCAATGCTAATTAGCCTCAGGTGTTCTCCTGGCCTATCCTGACAGACTATTGGAGAAGTAACTGTAGCAAACCAAACAATGCCTCTTAATTCTGTTTGTTTCATGTTTCCTTTTTATATTTTGAATCATTTAGTGACTGTGGAGAGCTACTCTTATGAAAGCAAACCGCTCTTTCTGTCCTATTCTGAGCTGGCTGCGCTGGAAGCAAACACTCAGTTAAAGCTTCCTGATGGAAGAACCACGGCAGCAAAAATTGAAGAGGGCAAGACTTACATGGTGAAATGTTACGAGGACAGCATTGAGGTTAAGATCAGAGCTCATTTGTTTGATGCTGGCCTCTCTGAGAAACCCAACCGACTGAGGCTTGGAGCTGCCAGTGCTGCAGAAGGTCCCTGCACTGCCAAGCTGTCTGCAGATGGAGAGTATGTTATCAGAGCTCCACTGGATGAGTGTGGGAACAGAGTGACGGTTGGTGAGCTTCTTTAATGCCCAGCTGATCCAAAGCCAGATCACAGTTGCTTAATGCTCCCACCTACTGGTCTAACCTGTTCTGTGCTCTTTATATGGCTTCAGTTTACAGAGGATGCTGTGGTGTATGGAAACCTGCTTTTCTTCTTCTTTCCCCTATTATCACCCAGCGATGCTTTTCAAATGGGAGCTGTTGTTCCTGTGCTGTGTGAATATGAAAGGTACACTTAACTCCCTCCACTGGTACCTACTCAAATTGACTTTACTCTGGTAAGACCAGCAGTGTGTTATAGTTTGGAGGAAAAGACAGGAAGCAAAACTGGAGGTAGCAAAGGTTAAAATGTTGAGGTTCTTTTTGGGAGTGAGGATGGATAGAATCAGAACATCAGAGGGACAGCACATGATAGATGTTTTGAGGACTAAGTCAGAGAGGACAGAATAAGATGGTTCAGGCATGTACAGAGAAGGGGTGGTTATTATATCAAAAGAAGGATGCTGAACTACCAGGAAGGAGGCCAAAGAAGAGTGGAGGTTAGCTTGTGTAAGAGAAGAGGGTGCAGATGATATGGTTAGATGTAGGCAGATTTGCTGTGGCATGGAAACAGTCAAAAAGAAAAAGATTTAAGGAAAATTTCAATAAATTTAAAAACCTAACAAGGCTGTAATTGAGCAGAAACCTGACAATGAAACAGTTAAATTAATTTCAAATTACCTGAGGTGCACACTTATTTTTATAATCCGATTGCATGTTACCCATTTCTGTTTATAGAAAGTTTTTTTTTTATTTGTTGTGCAAAAGTCCTCCTTTTTTCCATTTAGAAATTACATGGTGAGCAGCGGAGCACTTAGGCCAACCTGGACTCCCCAGGTCTCTGTACAGTTGGCTCATCTCAACCTTGATTTCCACCTCAGACTCATGACAAGTAGGTTTGATTCTATTCAGTTTAAAAACAACTACCACCTGTTAGCATGAGGCATAGCATTTGGAAAATGTATACATTGGGTTTAAGTTTAGTAGAAAATCTAGTCAAGAATTTTTATTTATAGCAGCTGATTTTCGCTTTCAGATGACTGGAACACTGAGAGAAACTCAGCTGTTTACTTCATGGGTGAAATGGTCAACATCGAGGCCTCAGTTGATCATAATCATCCTCTTCGTCTGTATGTAGGTGGCTGTGTGGCCACTCTGACCCCCGATGTGAATTCTGACCCCCAATACCCCTTCATAGACCACCAAGGGTGAGTCCTGCATTTTTAAGGCCTACCATAGTTCCTCCCCCCCTTTTTTTCACTTCTTCTTCCAAATGAATCTTACTCCCTGCTGCCATAAATCCATCCGGTTCCTGCATCCCATTATTTTTTTAAGTGTTAATAAAAGCTTTGTGCTTGAGTTAAATCTGATAAAGATTTGCTTGTTCTTTACAGATGTTTCACAGACTCCCAGTTGAGTGGCTCCAGCTCGCGCTTCCTGCCCCGCGTCCAGGACGAACTCCTACAGATTCAGCTGGAGTCTTTCCTCTTCCATCAGGACCACAGACACACTGTCCGCGCCAAATCCAGTGCTTTATTTTTCTCACAAAATTCTACAACAAATAAAAATGCCTGAGCATGCTTCATTTTGTCTCCTGCAGATCTACATCACATGTTACCTGGAAGCTGTCCCCATTTCAAAGGACTCAGAGAAAAAGGCCTGCTCATTCATAAACGGGAGGTCAGTGTTTTGAAAGTTCAAGATAATATATTTTGTAATATTCATGTAGTGTAAGCATTGTCTCTTTGCGGTCAGGTGGAGGTCAGTGGATGATGATGATTATGCGTGTCAGAGCTGTGACAACTCTGCAGACATGGCTCACAGTAGCATTGCCGAGTTCAGCCACAAGAGGGTGCAGAGGAATAAAAGGGAGACTGCACAAAATGGTGTAAATTGTACTTTATTTAGTTCTGAAGATATATGACGGGTAGTTTGTCATTTATATGATTAGAAGGTGGATAACTTGAAAGTTGTGTTCTTGCAGAGCTGCACAAGGAAGCTACTTTGGGTCCAATCATATTTCTTCCAGAGCAAGCTGACAGCTGTGAGAATCCCCTGTATCTGGACTGATAAAGATGAGTTTAATAAAGACCAAAAAAAAAAAAAAAAAAAAGGCAGATGATGACTGTGTACTTAACTTTTGAGCTTTTTGGTGGTTTATTTAGATGTGCTTTAAAGAAAAAAAAAATAGATAGATATATAGTGTGGTGGTGATAGACTTGATGTTATTTGGTTTATGTCGTAATTCTTTGCTTTTTTTGTTTGTTTTTTTCAGCCTAATGGGATTTTTAGAAAAATGTTAATACAATTAAAACAAGTGACTTATGTGATTAAGAAAAATGTCCAGCAACCTAAACTCGTTTTGTGAGCTGAAATAAAAATAGTTAGTGAAACAGTTTGTCACAGTAATTAAATGTTTTAATTTAATATGTGATTTGACAAGTACAGTTACTTCAAAAACAAAACTAAAACTTGTTTAAATTGTAAGAAAAGAAGCGCTTGCTTATGTAAAAACTAGTGTAATGGCAAGCTAATAGTGGTTTGTATTGCTGTGGAACTGTTAATTTAGCAATTACAGCAGTACATAAATTTGAAGATGTGGCCAACGTAATGAATGGAAAGAGTGCTATCTAGATTGTAGTTTTAGGAAAACAAACTAATGGTGATGTTAAAACTAGCCTATTAGCATGTTAAGCTAACTTTGGCTTGCCTTGTTGTGGAACTGTTAATGTTAGCTTTTGTGCCAAAATTACTACAGGGTAGTAATGGATATCACAGACTGAGTGATGTGTAGTATCTGCAGAAACTGTTTTCTATTTTACTGTTCAGATTAGAGGGGTTTTTCAAGTTGCCATATCCTTTGTTTCCTGTGCAGTAATATGAAGAACTGTTTATAAACTGGAATGAGGCAATGGCACAGCCTGAGTTACACTAAAAACTTTCCCCATTTTATTTGACAAAGTCTTCCGTTTCAGTCTGTCCTAATTGATGCATTTTTTCTGCTTTCTTATTTAACTATACAAGGACTCAGGAGCTGAAGTTTATAAAGGTTATGCACGAACAAAAGATAAATTTTTGCTTTCAATGTTGCATTTTTCTTCAAACGTCACACGTACAAAAGCTTGTTTTGTAGAAATGTTTGTGTCTTTATTAGTTAAAAGACAAAAATAAGATGCGACAGGAAAAGAGGGTTGAGCCAGTGAGAGGTTTGACAGTCCTTTGCGAGCATCCACCAGGATGTCCTATAGTCATAAATAGTTGACCTGAAGAAAGCCTGAACTTTCTGAGTGTCTCATTATCTGCAAAAGCTAAACCACTTCCGCATTTTAATCTTTTCTCTTGAGCATTGATCACTGACCTCAACAGGTTAACTTGCTGGTGAGTTTTCTTCCCTGAAGAACAACACGGCTTCCCATCTACACCTGTCAGCACTCGTTCCAGACGCAAAGTAAGGGAAACGTAGGAAAAACAAAAACATTGCATTTGGATTCATGGCAACGAAGATGATTTTCCACTCTGCTCTTGGTGCCAACTATATTTTAGAGCCCAACCTTTAGTCAAAGTTGTGTGTGTGTGTTTCTAAGACATCACCCTCATTGTTAAAACAGCAACAAAAAAAAATTTTAATCACCCATAAACAAATGCCTGGTGATTTATTTATTTATTAATTTTTTTTATGCAATTACTGTTTTGATCCGACAGAAGAAACCAGTATATCTCTACATTAATTATGGATCTTTTTACAGCCTTACAGGGAATTATGTTATTTTATTATCTTTACTTTTAATGTTTAACTTTTAATTTAAATATAAAGTTGCTATCACCAACATGTGAACTGTGCATACTGCATCCTCAGTTCTACAGTGATGATATGATGAATCCACTTATGAGTGGTTACTTTAAGGTTTGTTGGAGTAAGTACCATCAAGAAACTGGTTAATGGGTTTGACAATATTTTATGTGAGGGAAAAATGTAACATGCAAAAATACCTTGGCTGCATTTACAGACAGATAATCTGGAACTAGTTTGCTAATCTGTATTCTTATTAGTGATGTTAAATCTCTCTTTAGGCAAAGTGCTGCCACCAATAATCAGCTAAATATGCCCATATTTTATCTTTGCCTTTTTGCAGAGAACATCAACTTTTTCTTGGCATCCAGGACATTATTATTATTAAACCTGCTTTTAACATGATAACCAACTGACACAAAGATAACATGCAGTTTATTCAGTCTCGTGAGAGTTTGTTAAACTGCAAAGAGACTTAACTTATTTGTTTGTGCTCTTACATAGAAAAATAAACCGAATTATGTGTATATAGAGCAGATTATAGGAGTTGGAATTTTGTGAAATTTGACTGGAAAGGTGCTTGTGACATTACATACAACTGTCATCCAGAACACAAATGTTAGTGACCCAGTTACAATCTGAACCACCTCTTTAGGTTTAGGAATTGAGAACTACTTAGGGTTAAGCAAACTTCATGGCTTGCCTTAGAAAAGACTTTGCCAATGTCTACCATATGTTAAACAAGGACATGCATCTTCTTTCCTCTCCAAAAGACAAACACGATCTGAGCACAGAAACCCACAATACAAATGTGTTTCTCTGAAAGCTGGGTACAAAGTGGGATTTTGTTGATATCCAGTGTGCTAAGATTTAATTTGATTACTTTGTCAGCCAATATGGATAATGTGCCAATTTAATTGTGCATGCCTTTTCTTAAATCAATAACTTGTTGCAGAATTACATCTCATTTATGTAACTATACCATGCTATTGTTTTCAGCCTCAGAAAATTGTATTGTATTAAATTGTATGCCTTAGTAACTCATTTCTGTTTTAAATTCTAGCACAGCGGGACATTGGGTGCCCATTTGTTGAGCCAAAAGATGCCCAAGAGAGTTCATCCTGTGTGTCTTTATAATTGAGAGATAAAATAATGGAAAAAACTAAGTCTCTGTACATTTCAGTTTCACACCCACATCATCAAACCAAGATACAATACATCATATTTTACTTACTTAAGCACAGCTAATCTATCAAACTCAGACATCCCATGAATTGTGAAATCTTATTATGTCCTGATGAGTTAATGTTGACTTTTATAATTGCACTTACCTTGTATTTTGTTTATTGTTATTTTTGTCTCTTAGTGTGCTGTTGTAGCTGCAGGGTTGCAATCTTTGGCAGCACAAAGCGCCTGTCAAGGACCACCCTAAGAGTTTGCTCAAGCAGTAAAATACATTCTTATGTCATTTTAGGAATGATTTCTGTTACCAATTAGTGTTTGTGTTTGTTAAATTCTTCATTATACGACAACAATTTGCCTCTACCTTCACATCAGTCAACTGAAGTCTCTTGTGTTTCGGTAGTTATGTTGCCAAAGTGTGTTATTGACACATAAACGTGCTATTTCACTCCTCAATTTACTTTATTGCACTTGTCCTGCTTCCAAGGATAGCATTTCTTTAGTGCACTGTAACTGCACACACATACACACAAAGCACACCTGGGGAAACATTCCTCGAGGGAAGCCATCAATCAGTTTTATGTCTTTCTCTGGGAAAGTTTCCTCCTCTCCAATCAAGCGTCTTCCCTCCTTCCTCCTGCCTCAATTCTCCTTATATTTCCATCTGTATCAGTTTTACCTCACATCTGAGAACCATCCACTCCAGCCAATTAACTTCAACCATTTGTCTTATTCCACTGAGGGATAATTGGAGTGAACCAGAGGGCGAGACCTTTGTCTGTTCAGTGGGAGATAAGACCTCAAGCAACTGAGTTTTGTCTGTACCAGTGGTTAAAGAAAAAAAAGCTGAAGCTGAAGGATGTTTTTTTTTTAAAAAACGGGGAAAAAAGTTCTTAACAAGCCATGAAATATAATTTTTTTTCTAAATAGGGGGGAAACTACAAGAACTGGGACAAGTTAAACTTTAAATATGATGTTAATCAACCTGCTTGTGTTACGAAAGATTTTTATTATTCTAAGTGCTATGAAAATTAAATTGTTAAAGGCACTCAATGTGACATTTCAAAAGGTTGTGAGAGATTAATATCAAACTTTCCACATCCCACTGGCTGGTTTCATTTGATGTAATCCTGTCATGTACATAACAAAAGTGTGTAAAATGTGTCTTTAAAGTAGTAAGAAGGCCTTCATCGTGCAAATAAGATCAAATGCTTGTTACCTAAAGAAACTAGATTACAAAAAAGTAGAAATACTTTGTTTTTCTGCTTTCTAGCTAGGGAACATTTTATTCCAAGTTTTTTGGGGGGCTAAATTTATAGCAAACAATGCAAATGCAAAACATTACATTACAACAAAAATCTGTCTTCAAAAACATGGTACCAAAAACACCTGATTGTCCATATTAATTAATAACAAAGTAGTTCTACCAAAATATTTCTTGTTGTGAGAAATAAGACATTTTCAGTCAGTCTGGGTTTTCAAGTATTTCTGCAGACTTTTTTTTTTGTCAAATTCTACTTCACACTTGCACTCGGTTTAAAACATGAGATGTTTTCTCTGTTATCTGATTTAAACTACAAAATCTAATTCAAACTATTTAAATCTGAAACAAATGAACTCTGAATTGTGTCTGAGTCTGTTTGAGACTGATTGAAGAGCGCTGGAAACAGTTTAAAGTGCGCTAGTTCAAGGTGCGGGATGTTTCTCTTTACGAAGTGGGAGCTCTTGGCTCAGCAGTTGCTGGGAGAGACACCTCCCAGCTGATCCCGTTAATTTGCAACCCCCCCTCCTTCGCCTCCTCTGCCACCTCCCTCAGTAACCGGTGAGTTGCGCCCTCTCAGTGCGCTTGTCTTCTGCTCTTCTGCGTACGAGCTGGATGTGCGGACACTTGCTGCGCTGCCACGGATGATCAGGAGGCACCGCGGGGGCAGAGGGAGAAGGAGAGTCGCTGGGGACGCACATGGTGAGCTCTGACACGGTTTGTTTTTCATCCTAAAATATTATAGCTGCCTTGATGGCTGAGTTATTAGCTTTTTTTCTGTTAAAATGCGGCTGAAAAGAAGAAATAAATCTGCTAGAAGTGCCCAAATTATGCTGAAATTTGAGGAAAAATATCTGCGAAGTATGACCCATAAATTGATCATTTAAATAAGGAGATACGTGATGATTTTTTATGCAAATGTATTTCTAAACGGACTATTAAACTTAAATATTATTGTCCGAGTTTACAGCATAACAGTAAGTTTACATTTTTTGTCGATTATTCTCTAACTCAATAACTATTCAACTAGATAAACATAAAATAAATGTAGTGGGTTTATTTAATTATTTTTAAAATTAATTATCCTTTACATTTTGCAAAAAAAAATTTTTTTTTTTGCAAACTGAAGCTTACAGTTGACATTTAAAAAAAAATTATAATAACAATAATAATATTTTTTCTTTAAAATACGTTTTGCTGTTGCATTTTAGGATGAAGATTTTTTATTTTCCTCTCAAGTTGTTGCTGCAGATTAAAGGTAAAAATAACATAATGACTAAATAAAACAACATAAACTACATCAAGCTGACCTGGCCTTTATTAGCAGCCTATAATTAATCCTAAATGCCATCACACACAAGCCTAATTATCAACATTAAACATGTGATTTCAGCTGTTTGATCAGCCCGATTGCCTCCCTGTGTAAATATTATTGTTTCTCTCTCAGATAAAACTAATTGAGCAGCCAATTTCTACTCAACAAGTGCAATTAGCTCTACTGAACTGGAGCAATTACAGTCCGGGCTTCACTCTTAGCTTTTGCCAAAGTAATCAGACTAAATATGATAAACATTTATGTTTAATGAACCGCAGCGAGTGACTGAATAGTGTTTGGTTTAAATGCAGCTTCAGGAAACCTGCAACTGGCTGCAGGCTGTTTGTCTTTTTAAGGTCATTTTGTTCTTCATTCCTGCAGCTTTTAGTATTCAAAAGTCACGCAGGTCTTTTACTTTCTTTCTTTCTTTCTTTCTTTCTTTCTTTCTTTCTTTCTTTCTTTCTTTCTTTCTTTCTTTCTTTCTTTC
>JBAMHW010000005.1:12715681-12732625 GCA_037177495.1 Rhadinocentrus ornatus | reverse complement strand
ATAGATAGATAGATAGATAGATAGATAGATAGATAGATAGATAGATAGATAGATAGATAGATAGATAGATATTTGACCATGATTTAGCTTTTGCTGTTAATATCTTCCCTCTTTACAACTCGTTACACATTTCATCTGAATGAGGAGAATCACATTTGGGGAAAAAAAGAAAGGACTGCAGAGCATGAGCATAAGTGTTTCTCTCCTCGCTCCTCATCTGTTCAACTATGCTGTAAACATGCCCCCAGGTTGTCAGCAAGTATTTTTCCAGCCCCTGGTCGACCAAGCATAGCTGCTTCTAAAGATCACCCGATGAAGATGTTGATCTTATCCTACCACTATTTGGCTGTTTTAGCTTTTTGAAAGACACAGCTTTCTGCCAAGTAATTTCAAAATTTTCTTATTTGCTCATAGTTTCACTAATGAATTGTATATTATCATGGCCTTTTTTCTTTAGATATACTGTTATGCTAAAACTGTAGAAGATAAAGTCATTAGAAATAAGTTGAAACCCGGTATGTATCGTAAGCAAAAAATTATCCTTGTTTTTTTTTATCAAAACACATTTTAATGGGAAATGCCGCTTTTCAACATGTGCTTCAGACGCGCCGGGTCAATTTATGGAAAGCCACAGAGAAAAACTGCCGAAACTGTATCCGGTGGGTTAGGTTAGCGGTGCCAGACAGTTGATCTTGTTTCGTATGAGGAGAGAGTCTGGATTTGGCCTAGAGGGGCGCATTATAAACCTCAGGGGCCTCTCTCGGATGAGCATCCATTTATCAAAGCCTTTGTAAAGGGCCAATGTTTAATTAGACTTGTAATGTGACAAAGACAAAAGCAAGTGCATGTCAGGGGGATTGTTAAACAACCTCCCCCCTTTCTCCTCCTTGAGTGTGTTCATCCCCACCTGCCTACACTCGCTCAAAATTTCCTGCCCAGAATGAATTCTTCAGTACAAACCCAACACTGCACCGCTTCCCTGGACCCTCTTGTAACCTTTTCCCTGCTTTTCTCTTTGAAGTTGTCTTCTTTTCTTATATGACTAGGATACTGACACCAAATGAAACCTGAGAACTAATTAATCACCCATCAACTTATAAGTCCTGCTTCTTATCAGTACATTCAGGTTCCCGTGGGGCATGTCTCAACATGCCAGGAATGGCTAGCTGAGGCATTCTGGACCCCAGGAATGTGACTCGGTGGAACCAGGGTCACACTCAGACCACTCATCGCTGCACTTGTAGTGTTTCCTATAACAACACCACAAAACACAGCCGGCCATTAGAATCCAAATCTTTCCCCTTTTGTCCATGACCAGATTTAGCTGATTCACCTTTTAGCCCGCCGTTTGCTTTTGGAGGTCAGTAGCGGAGCAGTTTGTCCGAGGCAGCAGAGGGAGTGCCATGGCCAGAGCTGTGTGGTCCCGAAGGGAAGCCTCATATTTCGGTGGTTGGCTAATTGAGCGGGATGACGAGGCCGTAGAGGCTCTCAGCCACGTCTTCTCCTACGAGTTTGGTTTATGCAGCCCTGCTGACTTTGCTGTCAGTGTCAAACGCTTGTTAGAACATCATCAATCTCAGAGCAGTTAAGAATATTCCCAGAGCAGAATGAAGGGGGCAGGTGATAGATGATCAGGCAGATAAGAGGCAGAGAGAAAGTTGTTTGAAAATGTACAAGAAGTGTGATGATGGTTGACAAAATGAAACAATAGAATAAGAATTTTCCAAAAGCTGAGCAGGAAGGTGGTAAAACTTCTTTATAGGAAACAAGAAATGTGCTTCTGGGATTTGTGCACCCAGTAGAAAAAACCAATAAATCACTGCTTCCAGAGAAAGTCGAGGGATTGTTCAGTTTGTCTGCATACAAAAATGAATGCCCTCTACCATGAATTTTGACAGAATAATAATTTACAGTTACCACCAGTTGTAAGAAACGGGAAGGGATTTGTTCACACACAAGACTGAGTTTGTATTCACCACGGAAGTAACAAAGTAGGGGCTCAAGTCCAACACGCACCTCAATCTATAAATCTTTCCTACCATCCTCAAAACTAATCTCCAACCCTTCTTCGCCCTCCCATCTTTCCTTTCTCCATGTTCTCATGTCTTCCATTCTGACCATGACATGACACACTGCTCATGCGCAGGCCCCTCGCTAGCCTGCAGCCTCGACCGACGGTAAAACGATTTGAAAAGAGAGTAATAAAAGTGATGGATGGTCCAGCTCAGGGTTTAGCTCCAGCTGTCGGGCATGTTTTTTGTCATTGCAGACAGACCTGCTGGGTGCGTGCCCCTCCTCACCCTCACTCATCATCTCTTTTCATGGTTGAGGGGAGTTTTAAGATGGATACCTTCTTAAAAGTTGTCAAGATTATAGGTATAAAACAGTGGATGACACTACTGTGAAGCTCTGAATTACATTTTTATGAGATGAGGTCTTTACCGGCTTCTTTGGAAAGCCAGGGAGGTGAAGTGATGCCGTTTTCTTGTATCATCTGCTTGTAATAAAGGCACAGGTGGCCTATCTTAAATTTCCTTCTTTTTCTTCTTCAAATGTGCATCATATAAATCAATCAGCTTATTTTTTCTTTTATGATATAATGCTTATGGATTTCTCTTAAAACTTAGAACTTTTCTTTTTCTCCCACAGGCTCGATGACATGATGTTCCTATCCTTTTCCCTTCCCCTCTCCACCTCTTTCATTCCTGTTTTCCTCCGACTTTTCCTCTTTTTCCTCCTTCCCTCCCCTATCTTCTCTTCCTTCTCCCACACCCCACTGAGCTGGACATCGCCTCATGACCCCTGCTACCACCCTAATGGCCGTCCACGACATTGCCTGTCAGAGTTCATCAATGCCGCCTACGGCGTTCCGGTCAATGTTAGCCACTCGCTACACCGGCTGGATTCTGATGGCAACATCACCACCTTGACGGACCTCCACAACCCTCACAACCTCACCTGCTGGATGGCTCATGCAGGAGCTGACCCTGGAGACTGGGTCCTCACTCTGCCACTGGGGCGCCGCTTTGAGATCACCTACATCAGCTTGCAGTTTTGCAACCAAGGGGAGCCGTCAGACCCCATTGTCATCTCCATCCTCAAATCAATGGACTATGGTCGAACCTGGAGGCCGATGCAGCACTACTCCAGCGACTGCTTAAGGTATTTCAAGCAGCCGTCCCAGACCATTGCTCAAACAAGACACCAGGAGACAGAGCCTCTCTGTTCAGACCCTCGGCCCCTTCAGAGGCAGCAGGGCAGCATGGTGCTTGCCTTTTCTACTCTGGATGGACGGCCCTCCTCTCCAGATTTTGATTACAGCCACACCCTTCAGGACTGGGTAACAGCTACAGACATCCGTGTGGTCTTCCACAAGCTATCCAGAGATGTTAGTGTGGACATCTTTGATAAAGTAGAAGAAGAGGTACAGTGGCTTGATGGTTCACATAATAACAGAGAGACAGGGGTTATGAAGTGGAGGTCGGATGTCAAGGGTCACAGTAGAGGTCAAGTGGACAAATTTAACAGAGATAATACACTGGCATTTTTTGACAGGGAGATAAAAAACTCTGAGACAAGAGGGAGGAGCAAAGAGGAACGGGTTAGAGAGGGTCGCCATAAAGGGTCAAGTCGAGATAAGAATGCACATAATGTGACCAGCAAAGAAGGGGAGGATAGTTTCAACACAGACTCACTTGTTTTGCCAAAGGAAGACGGTAAAGGCAGAGTAAGTGGTCGCAAGAAGGAAAGTAATCACTGGGCGCCTTGCCCTAACAGAGGGTGTAATTGGACAGTTGAAGGGCGGGGCCGAAGCAACAGAGGGCGGGAACTGAGGAAGAGGAGGAACAACAATCCTAACATAAAACAAAGCAAAAGAAACCTACATGTGCAACAGCCTTCTGCTTTTACATCTGCTGCTCGAACTCCTCTAGCCCTCGCTGACCTGCAAGTCGGAGGCAGGTGTAAATGTAATGGACACGCATCCAGGTGTCGCCGGGATGACACAGGCCGTGCAGTGTGTATGTGTGAGCATCACACGGCAGGGCTCGATTGTGATGTGTGTGAGGATTTCTATTTTGACAGACCATGGCATCGCGCTACACCCACCCACCCAAACCCTTGTGTTGGTGAGTCCTGGTTTCTAATGATTAAAGCTATGTTTAAAGGGACTTTAAGTTCAACAAAACTTTACACCATCTTAAAAAAAGTAAATAAATCTACAAACAGGTATATGTCTGTTTTACAATAATGTAATTGGTTAAAATAAAAATGCATGTAATTTACAGTGGATAAGTTTCAAATTTAGCTCATGTGTTCTTAGTCAAAAATCTCCATTTCTGTAGCATTTACAAACACCAGGCTTTTCCATTTTATTTTCATCTACATACTGATGGATTTTACAGGGTTTGTTCATTTACATACTGATTTATCTTTTTCTGAAACACACAAAAACTTGCACATTGAAACTATTTTGTAATTTATGTAGTGATTAAAAGAAATAAAATCTGCAAATACTTCAGTAAAATGTTTTAAATATTACGTGTCAACACAATTAAAGGATAAGGGCTCTAGGTTTAGATTCATCTTAGTTATTATCTAAAAAATTACTAAATTTCGCAAGTCAAAACGTTTGTGTGTGGCTGATTATTTCTTTGTTGTAACAATGCTTTTTTGCAGTAAATCTTATACTGTTGAAACGTTAATTTCTTTTTATTTAAATGGGTCTTGTAAGGAAAATGCATTTGTAGGATGAGCAGCACAACTGAGTATGTGAGGTGTCCATGAAAAACATGTCAAATCTTCTCTCCCAATACCAAACAGCTTAAAGTCTGCCACTGACTTGTTTTGAGCTTCTAGTGCCCCAGGTGCTGACTATCATTGTCAGCACCTGTGAGCATCGATCCTGCTACAGCAGTCAGTTAGTTTCTGCTCCAAGCATGCAACAACTAACTGATAGGGCCCATGACATAAGGCAACATCAAGCTGGTGTTCCACAAACCCAAGTTGCAGCATTATTTGGAGTGAGCCCTAGTACTATTTCCAAATTGAAAGCTAGTTCCATAAAAGGGGATGTTAGAGACAGGCCGCGACGTGGGCATCTCAAGAAGATGACCCTTTCAGCACTTAAGAACCTTAGGCGATCTTCTACATATTTGCAGTCAAGGTTTGCAGGCTGAAATGGTTGGGTTGATGGTTCTCCACCCAGACGATCAGTAATAAACTGCACACAGCCAGTCTTCAGTCTGGTAGGGCTGCCAGCAGGCTTGCCATGACTGCCCTTTACCTTCAGGCCTGTTACAGTGAGTCCAGATTTAGCCTACAGTAGTTAAATTGTACAGCAAAAGTGTGGCGAGGATGAGGAGAACACCATGCTAATCCAATCAAAACCACACAACAGCCAATAGCAGAATTAGCTGTTTGGCAATTATTCTATTCCATTCTATTCTACAGTCATTTTACATCTGGGAGTTTGAACAACACAAGCAATAATTCAAACAGGAGGGGGCATCATCATCACCCCCCCTCTCTCTACAATAGTCCTTTGTTTAAATACAAGATCCCTATTTTATCACATAATATCATCTTGGGTGTAAGTGCACGCAGCTTGCAGAGAAGATTTGGCAAGTTTTCCCTTAATGCAACACACATACTCAACCTCTAATCCCACAAAAGCATTTTTCTGACTAATGTGGCTCCATTTAAAAAACAAATAAATCGTCTTTCTGATAGTATACGGTTTATTTCCAAAAAGCATTGTTACAATATACAAATGAAAACAGAAGTTGCTTTACTTTATCTGCTAAGTTGAATTTACAATACTAAACGTTTATTTTCTAAACCTTTGTAATGCAATTTTTTTTAAAGAAATTTTATTGTATTTATCTTAAGTTAGATTTGACTATTTTTAGTCTGACCTAGTCCTGCTTGTTTGCAACCCTGAACTGGATCAAGCAGATACAGAATATTAATGAATGCATAATTACCACCAGTCCACAAATTTGTTAGACAATTAAAGCTTTTGTCTAAGTTTTGATAAACTGGTTCCTTTCAAATAAAAAAATAAAAAAATAAATAAATAAAACTTTTTGTCCCTGCATTTATACATTTACATTAGTATTTGTTGAAAAAGAACCCTTTCATCACTGTTTTGTCAGTCAGTATTTATGCAAACTTTGTGTTACAGAGCTGGCAATGGAAAGTATGCTTCACATCCAGTCAGACTGATTCAGCCATTTGCTTTTTTCGCATACAAATCCACCTGATCATATTCAGAAAATTTAAGAGCTGCAATTCATGTGTGCTCTCACATTAATATTTCCTAACCAATCCAAATTCAGGAAATATTGCAACAAACCAGTCAGGATGGTAGTTTTTCATGTACTGTAGAAAATCATGTTGTCTAAACACATACGCTCATTTTCTGTTGTTCAATTCTGTTGTTGAGCAATTGTGACTAAAACATGTATTTTTGCTGTTTAAACAGACACCCAAATGTCTCTGATCAAGTTCTAAGAAACAGGACTACATCATAAATTAAAGCAGACATTTTATTTATTGGTAAATTGAATGGCATCCCAATGATATATTAGAATTTTCCTCTTATTTCTATCCACACCTAAACCAAAACATTTTTAACAAACCAATTTAAAACCTGAAAGCTGAGGGCTGACAGCTGTTTTCCTCACTGATATTTGTTGTTTGTTTTAGCCTGTGAGTGTAACGGCCACTCAAGCAAATGTCGCTTCAGCATGGAGGTGTTTCAGCAGTCGGGTCGGCGCAGTGGAGGTGTGTGCCAGAAGTGTCGCCACCACACAGCTGGACGCCACTGCCAGTACTGCCAGAACGGATACACCCGCGACCACACCAAGCCATTCAACCACCGCAAGGCCTGCCAACGTCAGTAACTTGGTGTGTGTGTGTTTGCTGTATGTGTGAAGAAGTGCATGGCAGGTATCGTTGATTAACATTCCTGGAGGATAGAAAGGCAAATCAGAGTATGTGATCAGAGTCAAAGTGTGTGTTGCTGTGTGTGTTTTTAAAATATCCGATGTGTGTCCATCAGATCATACAGAAGTGTTAATGGTGTGATTACACTGTAATAGTGGGCAGCTTTTCATGTTAGCATTGCACACAGAAAAAAAAAACACCCTCTGAGCTGCCACCTGTATCCCCATCATTACCATCGCTAGGCATCTGCCATGACTCCTGACCTTTGACAGGTCACAAGTGACTGTGACACTCTGGCATGCGCTAGTGGAGGTCTGAAAACAGGCCTAATATATCCAAAGTAATGGACTCTTTCAGCTTAGTGGACGTACAGAATTGAAAAACAATATTAGCTATGGTTAAATGTACTCATATTTTATCACTTTTTATGCGTGAAGCAGCTGAAACTTGAAATACACAAGTGTCACTATTTGATTTGACATCTTAGCCTTACTTTATTGATGGTATATTTCACAGAGTATTCAGAGGCAAGTAGTGATGTAATTACTCATTTTCTCTAGTCAGGCTGTTTGGATTCATTGTAAGGATCTGCATAAATGTTATTCCAGTGTGACCAGAGTCACTGAAGTGTGGCTTCCTTTCTCCATCTGTCTCCTTTAATTTGGTCTTATTCTGTGGTAGCTGTGGTAAATAAAAAGCCTCGCTCTGTAAACCGTGATAAATCTAGGTATTAATCTTCATACACCACTACAGCCTATGTTAAAGGAAATTGACGGGGACACAACATTTGTCTAAATTTGGGCTGTGGTCGTTCATCTTCTCTAAAAGCACTAGGAAAACATGCTGTGATGTGATATTTTCTTGTTAGCCTCTTGGAGATTTGTCTTCATTTACCTATTAAGAGATTCCCTTGTATATGCTTTGTTTTAGCAGGATTGTGCTTGTTTCACTCCAAGACAAGCCTCAAAGACAGATGTCTGCTGTCATTCGGAGTTATATGTGTTACTACTGAATGGTCTTCAGTCTATTTTCTGTCTGTCCATTGCCATGTATTTTTACTAAGATTTTATACTACATAACTTGCCTCCACTTCATTTCTTGAAGCACTTATGAGAGATCCCATAGTTTTGGCTTTAAAGTCGGATCATTTTTGGCTCATTCATACATTAATGTTGGTGTTATTGCATAGTTTATGTGAATAACGTCAAAGGCTAATACATATGCTCTTAAAGCAAATTCTTAGTGTCTAAATTTGCAAGACAAGGCCTTTGAGACATAAATTTGGTCATCTACACCCGTTTGCAAAAGTTCACAGGGCACATCTGCTGCCAACTGCAAGCAATCCCAAAATTTTTGCCACACAGATTGAGGACCCACAGCAATGCACCTAGTGTGATCTCCTCAAAGCAGCAGTTGCAGTGGCAGTAGTGCACTTGTTGTGTAGAAAGACCTTGCAGGAAAATTGCCACCATCCATGCTTTTAGAGTGCTTAATTTACAGAGTACAAGGACAGTAGATCAGTTAGATGCCGATTCCTGCAGATGATATAGCTTTCCCCAAATTTAGTATGAACAGAACCATATGCATCTTTTCAGAATCCCAATCAGTTCACACAGCGCAACGCAAGTGGCAACCATAAATTCACCTTAAGCTAACAGCATGTTAAAAGCTGTTGTTTACCTTGTTTGGTAAACCTAAATGAAGATCATAAAAGGTGCTTTAACAGATTGCAAATGTGTCAAATGTTATGTCTTGCACGTTTCTTTTCCAGCATGTCAGTGCCATCCTCTGGGGGCAGTGGGTCACTGGTGTAACCAGACATCAGGTCAGTGTTTGTGTCGAGAAGGAGTGACAGGTCTCAGGTGTAACCGCTGTGCACCAGGATACAAACAGGGCAAGTCCCCCCTGCAGCCTTGTATAAGTAAGTTTATTAACTAAAATTATATCAATTTAAAATCTGGTAAAAATGAAGGAAACTTGTTTTGAGAATGTCAATTTAGACCAAGTTTTTAATAACTGAAATTAGCCTGTAAAGATTTTTAATGGTTGTAATGCCTGTTGACTTACATTTATTTCAAGGACAAAGCATTGCCCTAACATTAAATAACATGTGCTTTCTTTTTGCTATTCAAAAAGTGTTGGTTTCTGTTAACAATGATCAGTTAATAAAGTTTTTTTTCCCCTAAACTGAGCCCCTTCTGACTTTTAATAGTTTGTTGTCAGTCATAAAAAAAGTGACCTCTTTCCTTAAGCTACATTTGCTCATGGCCTAAATGAATTCAATCAATGTATCAAGCTCCTTAAGTCTTTTATCATATATTAGCTAGATATAAAAGGCACCGCTGCCCTCCATGCTAATTTAGTTCAATCATTCATCATGTCTCCTTTTCGTCATCCCTAGAGACTGTTTCCACAGCAGCGTTAACATGAGCTCAACGATACAAGGAAACCTCATCTCCCACTGATCAGGGCTCAGTGTAAGATCAAGGGGATTGTTCCTACTCATATCACAATGATAGGCCAGAAGCAAAAATCAGTATTGAGTACAAATTAACATGCAAATCCCAAGCTAATCAAACGAATACAGACAAACAGGCACTGATGCTTTTTAAGTCTCAGTCAGGTGACGTAGGAAGTCAGAGGCAGGGAGCTTCACACCTGTTGCATGGCTCAAAACTCCCCCTTGCAAGGCCCAGACTCATAACTCTTCCAGTGAAAGGAGGGAGTGAAAGAAAACCTTGTTTGTTTTTACTGCCAGACCATCACAGGCTATGTATAGCATCTCTCTGTCCCCACCACCACCTCCGACACGTCGCCTCCTCTCTAAAGGTAGACAAAAAGCAATACAGTAATGTAGCTAAAATCCTAAACTTTCTAAACTTTTTTTATCACCTTGCATATATTGAGAGGTTCACAGTATTAAACGTATTTTTATTATACTGCCCTTGGCTGCAAGTTTTGAAAAAGCCAACCAGGCAGCTAAAGCATAGAAAGCTGGTCAGTAAGCTAGCTGTAGCTAGCTTTGCACCAACAAAAAAAAGTACTTGTTACCTGCGACTGTATACACATAAACATATGTTGATTTAGACATAAAAAAGTATTGTGGCTACACTTTACAAAATCAAGCATAAAACTAGATGAGAAAAACCTAACCAAATTCCTGCCTTAGTTAAGATTGATGATAGCTACCCAAATGTTTGCTAATGTCCTTTATGTGCAGCAGAAACAACTTTTTTTATACATTTCTTTTTTATTTTTGTTTACTGAATATACAATTTAAATAAAATGTTGTTTATTTGTTGAATAATTTACATTTCACCCTCTCAATTATTGTAATGTCGTGTTCTTTTTTTTATCGAATATTTTTGGCTTCAATAACAAGTTTATTTTTCTCCTTTCCTTTTTTTTAAGTCTAGTTTCATGGCAATTCATGAGTTGAATATGAATCCATATTATGTTGGTGTAAATATTCTGATGACAAATTTAGCCTGCTGTGGCAAAATCGTGCATTTAATACTTTTGCTAGTGGAAAAACTAGTGTTCTGTCATAGTATTCTTTGGGCATACCATACCATACCATACCATATCATGCCATACTATGCTAGCCTTATTTACAAAGCACTTTTGCATGACAGCTGAAAGAAAGTGTTGTATATCAGTAGTAAAAGAAGTGTAACAACACAATACATAAAACATATAATAAAACAATAAAATACAACTAAAACAGAAGCAAAAGACAAAGTCCTACAATTAAAACCCATAAAATCAACATCTCATATTGGATCGAAAGCTGATGAGTAAAAGTGGGTTTTACAACATGTTTTCAAGTGGACAAAGAAAGGGCCGATCTAACATTCAAAGGCAAAATTTCCATATTTTTTTGAGAAGCAATAGAAAATTCTCTGTCCCCTCAGGGCTTCATTTTAGATGATAGTACAACCAGTAGCAGCTGATCAGCTGAACCGTTTACCAACAATAAATATATTCCTTAAAACTCCAGATTTGCTAGCAAGTAAAATGCAAAACTACACCAAACTTTTCCAGGACCATGTATCAGTTCAAAGTGATTCAAAGGTTCTGACTGTACTACGATCAGGGAGAGACCAGAACTCAACATATCAGCCTTGCAGTTAGAGGTTTTCTCTTTATTTAAAATGCTACAGCCAGTAAAATATTTCTCTGTTTACTGTTCTGTAATTTAAGATTATTTATCCACAAATTACCTGAGGAAATAGCTAGTAGAGCAAATCATCTGGTTATGTTTGGGTTGTGTAGACTGAGATGAGAAAATGCAAATTTAGTACAGAATGTGAGCTATTCATGGAAGATGATGCAGACATGTAAAACTCATGCATCATATTAAGATCAGTTATTTGGACCAAATGAGGGATGTCATTATACTTGGACCAAAGTATTTTGTTTGGTTGGTTTTTTTTTATTTGTTTGTTTTTGCCTGATTTAGTGAATTTGAAAATTATATTAATTTTGTGTTTGCTAACAGAAAATTTATATGTTAATAATTTGGTAAATTGTTAATAAAGTGGGAAAATTGTTTTACAAATTGTGTTAGACTGCTGTGTATTCAATATTGAATTTTTTATAAATTTTTTTAACTATACAAAAAGTAAAATATATTAATGAGATAGGTAATGGCAGAATGTGGGTATCTGCATCATTATGGCCTTTAATAAATACTGTACTGAAAATACAAACACACATCACCTCCCCGTCTTTTAAATGTGGGGTACTGTCAGCTGGGTGGGGGTGTTGGGTGTCACTGGCCCAGTTGTGTCAGAGAAAACAAAATAGCCATAGGACGCAGCGTTGGCTTATAAGGTGGAACTCCTACACTCACACACTTTTACAAGAGGCCTGGGTAATGTACGTCCAGCCGACCACATAGTTCATTTTTATTCCCTAACACTGGCATGCACACATCTACAGGAGTAATGAACGAGTGACTTTACTAGACTCTGCTTAATGTTTGAGACAAAACCATACAACATGTGAAGGTCTGACCTTATTAAATTACTAAAAGTAAAGTTTGTGTCTGTGTTTGTTTGAACGCACCTCACAGAGTGTGTTTCTAGACCATAAAAGGACCACACACTCTGTCCTTTTGACATTTGCTTATCTTTTGTGCGGATATGCCCTGTTCTGAGAGGCGTGGAAACATAAAACAGATAAAACACAACTTCAGTAAACCGACAGTTCAGGTAGGTAGCCTGAAGTTTCTCTGTATCCAACACCTTTCTGAAAGTGTGTTTATCCTTGCAGGAATTCAGGAGGTTGCTCCCACCCCCATGTACCAACCTCAATACAGCATCGGTGAGTAAAACTACCAGAGAATTTTTTTCTTTATTGTACTCTTAGCTGTATAATTACTTCTATCTTAATGCAATGTGCATAATGGAATAATTTTTATGCGCTCACTAGGTGTGTCCTGTGAGAAAAGTTAAAAAATAAAGAAGTACCTTGTGTTTTGGGTGTGTGTGTTGTTTCAGCAAATAAAACAAAATGTCATAATTCCTACACTAAAAAAGTATATATATTTCTTAGAATTTATATATAAATTATATAATCTTTTCGAATACGTTTTTCACTAGTTTTCAGTTATTTTACCGTTCTGTTTTTTTTAATGCTCTTTGATGAAGCTCTAAAGCAAATAAAGAAGGTTTGAGTCAAAAACAAAAAAGTCAAAAGCAATTACAAGAAGGTCTTTAGGAACTTTACCACATGATGTGATCTTGTAGGTTGCAGAATAACATCAAAGGAAACACAGTTTAAAAAGACATTAAACTCAGTTTCTGCTGGTTGCCGGACAACATTGCAGCTGTTACGATATAAAGACTTAAAAATCAAATTCACCCTTCCTTCCCTCTGGCTGGTGTCACCTCATGAACAGATCATGTAGAGTTATATCAAATCCTGTATGAGGGCATGCTTGGGAGCTACAGCTCTTACTCCTCATGAAGCAGCTAACCACTACCTCCTAGCGGCAGCTCGAGGAGCGTCCCACCTGCTGCAGCTGGGATCATGTGTTAGTCAAAGGATACTGTGATGACAAATAGAAGCAGCCATATTGTAATTAGGGGAAAAGACATGTGCTGATATCCATGCTATGAAATGACACCCTCTCATTCGCTGCATTCTCCCTCCCTGTTTCTTTCTCTGCTGCAGCAGAGGAGTGTGTTTCATACTGCCAGCCCTCACAGGTTAAAGTCAGGATGAACCTGGAGACCTATTGTCTCAAGGATTACGGTTGGTGCCATGTTTTTGCTTCTTTACCGAGTTTTTAATTCATTCTTTCACAAAATTATTTCAAACTGCATTGACGTCATTAAGGCAATCAACATATTATAATGCATAATGTATTTTTTATGTAGAAAATATAAATAAAACCGACCTTGTTAATTAAAATTTTCTCTATTTCAAGCACAGAATAACCTCAAGCCAGTGTGATAATTTTAAGAAATATTTAAGCCTGTTTTGTGTGTCTTTGTCAGTGCTAAAGGTGCACATGCGAGGGATGGAGCGTTCGGGTCCCTGGTGGCAGTTCGCCATCTCTGTCCAAACCATCTTTCGCACCGGGTCTACCTCCCGTGTTCGCAGGGGCTCCCAGTCCCTCTGGGTCCCTGACCGTGACCTCAGCTGCGGCTGCCCTGCCCTCCAAGTGGGTCGGACATTCCTACTTATTGGCGCAGATGAAGGAGAGCGGGTTTGGAGCCCTGGGGAGAGTCGCCTGGTTGCGGACCGCTCCACTCTGGCTCTCCAGTGGCGGGAACACTGGAATCCCAAACTTAGGCACTTCCGTGGGCAGGACAAGAGGGGCCGCTGCCTTTCCATATCCCAAAACAGCCCCCACCACCACAAGGAGCACACAAAGACTCAAACTGTGTACATACCACCTCACCTACTGACTGACACCAAGTCTCATGGCACAGACACACACTCTGTGAAAGAGGATGAGACTCAGATATCAGTGGGGCTGCACACACTCTTACACAAAGACATTGGTGTTAAAGCCACAGAGATGCCATCTTTCTCTTCTTATACTCCTGCTCTGGTGTGCACCACCCAAAATCCTGAATAAAAAACAATAATAAAAAGAAAGAATGCAAAGAAAATACTTAAAGACTGACACTTTAACTTTTATCCTCTTTGAGGACACACTGTCGAACCTAAGTGGGTACAGTTATTAGAAATTGTTCTTTTTGAACTCACTTGTTACTTTTTGAAGGTCTAAGGAAAAACAAGAGTTTGTCATGTCTGAAGAGAAATCAGAGAACCCCTCCTCTAGAGAGAAAAACACATCTGCTACCACTTGTAGCTGTTGGTGTGGGTTTCTAGAAGTATTCGTAAAGCACAGAGTTCTATACAAAGTGGTAAAACTCACTGATAATAAAAGATTTACACCAACAGTAATGATGTTATGTGAAATATATATTGAAATTGTAATTTTCTTTAAAAAGATTTTTTTTTTTAATTAAAGTCTGAACAGTCATACAGCATTTTTGTCTTATAGATTTAAAAACATATATTGTGTGTCATATTTATTTATTGAATTATTTTATATTAAGGGAAAATTTGACACCTTAATGACGCATTTTGTGCAGGTTCACCATGATAATTGATATTTGTCCTTACATTGACACAATGGGTAGGGATCTTCAACTTTTGTATTATTAACTGTAATAAAATATAATAACATGTTGATTAATTATTCAAAATTAAAATTATTTAATATAGAGACTTCATATCTGTTTGTCAACTACAACAATATAAAGAAATATGTCTTTTTTTTATGTTTTGTTCAGGAAATTGTGGATTAATCCTTTTCAGGAACTGTATTTTTCTGCTTTTGCTTTACATTCACAGTATTGGCATTAATTAGGGCAGAAGCTCAACTTACACCTGTCACTTACAGCCTAATATTTATATAAACTGACTTTATCTACAATCTGTTCGCTCACTGAGCAGCTGACACAGAGACCAAACTAACCCTTGTTTACTAACCGTACAGGAATCCTCAGATAGTCTGTCAGGAGCCCAGATACAGATCTAAAAAACATCCGCTTGACCTGGCGTCATGACTTCTGTTTCCATTTGGGAAATATGGCATCATAGCTCATGGGAACTGGTTGTGGGGTATTAAGACAGATGGAGGAGCTCAGATTTGCCGAGCGGCCATGTTGTTTTGGTAGCGCCGTGTCGGCTATTGGCTGTGCGGCTGTGTTGAAGCCTGTGATTGAAAATAAAAAGAGAAAAATAGACTTGGTGAGTGATGACCTCGGAGCAGGGCTGAACATACTGTATACCAAGGAGGGTGGGAGTGTGCATTTTGTGCCTCTTTCTCTGCAGTTATGAGGTCCAACCAGCTGGCAGATTATCGGGGCCCCCAGACAAGCAGATCACAAAGTCTTGTTCAGTTCCTGTCTGCAATAACTCCATATCTACTCTGTTTTCTGAGATGTATTAATGAAGAACTGACATTTCCTTTGGTTATTTAATCTTTTTCCCCCAACTTTGCTCCAGATTACATTCTAGCCAAAGAAAATATGTAGGGAAATGAATTTAAGTTTTCATTTATCCATATTCAATATTAAGTAACTAGTTCCATTAAGTATCACATACTGACTTATAAGCACTAAATTCATCATCATCACAAGCAAATTTGTTACCTGAAATCATTGTTCACAGCAGCAAACTCAACATCAGGCTAATGCAAACACAGATTGTCAATACTTCTGAACATCCGAAATTCAAGATAATAATAAAAATATTACCATTCACGTTTGATTTGAGGAAGGGAAGTAAGTCATTGTGTGTAATATCTAATTTTATCCCAGCATTTTGCTGTTTTTCTGGTAAAAGGTTAATTTCTATTTTAATATTAGAGTTCAGGGGAAAATTCTTTAGGAAGTTACAACTATTTGTACAGATTAATTTAGACCGTTTAGAAGTAAATACATTCTGCTTGCTGTTTTACTTTACTGGTCAGCAATGCTGTGGTCTATCTGGTACATGCCAGTTTCTTCAGCCAAATACAGGCAACTAAAAATGAGTTGAAAACAAAACAAAAAGACTGCAATTATTATTATTATTATTTTTTAATTTATTTTTTTTGTACTTTTGTACAATAAAATTTATTTGATGCTATGATGAGGTTAGATTTTAAGATGAATATGGCTTGTGTCATTTTATAAAATAAAATAATAAAATCATTAAAAAATATTTTAAAATATGGAAGAAAAAATCATTCAAATCAAACAGGCAATTTATAATAGATAATATGAGTATGGATAATCACCATATAGCCTCCCTAATTCTTTTTTTTCTCCTAAAACAGTGTTACAAAAATGAATGATTATGAAATTAAATGTGTTTTGAATCTCATTAATTAACATAGAATAGTGGAATGTATATTGTGGACGTGATATTTTGACTAATCTAAACAAAGAAACATAACCTCAAGTCAGACTGAGCAGTACATGAAAAAATATGTTTTTATTTTTTCTCACCTCACTTGATGAGAACCTGTAGACTGTGAACTTGTTCTACATGTAAGAAATATAACTTATTTGTAATGTAATGTTTTCTTTTGTTTATGTAAGAAAATGTACTCGTTTGATGTAAAGTAAAACCACATTTCGTTCTGTGATATATATTAGATTATGAATAAGATATTTGAAGTTAAACACTTTATTCTGCCTGAGATGAGAGCTATGAGAAGGTAGAGTAAACACTCACTATGTCAAAACAAGTTAGACGGGAGAGGGAACATAAAACTCCAAGGTGACGATACGTATAACATTATGGGTTTGTTTTTCCTTTGAAAAATTAGAAAATTTTCATTCTTGTAATTTTTACTGCCCCTGTCATATGAAACCATATGTAGCCTTGAAACCCCACAGATACCCATAGAAAAGAAAAGAAAAGAAAAGAAAAGAAAAGAAAAGAAAAGAAAAGAAAAGAAAAGAAAAGAAAAGAAAAGAA
>JBAMHW010000005.1:12702111-12713351 GCA_037177495.1 Rhadinocentrus ornatus | reverse complement strand
ATTCATTCATTCATTCATTCATTCATTCATTCATTCATTCATTCATTCATTCATTCATTCATTTTCTACACTGCTTAATCCAATTCAGAGTTGCGGGGAAGCTGGAGTCTATCCCAGCAATTAGCAGGCTAGAGGCAGGGTACACCCTGGACAGGTCGCCAGTGCATCACAGCTTTTTATTTCTCAGGTCCTCCAATAATGTCCTCTTGGATTTCTTAGCTGAATCAGTCATGGTGGGTGTTCAAAACAGCCACTGTGTTGAAATCCAGTTGCTGGCGTTTGATTCGGTGATGTAAAGCAAAAGGCAGCTGTCACGTCTTGCTCCATGCTGGAAAACAAAGCTGTGAAGTGCAATTTCTCAGCCCCGAGTTGCTGCAGAACAATGACAACTCCAGGAATGTGCATATGAATGCTTGTGTGCCATCAAAATAAGTCAAAAGCAAATGGTTTTAAGCTAAAAAAACTGAAGTAGTATTGCTTTAATCAAAGGCTGTGAGATCACTGGAGTCGGCCCCTGCTGGCCATCAGATAAAATACAGCCTTAAGCTGCTTCTGCATTGACTTCGCTTCACAGACCTGGAGGCCGTATTTTTTTTTTTTTTTTTTTTACATGCAGAGCACGATCACCTTGGTAAGATGTCCAGATGTTTAATCATAAGTGTAATTTTTTATTCTTGCATTCTTGTTTTTAATGTGGAACTACACTCTTTTTTTATTCTTTTTTTTAACTCTCAAGAACTGTTTAAACAGAAAACTACTACATGTACAAATACATAGTGTAAAATTCTTATTCTTAATCTTAACTGAAAATTAACTATAATGTCTCTGTGATATTAGTGTATGTTTGTATTTTAAAGAAATATGTAAAGTTTGAGACAAACTTAATTTAGAACATTAACATGGTCCTAAAAACTATTTCAATGAGAAGTTGAAGAATTGATCTTAAGTTTGTTCTGTAATATTAAATTATTGCTAGTCTGTCTCATTAAAACCTTTGCTGGTCTCCATCTTTAAACAGATTTTTTAAGCTTTCCAGATGTTTCCCTTTTGGTTGTTCTAGATTTGCTGTATTTGTAATTAGTAATGGCTGCTCTCTCCGTGTCAGAATATTATGACTACAAAAATATAATTTGAGTAAAAATAAAACGTATAAAAAAATATAGATCAGATATTTCTCCCATGTGTAAAATGTAAGAAGGGTTGGGAACTTATTGTTATTTGATATGGCAATGCCCGGTGATTGCACGTTTTTGGAAAAAAGAGCTTTGCACAATTTTACACATGGAAATCAAATTGGAAGCTGGATTGTTTCTGTTGTTGTTTACCAGAAAGTTTTTATCTTAAACCCTCACAGTATTCTCTTGTAACAAAACTACTCCCACTAGCTAAACGATGTATTTTGTTTCAGTGGAAGAAAGATAATCCCCCAACAGTAACAATGGTTCAGAGAGCTATACAAGATTTTGCCAGTGGAAAACCTCTAAAGGGAAAAGATGCTTTTTTTTACAATCATGTTCTCTCATGTGCCATAATAAATCTTAGAAGGGTGCACTAACTTATTGTGTGATTGTGGTTGTTATGTTTATTGTTTGTTTGTTTGTTTACTAATTGTGGGAAAAATTATTTAATAAGTTTTTAAAAATAAAACATTATCCACAGATATTTAAAGAGAAAAGTGAAGGCTTTAATAGATTAAAGTCATGTGGCAAAGCTGAAGTTCTGTCACACCAGGTATTTAGAAAACTTAGTTATGACTCTAACATGTAAGAATTTCCATGTGAATTTTCCAGGACACAGTGAGGACCTGCCGTCACATGGTAATAGCTTGACTTTTCCCATTAAACATTTTTCCAGCAGTTCCAGGTGTCAACCAGCCGCCTGGCTTTGGCCACAAACGTCTGGGATGTAGGCCTTCATCATCTCCGTCCTCTTTGTAGTTGGCAACGGGAACCTGGTTTTGTCTTTGTAGTCATCAAGTGGAACCGTATCCGGGCAGCCACCGTGTTAGAAGAGACAGGTGATTTATGTTGCGGGTGGAAATGGGGTGATCCCACCATCCGTTTCTCCTTTTCTGGAAGTTGAGGCTTGTTCTGGTTGTAGTTACGGCATCTGCACACACCCTCCAGTCTATTAGTATTCTGAGAGCTGGACTCAGAGGTCCAGGATTAGCGATCAAAAGGCTGATGGGGGTGTTTTTGGGTGAAAGGAAACACTAAACCGATCTGCCCAGGTGCTGTGCCTGAAAAGAGACTCCCATCTGTGGCATGGATGGGTCGAACATGGGCCGTGTGTTTGTGTCTGACATTTATGGGGCGTACACTTTTTGGTGAAGTTCATCTAGTTGGATTTGAACCTTGACCAATTGGATTTCAGGCCCTGAGAAGTGACCCATGACCTTTTACAACATGTGTCCCCTTGATTTTTCCTCAACCACATTTTAACTTTACATCACACCATGTACCACCCAGTTTATCCACCAGGCAAGCCAGGATATGTACTAACGTTTGGTCAGTTTAATTAATTTATACTAAAAAAAAGGTAAATTATTTTCTATTTCTTCATTGAGAAGGTTAATTGGAAAAGCTCGGAAAATGTAGTTTTATTGTTTTCTATTGGGTTTGATTCAAACTTATTTAATTTCCCCAGGAAAATGCAGATGAATAAAAAAAGAAACATATACAGTTTCATGTACTAGTATTTAGACAACAATCATATATACTTTAAATTGGGCTTTCATGTTAAATGAGAATATCCTCAATGGGCTTGAACTATGCATCTCAATTTTTTCAGCGATTTTAATTTTTTTATTTTTTTTTTATTTTTTATTTTATTTTATGCATCCATAACATACATGCATTGCTCAGCATTTGTAGTTTATATTTTATGGGCTATAGAAAATCAGAGTTATGGTATTATCATGTCTGATAACCAGATAATGCAGAAAATGTGAAAAGATTGCCCTCAAATGTGCTAAAAAGAAAGTGCTAAAAACTCTAAGAGTCCACATTTTTCTTATCAAAAAATATCTTTATTGTCTTACAGTCCCTACTCAGATGTCTTGACTTTTTCTATTTAAATCTTCTGCCAGCCGTCTCACAGATGGTGGTCTCACAAGTGGGTGGTTTCCTCTTCAGCATCTGCGTCATGTGGCAGAGAGGTCTTGGCTTCAGGGAGGTTAATACACTGCAGGTAGCAGAAAACTACTTGGACCTAAATGCAAACACAGAAACAGAGAAATACATGTTCACACGGAAAGTAGCACAAGCCTTAACTTGCATCTGGTTTTACTGATGTTTTGTTTTTGTTCTTTTTAGTTTTTGATCTCAAATTAATATTTATACAAGAATCATTTTACTAACATTTTATGAGAATAAAATGTGTGTGTGTGTGTGTGTGTAAATATGTGTAAATATGTGTGTGTCAATATATCTATAGGAACACAGCTCTGCTTCTCTTTGTTATCTTTGTTTCTTCGTCCATACATCACCATGCCCACCTGTACCACCACCTCCTGTGAGATGTCCACACTGGGCCTGCTGTGCCCAACTCCAGCCACAGGGGGGCGTATGAGGCTGGGACCAAACACTGTAGCCAGGTTTAGATGAGACATCTTATTAATATCCTGCCTCTGTGCAACTCTGGAGAAGAAAAATATATATTTGTTAAAAACATGACGTGCAAAAAACTGGAGACACCACATAGAATTTGATTTTGAATTATAGCTACAATTTGGTTTAATTTATTTAGTTCAATATTAACAGCTGTGGGTTTCTGTCATATTATAAAACCAGGTGTGACAAAATTCGGTTATGAACCAGCTGTTCTTTCATGATGTATGTGGTTAAACATCTTTTACATCTTTAGACCTATAAAAACAAAATCTAGTGAAGTAAAATCTAAATAAAATGACAATTTCATGCTTTAAGGACAACAAGAAGGTACATGTGGTTGTGTTTATCTGTTTCAGACCGTTGGAGGTGATGCAGAAGGTAGATGAATGTGTAGCGGTTGGCATCAGGACAGGACTGCAGCAGAGTCAACATGGAGGCAAGCCGTGAGTTTAAGTCCTGGATGTCTTCAAGGGATAGAAAAAACATGCAGTTTAAATTTAATAATTGGGGGGAACTGTCATTAAAGCTTATGAACCATTTATTATAATTATAATATACAGCCAATATAACTAACATTAGCTTTAGTTCACAAATACAAACAAACTCTAAACAAAAGAATATAGAGGGGAAATCATGTCAGGGTTTATATCCTGGCTAAAGGCTATTTCGTAGATATTAGAGAATATCCAGGAAATCTTAGAGTAAAAATGAGCACAAAGTCATTCTTTCTTAAAATAAATGCTGCTGCAGGGATTTAAAAGTTCAGTTCTCAAGGGTCCTCTTCAGTCCATTATCCTGCAGGTTTTAGATGCATCCCTGCTCCAATACACCTGACTCAAATAAAATACTGAAATGTTAGCTTCTGCACAATGACTCATTAGTTTGAGTCAGGTGTGTTGAAGCAGGGAAACATCTAAAACCTGCAGGACACTAGCCCTTGAGGACCAAAATTTAAGATTCCTGCTCTTCTGAGAAAGGTTAAAAAAATTAAATCTACTGTATATAACCAGTGGTTATAGGAAATATTTAGATCCTTTACTTAAGTAAAAATGTTAATACAGCATTGTAAACTTACTCTAACTTACACATCCTTTTTCACAACATACAAACATGCTTTACAGATGTTTTACAAGAAGGAAAAAACAACACATAGTGCAATACAAAAAAGCACATTACTAAATAAACTTATTAAAACCTAAAACAATTACTCATTAAAAGCAACTTTGAGAATACAGGTTTTTATTTATTTTCTTTTAACAATGTCAGGTCAGAGCAATTACAGGTAACTTTATGGAGTGAGTCCCAAAGGTTAGGGGCAGCAATCGAGAAAGCTTGGTCACCCCAGGTTCTGTACTCGGCCATGAGGGGAAAGGAAAGAAGGTTAGTATTAGAGGAGCAAGGACTGCGGGGTGGTGTACGGTGATGAAGGAGGTCAGTCAAATAGGAGGAAGGTTATTGAAGGCATTGAATGTGAAGAGGAGGCTTTTGAATTGAATACGTTGCAGAACTGGAAGCCAGTGGAGTTCGTGGCGCACATGGGTGATGTGGTCACAGGAAGAGATGTGAGAGAGGAGTTGATTGTAGGCAGAAAAATGAGGTTCAAGTGCATCATATTAAAGTAAAAGTGCTGGTTTGGTTCTTCTGGTATATTTCATTATGTGACTTCACTGATTTCATTAATGGTGCACCAGCTGGTGTGTAAGCACTACATTACTGTTCTGGCTGCTGCTTTAATCACAGTTTTGCACACAAGGACACCAAAGGCATCTAAGGAATCATGAGATAATTCATGGAAAAGGAAACTTAAAGAAAATTCAGGTTTTGCTGCAAATATGTGTTTAAGGTGTCTGGTTTTTCTTTCCTTAGATCTTTTGGTGGGCTATTTGAACAATTATTAATAAAATCAAGTCAAACAGTGATTAACAGCTCCCCCCTCTCAGGCTTCTGACTTGTAAAATATGACAATTTATGAGACTTCAGAAGCCAAAAACATTGGTTTGCACTGTTTTAACTATTTTAAGCGCTGTGTTTACCAAAGCCTTAATCTTTATTTAACAAAACTAAACCAAACTAACTAAGCTAAACAAACTATATATAAATTTAATAATAAGTGTGAAATAAAAGATCTACATATGGAATATAGTGGAATGAGTATAGAAAGTACACTACTCAAGTTCATGTCACTTTCCATCACAATGATGTATTCTATATGCAGAAAAATGGTTTCAGAAAGAGTAAAGGTCGTTACGTGCAGTGTGTGTTGGTCTTACCCAGAGCGCTCTTCAGTCTCTGAAACAGCTCAGTGGGTAAGAGAGGCTCAGGCAGCTCTCGGAAGTAAAGTTTGAGAACACCAGAGACGGCATTGACTTCTGCACTTCGCAGTCTGGTTACTGCTTCCCGTAGGTCTGAGTAGAACCGACAGAGGATGACTATTATCAGAATTACCCGATCTCCTTTAAAAAATAACTTCCTTTTTTAACAAGCATAAAAAAAACTATATGAGCAAAATGTCGAGAGTGTTAACCAGCAGACTAGAGGTCATAGGTCATGTTTCTTACAGTCATATAAAAGGTTTGTCTCTCAAAAGAAAATGTTTCATTCTGAGCTTGTATATACATAAAACACTTACAACTATGTACTAATGTACGGTGGTGTAAGTACGGTGGTGGAGGTGCACTGATTTAGGATTATTTTGCAGCCACGGGACCTGGATATTTCCCAACTATTAAGCCAACCATTGACTGTTCTGTGTATGAAAGTATTCTAGAAATTACATATGTTTAGTGTAACCACTAAAATTTGGCTGAACGTGGGTCAACCAACAAGACAACTGTTCATGCACAGCTGCAAATTTACATCAAAAAAAGAAACTAATCTAAATGTTGTAATGACCAAGTCAAAGTTCAGACCTGAACCTGATTGAAATGATGTGGTGAGACTTCAATGTTTCAACATGAACTGAAGCAACATTGTAAAAAAAACACAAAAGGGCCAAAATTCCTTCACAGCAATAAGAAAGACTGGTACACAATGTAGAAGATGATAACGTCAAGTTATCGCTAATAAAAGCGATTCCACAACATCATGACTCGTGGGATCTACTTTTGTTTTTTTACACCCAGATTCTGATTGATGGATAAATAAAAACTGTGTAATATTTCATGTCCTGTTGTCCATCTTTGGTTACATTTTCCTAATTTTATGGCCTCTTATAAGGAGCAGATGAAGTAAAGTTTTGATGGTAATTAGATGTTTTTAGACAAGCTACTACCACAGATGGCAGTGTTCACGTTGGTTTTTGGGAGTAACTGTTAATGATGGTTTAAGTCCTCACCTTTCTGTGTAACAGTTGGCATGCCTTGCTTACAACGCAAATAAAAAGCTGGTGTTTTTTCTGTGTGTTTTCTTACTGCTGTTGAACGCAGCTTTGAGCATGCTTATGTCGCTGGCAGTTCCTGAGATCCTGTAGATTCCCACCTCATCCAAGCCTCTCCTCTCCACTTCTTCTACACAGCATCGCACCACATGAGGAACCAGCACTCCCTCCTGTCTGACAGAGGGTTTAAAACCATCAGAAACATGTCAAGTTTATGCCTTTTGTCTCACTTCTGCTTCTCCTACAGTAAGCTGCTTCTCCTTTGAAAATCATCTACACAAAAAGGCGCAGAAGGGAAATAAAACTCTGAAGTGAACTGTTGCTTTCAGTTTCACGATGCCTAGTCACGCTTCGGTGGGGTTGGCTGGCACTGTTTTCACTTCAGTTTCAGGCAGAGACCTACTGTGCCACTGTTTGAATGGAGACACAGAAGACGGGCAGTTGTTGAGCTGTGGAGCTCGGTGGCTCGAGCGGGTGGGGACAGTACTTCAGGGAGAGTGTCACCTCCACCTGGCCAAGCTGTAGCATCTGTCTTCTCCACCGCTTACTGAGGGTTTTAGACTCGAGCTGATAAACACACAGATTACAGTACATAAGAATCAACTCAAAATCCTCTTTTATATTCTTGTGACAAAGTGAGTGAGCCTGTAGTTCACCGCTTGTCCCTGTTTGTTTGGACTATTTCTTTTTTCTGTGTTGCATCTGATGTTGTGCTCGTTTGACATTGTGCTGTGTTTGTACCCATATTACAGGCTAGGAGATTGGGAGTAGCCAAGCCAGTACTCCAGAGCTACAGGTGTGGGTTATTTAAGGAAACGGGTTTAGCCTAAATCCGAGCAGGTGTGTTTCTACAGGTGTATTTATTCAGTTAGTTTGGGTAGCTCTCGAGGAAAAAGAGGAAAAGTGAAATTTGTGTTCACTTTTTAGGAAAAAGCTTGATGGATCAATAAATCAATCTTCATGAAGGAATACCTGGAGTGCTGAGTTTGTTTCTGCCACTAATTCGGCCAGTTTGGCCCTCTTCCTTACAATTTTACTTTTTCAAAACTGTTAGCTTGTTTTCCTTCAGCCCAAACATAATTGATCCACTTTAATGCTTATCAACAGAAGAAGTTTTTTCTCATGAAATTCTTCTCCAAATATTTCTCTGCTTTTTGCAGTCATAAAAATTAATTCCAGCTTCATCTTTCTCCAGGACTTCTAATGGCCCGTTATGTGCTGAGCTGTGAAGTTTTTTCTCTGACAACGCTATGTGCCAGTGAAGCTATACGTGATAACACTACCCCTCCAGGATCTAATAAAGCTTCCTGAAGGAAAACCATTCAATCTATTTTCCTTTCTAGCAATCACTCTGCACTTTCAGAAAGTTGTCTTCATATTCCAGATGTCAACTTAATCTTCTCCACATTCTCCTTAGTTATCATAATAAAAACAAAATGTTTTGCTATCTTCTAATAGCCTTCTTTTGCTTGGCAGATGCCGAGAGCAGCTGGTTACCGTTGAAGCACTAAGTTGTATTTATGAGCATCAGGTGATCTTTCCTGATGAAATAGATATTTGTGACTATTACCTCTGTTAGGAACACAGTTAACATTGTTAACATTTATATAGATGTAAATGTGGGATAATGTGGGAGCCCATCAGTGCTTTAAGTATTTAAGAGGAAGTAGAAAGTAGTAGTAGAGGCAGCGTTCACCCAGTACAGTTGTTGATGCTGCTGTAGGGGCAGCAGACTGTTTCTATGTTATAATCTGTATTGGATGACAAATGTATTGTTTTTCGTAATAATGTAAAATAAACTGGCTTTCACTGGAGTGAACAGCATTATGCAGGTTTTTATTCAACAACACCAAGGTGAAGGATGTGTCGAGCTCATTCACCTCAGTGGACTTAAGCGTTGACTTATGGCTACAAAATAAGCAAGATTCGTGTGAGTCTGACCAATACCAAACTGTTAAAAATGCAAGTAAATGTGTTAGTTTAACAAAAATCATATCAAAACCAAACAAGCATACCTAGATAATGCGGTTTGAGCTCAAATAACTCCTGCATGCACTGCAACTACTCAATAAGACTCAAAGGGGCCTAAACGTGCTGCACAAGGTCTGCAGCTTCATATTTTTGCATTGTTTGGCATTTTTGTGTGTGTTTGTGTGTGTGTATCAATACAGCAAAATTCTGCTCTCTAAAGCTGCTCTCGTTCACACATTCTTTCCCTTTTTTGTCAGTCGGTTTAACTCTTTAGAAAAATTATTTTATTATTTTGAAAAGCAGCACATTGAGACTATGTGATATCTCAGTGTTATTTGATGTTATACTGCTCTAATGGAATATTGATTTTAAAATCACAGCATTATCTCACAAAATCACTATTCAAGTAACTTAAAGAAAGAAAAAAAAAGTTAGAAGTGTCTTGAACATCCTTTACATTGTCCACAGTTATTGTCATACTTTGGTGAATAACTCTTTTACCCTCCCTTGCATGTATTATGACAGGAAAGCTGTCCAACTAGACTTCTGTACCAAACTTTTCATGTAACCACCTGTGCAAGCCGCACACTTAATAACCTAATAAAAAACAAAGACCTTTTTAACTGAAAAATCTGGTCCTTGAGGGCCACTGCCCTGCAGGTTTTAGATGTTTAACAGTTTGCATATTTTTGTACCTTTACAGTAGTTTTTCCCAGAACAGTATCTCCGTCTGTATCTGACTGACTCACACACAGGACCTTCATGCTCTGTGCGCCGTCCACCTGGAAAGACAGCTCCTGTTTCAAATAAGGAAAACATAATTAAAGCAGACAGACTTTCTCAAGCTTCAGAAAGGAGAATTTCTGTTTTAGTTTAAAGTTCTTCAGTCCTGTCTAGCAGTTAGATTTCATGTAGATTTTATTGGTAATGTTTAAAGCACAACCTGATGACAGAGCAGACTGTTTTAATCCTCTGAGCCGGAGCAAATCTCAACATAATGTCAGATACTGTCGAGACATGCAAAAACAATTTGCTAACCTGTACGTGCACTTTTCCTTATCTACACGATCATAAAACATTCATTCAAATATGATGGATTCAAAATGGGTATTAAGTTATTGTGTGAAACATACACACCTCGTCCCAGTGTGGGTTGAGGCCTTTGACTGAAGAATGAGTCTGGGTCTGTTTATCATAAAACTCATAGCCATCCACTTCCACACATATATACACACCTGAGAGAGAATAAGTCCAAGACATAAACTACCTCGTATTTTTATATTTCTTTGTGTTTAGTGTAACATGAAATAGAAACATACAAGCTGGTTGCTGCAGGCCAGACGCTGAATGGATCGCCACACTCAAAGTTCCACATAATGATTCCACTTCCCCTCCTGGGTAGAGACAAACAAACTAACCATCATGGATGCATAGATGGATCAACATGGATCTAACCAGGCTGAATAAAAGGGTAACACTACATCAGGACAGAGATGGAGAAAGACATAAGAAAAGAACGTGCTGAAATTGCTGGTGGGCAACATGAAAGCTCATGCTGTGTGTATTGAGAGAGGATATGATTCCTCTGCAAGGCATAGAACAGCGAAGTACAGACTGAGATGGTTGTTATACCAGCGTAGGAGCTGTGAAGAGGTGGCTGCTGGGTCATTCTCAGTTTCACACATGCACTAGTGAGAGTGAGAAGGTCTGGGGGAACAGTTTCAACGTCTGAAAAAATAACACAAGTTAGATTTACCGAGCTGACACAATAACAGTTTTTAGATAAAAAGACATGATCTTAGGACTACAAGTTTTCATCGGGACAGAAGTGTTGGCTAAAGACCTGTCTAAACTGACCAAATTAGTCTGAAACAAACAAAAGCAACAACTGTAAAACTCCTGTGATTCAGAGAACTGGCAGTATGCATAAAGCTAGGGAAAACTGTACAAAGCCGCAACAACTGAATGCACCTTCAAGACATGTCCTCCTGTGATTTGATTTCTGTTTTCTTTTTTTTGTAAATCAGGCTGCTGAGGTTAGAGAAGCTGAAGCAGATGTGATCTCCTACAAAGCTAGACAAGAAGCAAACAGATTTTATGAGCTGTAGTCAAGATTGACAGTCAGCTGACTGAAGTGGACTGACTGAAACAACCAGCAACACCAAAGTATCTTCCCTCCATTCCCTAAAACTGAATATTTAATGGTTAAATATAATATAATATAATATAATATAATATAATATAATATAATATAATATAATATAATATAATATAATATAATA
>JBAMHW010000005.1:12683635-12701960 GCA_037177495.1 Rhadinocentrus ornatus | reverse complement strand
TTATACATACGTTCATGGGAAAATGGTAGAACAAATGCAAGTATGGAAGAAAAAAAGAACGTGTTTTGTAATGTGTAATATGTACTTTTTCAATGTGTAAAAATGTAACTAATATACACTATGTTAAGGATCGGCACAACACTGAGTATTGCAGAAATACCTCAAGTTACATAAAGGGCTGCTGTGATGGCTCCAAAACATGGCTCCAGGGTGCAGGTGATACTTTGGGAAATAATCTCCTTTTTGATTAATTAAACATAAGTCCATAATCAAGAGAAAAGAGCAGTTTTTCTGCATTCATTTACTTGTTTTAGTTAGTTTTTGGTTCACTGTAATTATGACTCCTTTATTTCCTTCTTTGGTTTATCAAAGTGACAGACCATCAAAAAACTGTAAAAGAAAAATAGAAAATTTTGATACAGGTACCAGGGGCTCAAACCGGGAAAAGGGTGGTATGTTAAAATAAGACGTTTTTTGTTTTTTTTAAAGTGTAAATGTTTAACAGATTTTTACAACTAAGGTTATCAAACAGCAGTCACAGCTGTCACATCTGAAGGTTTTTACATCCTCTCCATGAAATGTAAACAAACAAATATCAAATAAGCAGATTGTGGGATGATGCTATAAGTGTTCATTACATGGTGCTGTCATTTGAACTCGGACAGCTGAGGTTTATTCAGGTAAAGGTCAGTTTACATTGAATTAGATGGCACTTGGAGGACCACTCTGTCTATATGGGTGGCCCAAATAGTTTTTACTGGCTTATTAAAACTAAATAAATAAAACTTATTTTTAGTTGAAAACTACTTTAGATTAAAATGGCTAAATGACAGAATGTGAATAAATCAATATGTATTCTCTTGTTGCTGTAAGTTTAAAACTCTAGAGTCAGTACACTTTAAATGCCTTTTCACTGTTATGTGCCTCTTAGCAGAATATTGTTTCAACAAAAGTCAAATGCAATGCAGCATATATATATATATATATATATATATATATATATATATATATACCTTCACACATACATTGCAATGTTTTCTTTCACACCCCAGCGTTGTGTTTACAAGGTATGAGAGGTGACACACTTCCTCTAAGCCTGCAGATACAGAGCCAAACTGGCATGTAAGCGTCTGTGAGCTGCAGAGCATCTTTCTCTTGAAAACTGCATGCAAAAGGATCATTCTCTCTGAGTGGTTTTCAGTGTTTTTGTCAATGTACATACATTTAACATACAACTGACCTAATAAAATAATCTGTGTTTATGCAGCCAAAACTAGAATATAAACTTAAAAATAATTATATCAAGCCTCACTCACTGTCTGTGGTGAGTTTGTGGATGGCTTCTTTCCATTCTTCCAGTTCATACAGGGAGGAGAAGAGGAGATTGTGACTCTACAGAGAGAGATACAAATTATTTTATAAACTTAGTCTTTAATTACTCAAGACTTCACGATCATTGTACTGGAAATATTAGGATATGTATGTGTGTTTGTGCACCTTGCTACTGGGACTGTGCAGCTCCAGCCTGTAAACAGGAGAATGTATGAGCAGCATTAGCTCCATTTGTTCCAGTTTCTTCCTGCTGCGAGCTGCCAAAGCCAGACCTCTTGAACCCTTCTTCATATAGAGAAATGTTAATGTTTCACTCAACTGTTGTATCTACTGGTTCTTTTGTTATCTCTGAGCCTCTTTAATACGCACCGCATGCTGTTGTAGCTGCTGTCGTAGGGGGTGCATCTTTGTTCTTATAGTGTGTAAGCGGACGTTTGTGTCAGGCTGTCGTTCTTGGTCTGCAACCCAGTAAAGCTTGAGACCTGCCAGAGGCAGATACCAGCAGAACCTATACTGATCCTGCTTCCTACAAAAAAAATAAATAAATAAAATAAAATATATATATTTATATATATATATATATATATTTATACACATATATACAAGAAATATTATTTACCAGACTTTTTGCATGTAAAAAGACAGGTTGAAGTTCATCCTATGAGCTTTGTTACTATGCTAAACAAGGTTGATGCAAATTAAGCATGCAGGTTGCTGACTTTAATTATCACAAATACTTGAGCACATTTTCACAGCACACTCACCGTCTGGTTGCACATTTCACTCTTGTGCACAGCAGGAGGTCGGTGTACAGGAAAAGGTGACGCAGGCTGCGTTCACCATCGCTCGCATTCACCACAAAGCCATCACGCATCAGCTGACGCCTCTGAACATGCGCAGACACATTCATACTGATATGCTCTTGGACATCCACCTGCGTATTGTCACTTAATTAGGTGGGGTTCATAAAACACGACACTCACCATGCCATGACTGAGCGTGACCTCTCGTTTACACTGTAAACTCTCATTGACACCAGACAGGAAGCTGCGAGACAGTCTCAGAACTTCCTTTAAGGCTCCATAATCCCTGTGCTCCTCTGGTGTCGTCTTCAGGAGTTCCTACGAGACCACAAAGATGTTGTCAAGTCACACGCAAACACACAAATCGAATTAATCAATCAATGAAACTATCTATGGTTTTCTCACATGTAGCACTAATGTGGTCTTGGTTACTCTATCCAAAGGTTTGTACAGTAGGGCTGTGAAGGGAAAAGACAGCTGTAAGACACTGACAGCTGGAAATATAATGATATACACATATCTACAATATGTACCTTCAAATGTGTATTTTGTCCGAGTTTTGTCTGCACCATTGTTAGACATCATGCTCTGGGGAAATAACAGATAATGTGACACTGAAACAGCATTTTACATTTGTACTCATGTATTATAGTCTGGAAATGCTGGGTTTGTGGTACCTCTGCAAGAGTTCGAAAGCGAGGATCAGAGTGTGTGCACTTCCTTACAACTTCAACAGCTTTCTCGTAGTTCTCAATAAAGCCTCCATAAAGGCCCATGTGGTTGACCTGCAAAATATTGAATATACTTTTACCTTTGTGCACACGCCAACTTCCCACACACAATAATTACATGCATGCATGCATACAATGAGAATGTGCTACTTTATTGTAACACTGACTCACTATTCATTCAACTCAGTTAGCATTTCTCAGTTGGCATTTGTTCATATGCAGTCTAAACCTGCTATTTTAGTTACTACTTTTGACTCCTTCTCTTGCCTGATAAAGGAAAAAGTAAACATATTTGAGAAATTTATTTGGATTTCACTTCAACATCTTGCTCAAGGTTTCTTCAGCATCTAATCTAAGCCATGTTTCAACTTTCCAATTGGTGAATGGCCTCTCATCTCCCTGAGAGCTGCCCAAATAGCACATAGAAACACCTTTAGCAGCAATAGCCTGAAGCAATCATTTCCCATATGATCATGCATCTGTCAATAGCTTTTTTTTTTCTTAGTCCCATCTGTTGTAGATTTGCTGCTGTGTTTGGGATAGTTGTCATGCAACACAGTTTGAGTCTGGGTCAAAAAAGTAGAACCTCAACCTTCTTGTTTTGTATTTATTCCTTTTGTGGTGAATTTATGCTATCTATCCAACTGTTTTATTACTGTGTTATTAAAATGATTTTATCTTCGTCCAACTGGACAGGGACAGATGGAGCAGTGGAACGTTGCCAGGAATTTACCCTAATGCTACTGAATGCTGTCACCTACTTGCTCACTCAGCCTGTAGAGGTGAATGGACGCAAGCACCTGTTTACTCAGTTCTTATTTCATCCATTCCTCACAGAACATGCTAAATAACCATACAAACCCACCCTGCAATAGTCAGGAGTCTGTAACGTCTCTATCTACTAAGCAAAATTGGTCACAGTAGATAACCTGGGGCTCACTGCCTGGAGAATTTGACAATTTAATCAGAAACTATTGCCTGATAATAATGTGTGTGAGACTTTGAGACTACTGTATAACTTGTGTTAATCCAGCATATAAATACTAAAGCATGTGTATACCGTTTTTGTTGTTTGTTTTTTGTTTGTTTGTTTGTTTTTATCTTTGAGCAATGTTTTAATATAAACATTCCAGAAAATATTTAAAAAAACATGCTGTGGGTCCATTAAATATTGTAATTCTGTGCTGTTGTCTTTTCTCCTCATTTAGGTTCTCCAGGACACCAGGAGTCTTCTTCATCCAGAACTCCACTCCACATCTGCTCTCATACATCTGCCCTTCAGAAATACTTTATTCATGATAAATTGTCTCTTCTTTGAAATTGCTGTGTTCAAGCCACATAATTCATCTTTCTTCTCCATTCTGAGGCTCAGTTTAAACTGTAGCAAGTCCTGACCATGTCTACGTGTCTAAATGCATTAGGCTGCCGCTATGTGATTAGCTATTTGTGTTACCAAGCAATTGAAAAGGTGCACCTTATAAAGTGTCTAGGAGCTTTATATTGTGTATTTATCATTATCCTGTCTAAAATTAAGAGACATTGAGACTCAAAACTGAAACATAATGACAATAAACTTACCATTTTCAGAAAAAGGTCCCCCACCTCAAGCTCAAAGTGTCTGTTTCTCATTCCTGTTTCCTCATTAGAACTAAGCTCTGTCTGAGAGTGAGCGCTTAGACGTTCCTTCAGGTCTGAATAGAAGCTTTGGTGAACATCTCTGATCTCAGGCACCTGGTAGAAAACAGTCTGGACCTGTGGACTGGATAGCACTGGCTGAGAAGTTCCAGCTGAGGCACGCAGAGCCTTCATGGGCTATAAGAAAATAATTTAAAAGTGAAGTCATAAGTTAGAGCAGAGGTAAACGCCAGATATGCATAATGATGTTCAAAAGTAAAAAATAAAAAGAGAAATGTGTGGCAGTGAAGTGAATGTGTAAACCAACAGACAAAGGTATACTGTTCCAATATATCTGATCCGCTACACATATGTATTCATCTCTGACAGGCACTGAAACCAACACTATAACAAGAGGAACATACAGCATATTACATATTACAGCATAAATTACAGAAGCAAACACAGCAACCTTAGTCGACCATCACAGCCTAAAATAACTTTCATTTCAGTTCTCATATCCATGTTTTTATCAGTTTTTGCTAAATGAGTCATAACTTTTTTAGAAAAGGGAAACAGAGATTGGTTGTTGATGTTAATCACAGAGAGAAAAGAAGAAATTGACTATAAACCACACAGTGATCAATTATTGCTCCATCATTTCCTGCAATTAGAAGTAAATATTCATCGTTTGAAAATGGAAAGAGTACAAAATCTGTTAAATTGTTATATACAAAAAAGCAGGACCATGCATATGCAGCAGAAGCATGTGTTTATCATCGCCAAGTAAGCAAAAAAGGACGCTTAAAGGTAGGGTAAGAGATGTTTTCCATGACCATTTTTTTACTATTTTACTTGAAATCCCCTTCACACCCCGATTGCAGCCAATTAATTAAATTCTGTAACACAATTTTTTTTAAATATTTATTGTTATTATTAACTTAAGACAAAGGCTACGCTAGGCTATGTGCTAGCTAGCATTAGCTCAAGTGCCTTAGCTACAAAAAGCCAACAGAGACTTTCATACATTTTAAACATTTATAAATAACTTTTTTTTTAAAAACCAGATAAAATGTTCATGTCTTTACAGGTGTCTGTCTGTTGGAGTCCAGTGTTTTTCCAGTTTAGACTTTGTGTTAACAATTGCTTTACTTCAGCTTTGAGTTCAGTCATTCTTAAAGAGACAAACCCTATTAAACTTATCTACCCAGTTAAGGATGGACACTAAACAATGAGATATTAAATGTAAACCCATGACAATTTTTTACAATTGGAAAAAAACATGCATATGCAGAAGGGTATAAAGCTAACACAAAAAACAGGAAGCAATTTGGTAAAAAAGAAAAAGAAACTGTGAAAAAAACCCAACTAAAAATAAGTCAGCTTAATAAGTGTGGCAACAGATGAAGTTAAAAAGGGAAGTTAAACAGTTATGATAAGAACAGGGTGCTTCTTCCACAGATTGAATTATGTCGGAGAATATCATATCACCGTGTATATGTTGTCCTAAATTTTAATACTGAATGAGAGTAGTTTCCGGTCCTTTTCTAATTTAAAGGATGAATAAAATGAGTAAAATTAGAATTTATCTTAATGCTTCTGTGTGTGTTAATGTTACCATCAGCAAGGTGTCCAGCTCTCTGAGATAAACCTCCTCATTCTCAAGGATACCTTTCAGGACCACAAGCCTTTTCTCCAACATTTCTTCTGGGCTGCATAGCATCTGGAAAACAGGCATTTAACAAAATGATGATGCATCAGAGAATCAGTGAAGTTGACATAAAGTTAGTAGTTATATAATCTGTGACTCAACAAAGGTAGCAAAAGGGCAATTATATCTTTCGGTGAACCTGACAAATGAGAAGATTTGCACAAACAAAATTATTCTGCAGATAATGTTTTTGTTAATTTCTCCTAAACAATCAATGTAAATGACGGTAAATACAGTTGTGCAATCATCAAAAATGACATTGGGTTGGATAGCTGGATTTTATTTAACCAAACTGCCAGTGATGAAAACAGCATTTTGGTGTTCTAATATTTAATGCTTCACAGTTTCGAAACATTAATTATAGGAACTAAAAATGTAAGCGTGTCATATTTCATGCGTTACGTAGAAGATAATTTATCTAGAAACAAACCATTATGTCTTGTATGAAGATGGTTTTACTAAAATAAAGGCATGGGTCTTTCTTTTATATTGTGGCAGGAAAGGGTCAGTTAGAAACTGCACATATTTTGCAGAGATCATTTTGACACCCTCAGACACCCTGAAGGGGCCTACCATCATTATTCAAGCCCAAAAATTTCCCTCTGTCATTACTTTGCTGACATCACACCCTTATCATGGCATGGTGGCCACCCACCAACCATCCAGAACGCCATCCATCTGGAACATCCAGTCTAGCAAGGCATTTATCAGTGAATAAAACTATTTGAAAATTAGCCGCCATGTATTTCTGAGCCCACTGCACACATTTCTCTTTCTTTCTGTATTGGTTATACACACCAGCAAGCTATTGGAGTATCATGCATCAAAAGGTTCTTATTTTTTAAAACCTCCTACCTGTTAATCAATGGCTTTTTAACAGCTGCTCTACAATGGGTTTCTTTGATATTTCTTCTATTTCATCTGATGTAACCAATTTTATCTTTGAATCACACGCATTTTTTAACCGTACAATGATCACATTGGTTTTTGTGAAATATCCACTGTATTCATTCCTTTCACAAGGTAAGCATTTCATGCCTTTTATTAGAAGATTTCTCCCATACTGCATGGGAAATGTGATGTGCCTAATAATGTGGAACAAACTCCTTAAATCCTTTAATTAAGCTCGTCTGTTTAAAACACAGGAGAAGCATCACTAGCAAAATCTTCCACAGAAAAACTAAAATCTCAATGGTTAAATTCAAGATTCAAACATTCAAAGTGTTCATTTACATTTGCACAGTAAGGAAACAAGTTCCCCTGAACAATGAAATTCTTGCTTTGCCGTCCACACTGAATGCCATCAAATATTATAAAATAGAAGAAACACTTAAAAAACTAAACAGAAGATAAAGATAAGATAAAAAGACTGAGTAAATAATCTATGTACATAAATGTGCAGTGTGCTTCATAAACTGTTGTGCCACATAAAACAATAAATGACTGCCTGAAACTGCCTGAAATATTTTTTTTTAAATAAATGATTAGCTGTGCAAAAACACTCTCATGAGGTAGACGGTAAGATGCATGTGCAATATCTATTATAACTGTCAGAGTTATCAGTGTTATCCTAAATGCAGAGTAGTTTGGAGCACAGCATACCTAGAGGAGAGTTTGTACTCTTTCTGACACGCACTCCAGAATTTAGGGATTAACCTTAACTGAGCACAAGAAATAATGCCAACTTCAAAACCGCTTATACTGAATGTTTCTGTAGTGAACTGTATTCCATTGTGTTTTGATCCAATTGGTTTTTGTTGGGATATATATATATACACACACATTTACAGTATATTTTTCTCCAATACTGGACTTTTCATTACATTGTTTTAAAAGGCAAGTCTTCCCACTACATCACATAAGGTTATTTTAGTCCTCATATGACCTGACATTTACATATTTTTAATCTTAGTTAGTTCTTGACTATATGTCTTGTGTATAAACATACAAAAAGTAAACAAAAATAAAAACAATTAGAGAATAACACATCCTTGAGCATAGTTCATTAGCAGACTAAATAAATGTATGTGTTAAATCAGGAAGTAGTAAACATTTCCTTCTGTGTTTAAAATTGAGGAAAAATTCTGTTTCTGCAATACGTGATACTTCCCTCTGTATCAGTGTGCTTTTGATGTCAAAGAGGCAGTAAAAGTTAGATTTAACAGGCTCTGCATACTGCCTCTTCCTCACTTTGGTTTCACTGATAATTTATTCAAATACAGCTATATGGATGGATAAAGAATAACTAATCTATTTCTCTTGTATTGTATTAGGTGCAGCCAGTGGGTGTTGTATTACTAAGATTTTTCTTGCATCTTGTGTTTCCCATGTAGCCTTGGATCCTTCTCAGTTTACCTGCTGGTATCATGGAAATTAGATGAGTGAAAGACTAACTGCCCACAAGAGAAAACAAGTAACTATAGAGCCTACTGAGTGATAGGAAACATTTGTGATGTGGATTTTAAGGTGAACTCACTGGAGTGTCGGGGAAGTCTATGCTCTCAGTGTTAAGAGGAGAGAGAAAAGAAGACACTGCTTCCTCCTGGAAAACATCCTCCTCCAAAACATCCGTCTCTTCTTCCACTGCAGCAAATACGCAAGTACAAAAGTAACAAGTATGAAAGGACAAAATAAAAAGTTCTTCAAGACCTATTAACATAGAAACATTGGCATTGTTAGGTTACTGATGGTGTTGATTGTTCAAGTAGGACTTGTACAATTTTAGCAAAGCATTTTTTAACAAGCAGCATGCGTCTTTCCCCCCTCACCTGGAACATGATGTGAGTCCAGATAAAACACTGCTTCTTGGTAGATATCCATACAGCAGAGATGAGTCTTCTCCTCGCAGCACAGGCAGAGTACTGGAGGTGCAGCATGTGAATGCACTCAGCGGAAAAAAGAAAACTTCCTCTTTCTGTTCAGGATCAATACAAAAGAGGAAAATACGGCTTCCTGTCTGCACGAAAGCTGGTGAAAGTTTATAAGAACTGGTACCTGACCATTTATGTATTCCTACTGTTACACCAAACTTCCTGTAAGTTGGTCTATTTCCACATATTTGCCACAGAGTAAACGTTGTTTTAATTTGGCTGAATACGAGTTGGTATTTCACCATTGCATCTTCTCATTGCGAATAAGCGGTAATTATCCTTCTTTTATAGATGGGGATGTCATTTCAAAACAATACAGCATAATAAAGGATGCCAGCTTGTATAAATCCAGTAAGTTGTACGCTACAGTCTGGATTTATGTTGAGTAATATTATAGCATGCAGCAAAACAAACAGCAGCCCCAAAACATTTCAATGTGTGATTTATGAATTAAATAGAAAACAGTTAACATTTGTGTTAACATTAAACATGACTGATGACTCCATTTTCACAGATCAATGTTCCCCTCTGCAGGAAAGCAGCTGTTAGCGCACCTTCACCAAAGGAAATTAATGGACCTTTTCCACATTATGTTTTGTACACAACAACACATACATCTAGTTTTAAAGTTTATTATATCAAATGCTGCTGCAATGTCTGGTGCATCCTAATTCTATTAGTCGTCTCTTAACTTACTACTGAAGTCCACTGAAGTGGTGTTTATTTTCCATTGGACAGTGAGGATGGAGTTCATGATGGATCTGGACACAGTCATGACAACTGTATGTGTTTTCATGACATGAGCAGCTATTACACATGATACTGCTTTTCTTTATAAAGTATTTTAACATTTGCATAAAATACCCTCGCGGCTCTTTTAAGCTTTTATTAAGGATTAATCACACATTTATTAAAGTTTCACATGCTATTTAAAAATGCTAAATAGATTTGTAGTTTAAAATATGGTATAGCCACTTACTGTGAGGGAGTTTACTGGTCTGGATCACCTTAACCCCATATGTCACAAAAAGAGATTCACACAATCCGAAACATAGAGAGAACAACTCTGTCACCTTTGCCATTACTGTTTAGTAGGTAAAGAGCAGTAGGGACAAATAACACTTTAAGTCTCTTTGTCCTCCCTAACAGGGCCCTGAAGCAACGACCCGAAGAGAAAAAACAAAACAAAACTCATTCTGGAGAGGGTGGTTTTGGCAATTCAATATAAAATTAGCTTTCCTGAGAAAATTTTTGCTAAAGATGACCAAAAGGCCCTTTGCCAGCAGCTTTCACTAACCTACCTAAGCAGTTTTTATTTGCCAGACTTAGGCTGCGAACCAAGCAATAATACAAAAGGATAAAACCGATTCAATTACACTTTTGTAAACAAGAAATAACATTTCAGTGCAGACATTAAAAGATCTCATCTTTCTTAAAAAGAATAACCTCTTATGACCCTTTTTGAGGTGATGTCAATGTGAGACTCAAAACATTTTGTCAAGAACCTCACCCAAATATTTATAGCTGTCTACCTTCTCGATGGCAGCTGCTCGAGGGAATGCTTAGGGTTCAATCATACAAAAAAAGTTTCGAATAGTGTTGTAGGTTGATTGACCAGAGTGGCAGAAAGATGGCAGTAGGCAGAGGTCCTCCAAAATGGCAAGAAATTATTCATCAAGGTGCATGTTTCAACAAAATTATATATGGGAAAATGCAAAGAAACTTAATGTAACTTAACAGTTAACTTCAACTAAACAGAATTGAAAACTAGCTAAACCAAACTTAAGTACACGTGCACCCTGCTACATCATCATGGCTCCCACCACAGACTAAAAGGCCAGCAAATCCTATAAATACAGGAAGCAATGTGTTTTTTCCTCCTATTCCTCCTGGAAGACTGAGTAAGTATGGTGAGTAACATATTCAAAATAAATATTTAAAAAAAAAATTGTTCTAACCAAATCAACGGAACTAAACATATTATATATTATATTAGATGGTTTACTGAAGCCCCATGAATGTGTTGAGTTTATCTGGCTAATTGCATCGCCAAAAGTGTCATTACTCGAGGCCCCATTTAACAGCTCATTTGGTAGTACTTTTTATTTTATTTTATCTCATTTGGTAGTACTGACATCTGCTGGTCATATGATGTCCAGCAGTCAACATGTGAATATGTAAACTACATATTGATGGAAATGTAAACACAATGATGCAACTGTATTGTAAATCTATAAATATATTAAAATATATGAATAAAGTAATATATTTCTATCTATATCTATCTGTCTAGCTTTTATTTCAGCAGATTAAAGTTGTATCTTTTCTTATTGGAATGTATCATATAAAAATACTCCTGAAATACTACTGATGCATTTTGCTTTCATCAGTGCTGCATGTTTTGTATCACCTCACTGTCACCTGGAATTATGCAGAGCATTTCTTGCATTTTCCACGGCTTTTTCAGCAGCCCAAATTGTACGAGACACTCGCGTGAATCAGGGGAAACGGGGCCTCATTTGACTTTGGTCACGTGATGTTCAGGAAACTAACAGGCACATCTCTCCGGGCTTCATTTGGACACGCCCCCTTTACTCGATGCAGGCTTTGGGGCTTTTTGTCCGCCGTAACATCACTAATTAACACTGGTCTGAGTCTTACTTTAACACATGTTTATGTATATTAGCTGAACTCAAGTAGAAAGCAAAGCACAAACAAACCCGGGGTAGCTGGTGTCTGCTGACCACTGAGTAATGGTGAAATTGTTAAAATTAAACAGTTATGATTGAAATGGTGTGAACTATTGTTAACTGTTATTGTTTTGAGAAACAGTGAGATTATGAGTTGTATATACAGTATTATATAAGCGTCTGCTATATGCAAGTGCATTTTAGTATTATTGCTTTGCAATTTAGTTTAAAAAAAATTAAATGATTATCATTCCTGTTATGCAATATATCTGAGAACACTTGAGGGCAGCAGTTATTGTTCCTCATCCAGTTTTATGTTCCGTTAAATGAGGATACTGAGGGGGTGGGGAAAGAATTCAGTTATTTTCATAAGTTTCATTATGACTATTGCCCACTCACATGTCTGAAAGGTGGTTAGAAGTTTTTATATTTCTTCACAGAAGCATCACTAATGTCCCAAATGTAATTATGTCGTAAATTTTCATTGAGGAAAAGATAAAATATTTCACATTCATATTTGGCAAAAATGTGTTGACCTCTATAGTAGTTGTTTTTTTCTTCTTCTACAAAACAGTAAAGAGGTTTCCAACTTTCAGAGGGATATTGATTTAATTTTGTTTTGCAATGAATATACTTGTTTTAAGATGTGGTTTGGCAAATGTAGCACAAAAAGTTAATAAAGTTTTTTGGTTTAATATTTCTCCCTTTTAATAATACTAACTGGTATTGCATTACTGATCTTTGGAAAGCTTGATTATTCTCCTTTACAAGGAGTTATATAACCTGCAAGGTTTGTTCTTCTGTGAAAAGAGAAGCATGGATACACATCTGGATGTTGCCCAAAAAAATGTCCCAAAAGAACAGAACCTCTTCTTCCTCCTCCTCCACTTTTACAAAAAAAAAAAAAAAAGAACTTCCAGATGAAATGAGATTCTTGTCACAAACAGGATGATCTGCATTTCAAAGACAATGAGTCACTATTTTGCAATTTCCCATGTACAGTATTTATATACATAAATGTGCAGGAGCAAGAAAAAGACCAGCAAGTGTCAAAAGTAGTCACTGAAAACACTGCAGATCCAGTTCAGAACAAAAGATTGATAGATTGTAAATAGGTTGTAATTGAGTAGAAGCAAAAACATTTTTTTAAAAGACAAGTAAAAAAGAGCAAATATACAGAAGAGTGTGTAATATTCTCTGTGGGCAGAAATGAAGCAGAATAACTTGTTAATAACTCCTCTTTACAGCAGCTAATGTTTGAAGAAATACGTGTTCTCTGAAGTCCTAACTACTGTGTTTGCGGGGACGGTTAGAAGCTGAACTAGGATTTCCTGTAATTTACCCACAAACACATTTCCTGATCTGCAAAGCCTCTTCCACTTTTTACATTGTCCGATTTCATTATAAGTTTCTCTTTTCTGGGAAGTGAAACTTATGTGGAGAGGCGGGACTAAGGAATCTGAGGTCAGCAGGGTTTAGATCATCTGGTTGTGCTAAACAATAAAAGTGCAGCCAGATGGTGAAACCTCAAGTGTCTTTAACCCACAGTGTAAATATGTGAGAAATTTGCATTTTTTCATCAGCTAATCTTAAATGTAAATTATCCTGAAACTTTGAAGTCCTTTTTAATATTGCACCACAGATGACTCTGCAGAGGAAGTTTTATTGGTATGCCTTAGTCCACAGTGACAAAGCTTTATTGCAAACTAAATCAATGTCGTACAGTACATAAGTACATAAACGTTCTGATAAAAGCTCTGCTAGGCTGTTTGTGGTCATTCAGCAAGATCAAATCTGATGTTCACGGTCTTATTTCTTGTGTTTGGGTTTTGTCTATTTTGGTGGTTATATATTAATCTTGGTTTATTAGTTGTGGCGTGTGGTTTCTGTTATGCTTATGCTTTAGGTTTTTGGCTTAGCCCAGTTTCCCTCATGTGCTTTGTATTTTCTGTTCCTGGTTCGTTAATTCACCTGGTCTGATTTCTCATCCATTTCACCTGCTTCTAATTACTCCTGTGTATAAATGTCCCATGGTTTCCAGTTGTCTTTGTCAGGTCCTTTGGTGTGTTCCTTGTTTTGTGTGGGTCCCTGTCCTGCGTTCTGACAGAATAAACTTTGGCAAACTGCACAGTTTTGTCTCTGGTCTTGACGGCCTGCATCTGGGTCCTCACCTTCACCACCACTCATGACAATTTGTAATAATTGTGTGAACATAATAGTGTTCAAACATGGCAACACAAATACAGACTTTGTACTTTAACACTTCTCATTAAATGCTGTGTGTAATCGCAGTGGCAATAAAGTTCAACTTGTGCTGCACATAATTGCCAGGAACTGCATGCATACTGTGATTCATACGCAACACAGTTCCAAAGAAGTAAGACTATTTAACAATAAAGGCTTCAGAGTGAATAAGAAGTAGGTACACTATGAGGATAAATCGGTTCACTCAATCCTTGAAAATGTCTGCTCACCGTCCTTATCTAATGTAAATTCTTCTTATGCCTGAGTGAGCACTAAAACAGGATGCCTGAGAAAATTTTCGCTCAACAGTCGTAAAAAAAAAAAAAACATGACAACCATTTCCTGTTGTTTATCTGTCTATTTCCCCAGAGGATGTATGTGCTCTTCACACAAAGTCCCAGCTTCCACTATCACACATAACCTTTGAAATTACATTTTACAGTTATATCTAAAGCATTTGTAGATTATGTGATGTTTAGCAGATGGTTACAGATAATATTGAGGTTGCCTTGTCTGAGTGCCTGAGAGCATTTTGGGTCAATGGGTCCAAGTTTAGTTTAGGTCATTTCGAATAATTACCACTGATTGCTTCTTTAACACATAGACTAATAAATCCAGTTCAGTTTTATTTCTATGGCTTATTTCACCCAAAAAAGGCACTTTAAAGGAGACAGCTAAATTCTATACAATTAATTGTAGTCTAATTTTACAGTAATCCTATTAAATCCACATTAGTCCAATTTATACATAAATAAGTTGCTGATATTAGTCAATAAATAAAAATATCTGTCTAGTAAAAGGAACCAAAGGATCTACACACTATATCTGTAGTTAGGCTTACTTACTATGAAACTACTCTGGTTGGCTGGTGCCTGGCAGGGTCAGCGGCTGCTGATCTTGGCCTGTATCCCAGGGGCTCAGGATGGGGCCTTCCTCTGCTCCCTTTGGGGTGGTCTTTGTAGTGGCTTAGGTTCATACTCCGGAATTGCTGCTGATTGCCCGGGTCTCTGGGCTGCCCTTATGTTTATTTATTTGTGTGTGTGTGTGTGTCTTTAATACTTTGGATGTTGTCTTGATACAGCTTGTTGTTGCTGTTTGGGTTATTTTATTTTTTTACAAACTCTTGATTATTAACTTATTTTAGGTTGAAGGGTTTTTGTTGCTTCTATCTACTGTACCTTTGTCTCCTCTTCCTTTTTTTCTACTTTCGTTTTTACTTCTCTTCTTTTTTTTCCTGTCCCCTCCGGTCAGGTCCAGCAAGATTACTTAAATTCCATAAATCCAAATAAATAAGATAAAACGATATATTTATTTAAAAAAAAAAAAAAACACACATTATATTTAAATAAACAGAGAAATTTTTAAAAAATGGGATTATCAAGAGGAGCCTTTTACCCATAAAGGTCCTCTTTGTTTGGCACAACAAAGCAGCCAGACCATTATTCTGTTTGCTCCAATGCTGGACAGGACAACTACAACAACTTTGTCCTAAATTTATATATCCACTTCAACTAGTAATCTTTATTAGCTATTGTCAGTTTACAGTACAAAGTAGATTTGGGTTTTAAAAACATTTAGACTTTTTATAGCTTTATTTTTACCATCAACATAAAATTCACTACTTAAACGTTGCTTGGTAGTCAGCAACTGTTGCCTCATAGAAAGTATCTTCCTGTTTCAGTCTCATCCAGGACCTGTCTGTGAGGGGTGAAAGTATGTAGGAAGTTTGTAAAAGAGATGATTAAACACTATGGTAAACAGGCCAGTCTTTTTTTTTTATGTTTGTGATTAAATGCAGCAAAAAGAAACAAACATTCATTCACGAGATTTTGTTGCTAAATATGCAACAAGCATAGATGACGTCTCTAAAAGGCATGAAATGTGATCAATGGCCTACTGAGATAATGAATCATATAATGGTAGATTACACTCGGTTCAGGAAAAAATCAGGTTACAGTAACAATGATCTTGTGACATGAAACATTTTATTGCTTAAATGAATCAAAGGTTAGAAAACAAGAACCTGACATGATATTCAGCATTAGAATATCCTCACAAAGCTACAAAAAAACATTGAATCTGAAACATTGAAATGAACAGAAAGCCTAGCACAAGTCTAATAGTCCCTCTGATGCTTGAAATATATGTTTGAAACAAAATGTTTTTGTCTATCGCCTAATACCTGCAAAAATCCCCCAAAAAATGATCCACTTGTTAAACATGTCATATGTCGTCAACGTATGACCACGACATTTGCATCTTATCCCCTGGCGACCTGTGTGGTGACCACTGACATGGTCGACGGCTGCTGTCTGGCCCTGATCTTCACCTCACGATTCATCTGGCACCAGGTACATGTGTAGCACCACAGTAATTTACAGAAGTCATCACAGCATGAGCCCTGCGGAGGGGGAGAAAGAGGAGAGAGGAAGATGGGATAAGTCCAGTAGTCAGTCACTGCTGCGACTATTATATTGAAAGAATAAAAAAATATTTCCCCCTCAATTTGCTATGACAAAACCAAAACCATAACAGTATTCTAATTTAAATATGGGAGTGAGTTTATGAAGTGGTCCAAATGGTGATCTTTACTAAAACCTACTTACATGTGTCTCTTGAGTGCAATGTGATGGTGCTTAATCTGCATCCATTTTTGTGTAAAATGACTGCAGTAGACACAGGTTTTAAATGGTTCCAGCTTGGCGTGTGCAGAACACCTGGTGTACATGCTCATCTTCTCTAAAGAGTGAGTGAAACACATTTCTACCACCCATAAAATCTCACATGCTGGGTCTGACACTGAAAGCAACAACTCACAGGCATAAAGAAATTAGACTGAACTACTTTTTTCCTCTCTTTTTAAAATAGTTTTAACCTGTGATGAGGACAACTGGTAGACCCACTGTGTAACATAAAACATTACAGCAGGGTGCATAAAAAATACAAGTGTATTAGGAAAACTTAGATTAAAAAAGACAAAATTGATAACATAAAAAATAAAGATAAAAAAATAAGTTAAGACTTCAACGTAAAAGAACCAGCTGCAGATCTGGACTCTTAGTAAAAACTATTGAAATGCAGCTGAAAACAGGTGGGTCTTCAACCTTGATTTAAATAAACTGAGTGTTTCAGCTGATCTGAGGCTTTCTGGGGGTTTTGTTCCAGACACTAGGTGTGTTAGGTGGTTGGAAACAACTTAAAAAAAGCTTAGCACTGCTTTGCATTGACTTAACAACCGTAGCAATGCAAAACAAGCATGGAAGTATGAGAAGAGCAATGTGCAGAGTCCAAGTTTGCATATGACAACATTTGAAACGGATGGCCCTATCTACAAATGTAAGGAAGCATATAGCGGTCTTAACCTGATGATTTCAGAGTTGTGAACTTGCTTTTAGGTCAGTATTACAATTAGGTTATGTTTAGGTTTAAGGTTAGGCATTGAGTTGTGATGGTTAAGGTTAGGAAGGGGGGGCTAGGGATGGATTGTGTCAATGGAGAGCCTTTTAAAAGTTTAAACTGCGCTTTGTTTTGTGCTGGTGCACAAATTTCTAGCTCCAGCACTGCAAGTGAAAATTTTAGGTCTCGAGCCGTTTCTTTATACCTGTTTTCCTAGGTGGTTTCAGAATTAGAATTGAGTGGGGTTTTGTTTGTTTGTTTTTTGCTAATGGATTTGAAATTTCACAACCCTCCCAATTATTATTGCACATTTTTAACATAATTTGGCCTTAAACAGCTCTCCTCTGCCTTCACAACCACAACCAACACACATACAGGAAGAACACACTTCCAATGCTTATTAGGTTTCTAGTTTCAATTCCTACCTTACCACTACAGGTGGCAATACCCACATTGCTCAACATTGTAGTTTACTTCCTGCATTTGGTTGCTTTTAGGGAACTAAAGACTACTTTTCTGTTGACTATAATTAACTTCATTGCTGCAAAGTATTGTGTTTGCAGCCTTCGAGTTGCAGCAGCCTCACCTTTTACCTTCAGTCAATCCACAAAGCCAATGCTGTACAGGGTTTTGTTAATAAAAGAGCCATCAGGAAAGTCTAGATAAAACAATAAGATCCAATGCATCCATTGATCCATGATCACTGAGTCTTTAGGGATGCTGAAAAGGAACAACTAGCCCTTCAACCAAAAAACAAATTGAAATGGAAACCTCTCTGTAACAAAAACTAAATGCCATGCTCTAAGAAGAGCTGTGGGTCAACTTTTTGTTTGCAGTTCAAAAAAATTTGCTTGCTCTAGAATAGAATAGAATAGAATAGAATAGAATAGAATAGAATAGAATGCCTTTATTGTCATTATACACCGGTACAACG
>JBAMHW010000005.1:12667435-12683535 GCA_037177495.1 Rhadinocentrus ornatus | reverse complement strand
CCCGTCTTGGATGGGCTGATCCGGTTTCTATCTGTTTGAGTAGGGTTTGATGACACGACGCACTCACCGCGGCTCCCATCAAGTGAGAGCCAGCTCTCACTCGGTGGGAGCCGGCTCTTCTGATTCGCTACCAAGCACTACCGGCTCTTTTGCACATGGCACATCACTACAAGAAGGAAACCATCAGGAGCATGTGAAGAGAGATTAACTGAACTCTATGAAGTTCTATCTTTTTCTTTTTTCCTTCAAATGTAATTTTACAAAACACAAAACATTAGATATTAGATCTAACGTCAGATGTTACCTTATACACCATCATACATTAGATGTAACTTTGCACTGTTTTAACATGTATGTATCTGGACATGAAACTATCATTTAGGTACTCTAATACTAGACTGGAAACTATATATCTGGATATCAAGTGTTATGTTCTTAATATGATCATCTCAAACTGTGCAGTCTTCTCAGTGAGAATAAAAGCATGCCATGGCACGCGGGTAAATGTGCGCTCGCTTTGCAACCAGAGCTCATTAGTGTGTTTTAACATTAACAGAGAAAATTTATCATTTGGTTTGTGGAATTTTATAAAGAGATCATAAATGTGGTGTAAACAAGGTCTCTTTTGAGTTCAGAAAGTTTACTGTAACATGTTTCAGTGTATAACGGAGCGTTTCAGTACTTTGTAGTCTGTCACTTACAAATTACAAGAGTTTGCGTGGGGTGAGCACATTGTCATGACAGGATGTAAATTGCGTGGCAAAAGCCCCTAAAGTTGGTTTTATATATTGTGAAAGGCCCCTTGTTTAAAATTATTAGCATGTTCTCAAGGTCGCTGACCGTGTTTTAATATTTTTCTTTATGTTTCTTGTTACATTGATAAGTTTTAAAATAACAGACGTTTATAACAAAGGTTTAAATCACAGCCACAGGTGACAAATTAATCGTTAACTTGTTAGCTACAACAGCTCCCTCGTGGAAGACGTTTAATTAGCTTCATGTAAGGAATCAGGGCTGATTCAGGCTGTAAAACGCTTTCAACTCGTTGTATTGCTTTTATTAAACTAAATAACGTCATTTTACAGGCATTCACTTGTTCTTTCTACGTATAAACTACTATACTGCTACAAACCGTTCTCCATTATTTTAGTTTGACCAAAATAAAAAATTTTACTTACCTTTTTTTAAAAAGTTCAGAGAGCAAGAAGATGGTGAAAGTGTGAGTGAGCTGTGAGAGATTTTCTTTTTCTTGGAAGTCCAGCCCCCTTCCCCAAGTCTCCCCCGCACACTGAAACATAAAGATTTGCTTATCGCTCAGGCGAAACCAGTCGTGTACAACCACACAAGTAACCAACTTTAACAGCACGACTTCTAAAGTGACAATTGCATAAATATTTCTGTCGAAATTTTGATAAGTTCGGGCTTTAGCATTCAATAAAGTTTTTGTTTTTTTCAAGAGAGAGAAAATTTTTACACCAACTGATTGTCTCTCCAACATGAAATGTCCATGAGGTCATTTTAAAATAATATTTAGTTATATTTTTTCATCTTGACAGCATGTCCTTTTTCATAAAAAATGAAAAATGAAGTAAACTGAAGTGACATCCCATGGCAGCATCTGCAGATCACAGGGGAAAACAGAGTAAGAATAAGAAGTAATGCGGCAGTGGCGACCTCTAGAGGCAGTGGGGGTTATTACATATTAAACACGGATGGGGGGGGGGGGGGGGTGAGTCAGGTTGTTGTTTGCGGGCATTTTAAATTTATTGTGCATGGAGTACGAGAGGTATCGAACCATCTTCAAGTCCTTGCATGGTTTCTACTGCAAATGGTACTTACAATTCTGCCCAAAATTTTTACATTTTTGTCTCAGAGGATCAGTCTTTTCCCTCATGCTGAGGATCCATATACTTTTTTTTTTACACCTTCACAGGCTCTTGGGTCGGTCCTATTTCCTGAAGTGGGTTGTTATTAGATAATGTGGACACAGCCCAGACAGTTCAAGAAGAAAGTGAACTAGTATGAAACCACAAAAAATGCATTTACCAGGCTCTTATCAGGGCCACTGCTTACTGCAAATGGTCTGACTCATATTGATTGTGCTGTGTGGCGAGCATCAGTTAGAACTAAATACATTATTAATAATAGACTGGTAAGCCCTTTCATACATGAATTATGAATACCTCGATCAGTGTTTTAATTCATTTTAGGCATGGCAACCAACAAGTGTAAGCTATTGTTCATACACTGCTAATACAGGTATTGAAGTGACTCACATAATAGCAAGATATGTGAAAATAAACATGAGTAATAAATATTTTCTACTAAAAAAAGCCGGTGGTCACCAGGGCAAAACCGGATCATACAGGGTTCCTTGAGTACTGTTCAGTGTGGCTTCTTGTGTTTCTTTGAACAGACAGATAGATGTTAGAATAACTTTAACATCTGTTTCCCATCTTTTTGAGACACTGACAGCATAACAGAAATAACTTTACCAAATTTGATGTTTGATGTCAGTCAACTCCAGGATGTCCGCAGAGGTACTGATTCCCATTGAATCCAGTGGAAAAGTGTGTACAAACTTTTGACAAGTATATATATATATATATATATATATATATATACATATATATATATATCCCCACATTTTAAATGCACATTAGCATTAATTCAACATGCAGTGCAACAGACAGCATTCATTGACATATGGGAATATCAGAAGACCAGCCAAGACCTGTTCTACTTTTCTTTTTTTTTTCTTGCTGTGTTACTTTTTTAGTTACCGTTTCAGTTCCTTTTCCTGGTATATTAGCACACATTTTAGTTTTTTTAATTCAAATGCTTGAAATCTTTGAAAATGCTTGAATTTTAATCTTGTGTTTTCAAGATATGAAAGGTGTTTAAATTTGACTTTGTAAAATGTGTATGAACCTAACTGTTTCACAATGCTTGAAAATAAATAAGTCTACATTACTGAATTACCTTCTTTTCATGTACCAGTTCCTCCAGCTCCAGTTGGCTTTTGTAATTTGCAGTTTTCTATTTAATGTCGAGTTCTAACTTTCTTTTGTATAGAGCCCCCTCACAGAGTCTGCTCCAAGCTGAACCAAATTAAATACATACACTTTAGCATTTATGAGTAGCCTTTTTTTATGGCTCTTTAATGCCAATGTGATGCCAACTACCCTCATTAAATTATTTTGCATCTTCTGTCTTGTGGTGGCTTGTTTTGAGGTGGAGGACACAGGCTCAGGTTCATGAGGGTTTCACTCGCCCCATAAAATAAGCATTGCGATTGATTATTTATGGGATAGAGAGCACTTAGTACAATGAGCCGACCACCACCAGTAGTGAGACGGTAAAGGTACACCAGCATCCACCACATTGTCCAGATTCCATGTGTCAAGAAAGGCAAATTGTTAAGTGCATAAAATTAGAAAATAATTACTAAGTTGTACCCGGAAGCGTTGTTTGCCAACAGGGAAACCAGCTAGATGCTTGGGGTCCCGAGGAAGAAGGGGGCCTCTGAGGGTCAACCAAGTTTAAATCATGATAGAGCAGTGTCAATGTAGAGAGTTTGCAATGACAGTGACCGACCACTATAGAACTTCCTAAAAGGACCATCTCTCTGTCTTGCAATGAGTAGCAGTGCATCTTATGTAAAAAAAATATATATATAAAAACAGGAGAGAGTGGGTTTACAAAAATAAGAAGTTTTCTTTTTGTCAGTGACAAAAGAAAGATACAAAACAATAAGACTATAGAGGAGAACATGTTTAGCTCAGAGCAGCTCAGTCTGTCCTCCTGATGACAACCTGTCAGGAAGCTGGAAATAAAAACAGATAACTTGGATAATATCAAATTAAAGCTGTCTAGTTCAGCTGTACTGTGAAGCTAAGAATGTTAAGTTATAGAATTTATAGATAAAAAATCTAATATGTACTACTAAAGTTCATGAAAGTTATTGTGTGCAAATGGTGTTTATATTTTACTTTCCAGTCGGCTTTATGCTTCTGAAAACTACTTATGTATGTGCTCTATTAGCTGTAAATGAAATGCTAAAGGGTCATAATGCAGGTTTCAGAAATATTCTGTATTGGAACTCGTTAAATAATATTGCCCCTGTTTAATTAAACAAAATAGTATACAACGAAGAAAAAGGAGCAGAAGTGAAAGCTGTTAAAGGACGTTTAAAAATTGCAATTAAAGAATTTAATGCTGTAACAACAATGCCTTCAAAAATAACATTATTAACATGTTATTGCCATTTTTATAAGTAAACAATATCACAATAAAGAAGAAGTGAACACTGGTTGAAGGGCACCCCTGTAAAAGTTTGCTTGGGGCCCCCGAAGACCGAAGAATCGCTTCTGGTTGTACCAACAATGATCTTTCTGCACACACAGACAGTGTCTCTTTCTTAATGGCCTCCACCAGAGAGGGCTACATAAGATGTGGAAAACAGGCTTTAATATTGTCACTAACCACAGCTGAAATACATAAAAGATTGATTTTACTCCTATTTTGTTGTTCACCTCTTCACAGGACAGAGTTTGTGTCGGTGGGGGCAGCAGTGTGAGGGTTAAACTGTAGCTCCTTTATGGTTAAGTAGGCTACTGTGCAGGTTTTCTCCATGTGCAGGTGCACAGATCAAAGATCAAAATTGGAAAACCCTGTGTTGATAAGCAGCTGAGTAGTACCACTTATTGCAAATGTCTGAGCAAATCAATCCGGAAATGTTAATCCTGCTTCGTAGTACAGGCCTCTGGTTGCACCATAAAACAAACAGGATGATATGGACACACGTTAGCAGGAGGTGGCAGCAGCGTACAAAATAATGAGTTGATGGGCTGTGGATTGGTACAATTTTTTTTTTCTAAGTAGAACGCACTTCCTTATGAACTGATTAAGGCAGGAAGGAGCTAAAAATATAACTGAGCAAGTCATCTGAAAAAAAGAGAGGCAGAAACATATATGCACAGATTAAGATATCAGAAAAAATTTATTTTGCATCACTACATTATAGGTTATTATAAAAGTAATTGCCTTGTTTTCAGACATTGGTAAGTAAAGTAAGTAAGTGGTTATTCAAAACAACGTGCAGTAACGCCTGGGGAAAGTTCACAGGAACATACAGTTTTGCTTGAAAGGTTGTAAACCGTTTCAAATGTTTAAGTTTTGTATTAGAGGTAGTGACGTTGAGCTCGAGCCAGTCTATCCTATTTGCATAAACATACTTTTTTTCCTACTCTTCCTGTATAAAAACTTCAAGTTTGACACTTCAACACTGACAGAAAAAACAATAACTCGTAGTTGAGAACATCCTTTACACAAGTCACAGATGAGACAAGGAACCAAGTATGTGTATGCAGTCCAGGAGAACTACAGATTCAGGCCCACACTTCTAGACCCCTGATAATATTGGGTTTGTTTTTTTTTGCAACAGTGCCATCTACTGGATGATTGTAAAACCGCAACTGTATTTCTGGAGCAGCAGGTGCTCCAGACCCCAGACAAAAAGTTGCAGTTTCCAAAAGAAATTGTCTGGAAACTGCCACTGCTAAATCAGCGTCTAGCTCAAATACCCATTTTTCTCCAAGGTTACACTTTTAAAGTTTTAAACTTTGCATTGAACCTTATTAAAAATACTACTATTCTAATTGTTTAAAAGTTTTAGTTCACCCCAATACCAAACAGTTTGGCTTATGACATCAAATTATTAAACACTAACAATGTATTGTGTTTAATGTGAATATATTTTCCTTAAACTTTAAATATGTATATATACCACTTATATATAGCATTCACGTGTGCTTTAAAATAACAGAAAATATCTGGTCTTTGATGTCCAGTCTTCATTTTGTTGTGGGGATTTGAAAGAAAGCGTAAAACATTGCAATGGTTTAAAATATTTTATTTAACTGGTTGCAAATCAGGGAAATCTGCAGATAAAATAAATAAATCTAACACATCTCTCACAAAGCTAAAAAGAAACAAAAATTCAAACACTTTTCCATAATGTGTAAATGTCACAGTCAGAAAGGACAGAGATCATCTTTGCAGCAGGTCCAACATCTGGTTGGACAGGTTTGTCCTTAGTGGACTGTTATTAGAGATGCGATTTATGGCTCTTTGAAGGGAGCCGGATCTTGAGGAGCCATTCCTTTCAAAGAGCCATAGAAAAGACTGGCTTGTTCTTACAATATCTTACAAAATTTCACAATTTATAGGAATGTCAAACAATCAAAATATGTACCTGTACAAAATCTACTATACAAGATTAAAAAAAATTATAGGTAAATTATAGATAGAAAAGGATAAACCTGAGCAGTTTGTGCAAATTCTAGTAAAAGCGCTTTTCATGCCGAAGGCAACACAAAGTGCTTTACATGATTAAAAACATTCATGCATATTTCAGTTCATGCATGTAAAAAATGAAACAAGCCTTTACATACATGAAAGTAGAATCACATAACAATAAAGAAATACTCATTAAAATCTTTCACACAGTCGCACGCACGCACACACACATGTATACCCACACACCAAGCAGGCCCCCTCGCCCCCCATTCTGTACAGACATTACTCTAAAAACTGAATGTAGGTATAAAATGCTAATAGTGATAAACAACTGGCTTAATGCTGCTATACTCTCTGCCCATAGATGCTTCACATGAATGGAGCGTGTTGGACATCAGACTTCTATGATGTCACAAATGTGATGAAGGCAGTGTGGAAAATTTGTATATAAAAAGAATGCCTCACAAATGAACGGCTCACAACTGTGACTTGGTTCCCGTCGTTCATTTAAAAGAGCTGTTCAAAAGAATCGATTCATTCATGAACGTCACATCGCTGACTGTTATGTGCACCCTAAAAAGAATGTTTAATACTTAAATAAAATCTCTAAATATAAGCTATATTACAGTGTTATAAACATACATGATATATAATGTGAATAACAAAGGAAAACTTTTATTTTGAATATTTAACATTTTGTTTTATGTTAGAAAATTAACTTTGTGTTTCTGCAATGTCTGCCTTTTGAAAAATGTAAACAGTGTAGTGGACTCTACAATACATAATTCACTGGTCAGTGATTTGGTCTGGAGTTCATATTACAGCATAGGTTTGCTGTTGCTAGGTAACATCAGAACAGCATCTAGAGTTCTTATATGCTCTGGCAGTCTGAAACGGGTTTCCTTTTATGGGAACTGACTCCACGGGCGACGCCATGTTGTCATTCATTCTTTTTCTGTCTGTGTTCTGAGCAAGATTAAACGGCACGCAGTTGCGCTGTCAAAAGTGAGAAATTGTCTTTGAAGTTTCATATCAAAATTTCCACACTGGTGACCCCGACGTGGACGATTTCCACAAGCTTCCCAACCGAGGATGTCTACGAACGCAGTGTCTCTGAAGCTGCCGGAATTCTGGGAGTCTTCTGCCTCAGCGTGGTTCACCCAGGCTCAAGCACAGTTCGCCCTGCGTGACAAAACTGCGGACGCCACCAAGTATTGCTACGTCATATCGGCGCTTGGCAGTTCTACTGCTACGAGAGTGGTCATTCTTTTAAAGAACCCACCGGCGGACAATAAATATGCAGCGATTAAGACTCACCTACTGAAGACTTTCGAACTCTCTGATACGGAGAGGGCCAGTCGCCTATTCTCATTGCAAGGTTTAGGCGACAGTAAACCCTCTGAGCTCATGGACAGGATGTTGGACCTTTTGGTGGACCACGCACCCGATTTCCTCTAACACCAGCATCACGGACTGCCATGCCCTGGCCGAGGAGGCCAATCGTTTTTTTCTTGCAAGCCAACACCACGGACCGACTCCTCCTGCTCTCGCCATCTTTGCTGCTTCTGCGCTGGACTCTGGTTTCCCGCTGCCGCAATGGTCTCCGGTGACATGGCGCTCACTGCAGCAACGGTGTTACCATGCACGTTTTGGTCCCAAGGCTAAGCGTTGCCATGCTCCTTGCGGCTACACGGGGATGGGAAACCCCAACGCCAGCGCTCAGTAGTAGCCATGAGCGCTTGTCGCACTGGTAGGCTGCTCCTTATTCTTGACACCATCTCAGGCCGCCGCTTTCTGTGTGACACTGGCGCACAGAGAAGCGTCCTACCCGCATCTACACTGGACATTCTCGCTGACGGATATGGCCCTCCCCTAGAGACCGCTAACAGCACGCCCAGACGAACTTTTGGCACCCGTAATGTAGAACTGTGTTTTGATAGACAACGATTCCACTGGGATTTTATTGCTGCCAAAGTGGCGGTTCCCATTTTGGGCGCTGATTTTTTGTGTGCTTAGGGTCTGTTGGTGGATGTCAAGAACCACCGTTTAGTTGATGCCACCACTTTCTCTTCATTTGACTTTTCCCTGAGCGGCGTGGACTCTTTCAGGTTGTCGGCGGTGCTCCTGCACACTGACGTGTTTCATCGCCTGTTAGCCGGATTTCCGAAGCTCCCACAGCCCACTTTCTCATCCACCGCTACCAAACACGGAGTGGAGCATTACATTGCCACCACCGGCCCGCCAGTCCACGCCCATGCGAGATGCCTGGATCCAGCTAAACTAGCTATTGCCAAGGCTGAATTTGGAACGCATGGGCATTATCCGCTGCTCCAACAGCACTTGGTCCTCGCCTCTCCTCATGGTTCCTAAGCCCGGTGGCGGGTGGTGCCCGTGCGGTGATTATCACCGGCTTAACAACGCTACAACCCAAGACCGCTACCCGGTGCCCCACATCCAAGACTTTTCGTTGCATCTGGTCAGCAAGGAGATTTTTTCCAAGGTGGACCTCGTTCGTGGTTATCACCAGGTACCTGTACACCCAAAACAGCAGTGATCACACCTTTCGGGCTGTTTGAATTCTTGAGGATGCCATTCAGCCTTCAGAATGCTGCCCAGTCGTTCCAACGTCTTATGGACTCCGTCTTACGTGACTTGCCCTTCCTCTTTGTGTACCTGGATGACATTTTCGTGGCAAGTATATCCACCGCCGAACACCTGTCCCACCTGCAATCCCTCTTTGACCGTCTCAGCCAGCATGGCCTAATCGTCAACCCAGCCAAATGCCAGTTTGGGTTAACCACCATCGACTTCCTGGGACATCGGATTACCAAGGACAGGGCTGTTCCGCTTCCATCTAAGGTGCAGGTAGTTCTGGATTTCCCACACCTGGCTACTGTCCGGTCCCTGCCGGAGTTTCTGGAAATGGTAAACTTTTATCACCATTTCATTCCCAAAGCTGCAGCTCTCATGCGGCCACTATACGAGGGTTTGAAGGGCAGGTCCCCTAAGCACGCGGTGGACTGGACCACCGACAGACTAGATGCCTTTACTGATGCCAAAACCGCTTTGGCCCGTCGCCTCAGACTACGCGGTGGGCGCTGTGCATGAGCAGTGGGTGGGCGGCGCCTGGCAACCGCTCGCTTTCTTTAGCCGGCAGCTACGCCCCAACGAACGCAAATACAGCACATTCGACGGAGTGCTACTAGTCCTGCACCTTGCTGTTCAACACTTCCGTTCATTGCTGGAGTGCCGGCGGTTTTATGGCCTTTGTCAACCACAAACCACTCACTTTCACAATGGCTAATGTGTCTGAACCTTGGTCTGCCCGACAGCAGCGGCAACTGTCCTACATCTCCGAGTTTACCACGGACATACAACATGTTGCGGGCAAGACCAACGTTGTTGCAGACTGCCTCTACCGTGCTTTGGCCGAAGCCATCCACCTAGGGCTCGATTATGCTGATTATGGTGACCGATCAAACCTCAGACCCCGAGATCCAGTCTCTCAAGACCACGGCCACTAACCTGCAGCTTAAGGACATTCCCTTCGTGAGGGTAGCTTTACGCTTTTATGTGATGTTTCCACTGGTTGTCCAAGACTCATTGTACCAACCGCATGGAGACGGCATGTGTTTGACGCGGTACACGGTCTTTCTCACCCAGGTAGGAAACCGTCCCAACGTTTGGTGGCGTCGAAGTTCGTCTGCCGTGGGCTAAAGAAGGAGGTGCCCCTTCCCCCCTTTCAGGGTTTTGCTTACCTCCATACCATGGTGAATAGGACAACTCAGTGGACAGAGGTTGCTCCGCTGACGGCAGCAACGGCGACTGTGAAGGCACAGGCGTTCATTGGGGTTTGGGTGGCCCGGTTGGCATCCCATCTGACCTCACCTTGGACCGAGGCTCACAATTCACCTCAGAGCTCTGGACCGATGTTGCAAACAGCCTGTGGGTGAAGCTTCACCGTACCACGTCCTATCACCTGCAAGCTAATGGCTTGTGTGAGCGTTTCCATCGCTCCATGAAGGCATCTCTCCGGGCCAGCCTTGGTAACTGGGTTGACAAGCTCCCGTGGGCCATGCTGAGCCTCAGGATAGCTCCCAAAGAAGACCTCCAGGCTTCGTCTGCAGGTTCCTGGAGATTTTTTCACGGACACAAACACCCCGTGGTCTGCGACCCACCAATGGACTGTCCTCGCTGATAAGGCGACCCGTTTCGACCTCCCAGCATGGACTCCCACAGTCCTACACTCGTCTGCGGTTGGCGGAGTTCGTCTTTATCCGTCATGACACTCATCGTGGGCCGCTGCAACGTCTTTATGATGGCCCTTTCATCGTGACGTGAGACGGGAGATAAACACTTTGTGGTTGACATGGGTGGTAAGGCTGAGCGCATTCCTGTGGACCGCCTCAAGCCGGCCCACCTGTCTTTGGACAGATATATTTTCTTCTTTTGTCTGCTACGGTGAATTCTGGGGGGACGTGTGTAGTGGACTCTACAATACATAATTCACCGGGCAGTGATTTGGTCTGGTTCATATTACAGCAAGAGGTTTCCTGTTGCTAGGTAACATCAAGAACAGCATCTAGAGTTCTTATAGGCTCTGCCCCTCTGAAGCGGGTTTCCTTTTTTTTCAGTTTCATACTTTTATGAAAACGTTGGCCTGTAGCCTACATGTTATATAACATTCACTTCGTTACTTTAAAAATTTGTCTCTGTTAAATTCGTAATGGCTCCTCGGGTATATCAAATTAAATGTGCTACACAAACCGTTTATTTCCAACAAGCTAAACCAGCTACTGGCTTAGATTGACATCTGATAGTGATACCTTTTAGGCTGTGGGGTAAACAGTGTCAAATCATTTCATACTTATCACAGTAAAACCTTTTTTCGTTTATCAATTTCAAGTCAATAAAATAGTTTTATGCCATTAAACAATGAGATTCACGTTCAATACTCTCCGATTGTTATCGATATTAATCTTCAATGAAATAGAGGGCGCTGTCGGGAAACAACAAGAGGTCTAGACGTGCGGACCCGCAGTTCTGGAGACATTCATGAAGGGTTAATGCGGCCGTGAAGCCTGTCAGCTTCCCATGAAATGCAGTACACACAAGCAGCCAGCAGGTGGAGCTCTTTTATAATGAATCAATGTGTCGACGCATCGAGTCAGTCTCACGGCAGTCGTGTTAAAAGTGATTGTGTTTCATGACAGCAGATGAACTGGTGCTGACTGGAGCGCAGATAAGGTTAAAAGGGGAAGGCCATCAGAGCAGTCAGAGGTGTGTTAAATGAGCACCAGAAAGCTACACCCAAGGGAGGGCGACAAACATAAAGGAAAACCCCACAAGTCCCAACAAAACCTTTCTACATTTTATCCTGAAACATTTCAACAGAATTTTACAAAAGTCATAAAGTAGATAAAAAGAAAAGAACCCAGATATGACCTACATATTAAAGATAATTTTTCACTGAAGCATTTGAGAGGCTCAAACCAACCAACAGGATTAGCAGTTATTTCAAGGAGAAACCTTGAAACCAGTGAGATAACTGGCTGTTATTCAAAGAATGAGAATCTGTAAAAGTCTGATATTCATAGATGGATGGAAATTAGCCCTTGGCTAAAATCAGGGGGGTTTACATAACATGCATTCATGTGATGTTTATTAACATTCACTGTCCCTTCCAAATAAACTTGAATTTATAGAAGTGTGGGATAAAAAAAAAGAAAATTCTCATCTCATAGTCAAAGTGTCAAACTGATGGTCATCAGACTGGAAAGGTTTATAGAAAATAACATAAGTTTAGATTGTAAGGCCAGACAAATTGTGTTCATTTCTATGAATCAGCAGATCCCTTCAAGAACATGGTGTGTAATAATCTATGAGGACGAAAATCAGCCCAGAGTAACTTAGCCGATGGCACGAGCCCCTCTAATGTTGACTACTATTAATGGTACTAAATCCACCATTAGAAGAATGCTGAAAAACAAGAGTCTGGTAGACAAGGGTGAATGCAGCATATCTTCAACTCTACTGTTCTTGATCATAATGCAGCATTCACCCAACTCAGTGATTCTTAAACTTTTTTCAGCATTATGGCCCCTGTGGAATAATTTGTCAGCAAAGAAACGCTAACCAAGCCAGTTTCCCAAGATAACTTCCGCTGTTGTTTGCATGTTATTTTGTGAATAATTCATGAATAAATATAAGTCAAACCTTTTATCATAACTAAAAGCTCTAACTGTTTCCATGGAAAAGAGTGTTAACACTATTAAAGACTTCCTCTCCTGTCTCCTGTTGTTTTGTCTCCAAACTTTTCCAGAACAGGATGTGATGGTAAATATAGTCTGTATCACATGTAGATTAATTCAGCAGGTTTGAAAACGATTCTGCTCCATAGGGCTGTGCTGCAAGGAAAATATACCCAAGCTGTCCAGAAAGAGTATTGAAGAAACCAGAAGACTGTTCAAAACCCTTCTTTGCCTCAAATGTTCTCATCAGTGTGTGTGATAGTGTAAAAGCACTAAAGGGGAAGTGTGAGAATGAGGTTTATGATGTAAAAAGTACTTTGAGTGGCATAAAAGACTACTTTACTATTACGGTCCATTTACCAATTTCCATAATCTTTTCTCAGAAAGCTTTTGGATTTTATCTAATAATGATTCCACATTATACCACAGAAGTGGGTTATGCAGCAAGACAACAAAAGACCAAGTCATCCAGCCAAAACAATAGTTGAAAAAGGGGTAAAGGACGAAATTCATGAATATCTCATTATGATATTTATTAAACACAGCTGTCTTGTTTTTTCACCCTAATTTCTTAACTGTTGTGTAATGTTAAACTCTGTTCTAAGTTGTATTCATGCACAAGTGTGGAAATTTCCTGAAGGTGCTGAACATTGGCTCATTTGTGACTGAAGGCAGTTGCTATCTTTGTGAGGACCAGTTTTCTTTGTGCACTTCTATTTGCACGAGGAGTGAATGTTAGGGTTAAAATTAGGAAAATGGTTTTGGTTCCTGTGATGTTTAAATGAAAGCGTCATGCCAGGGGGACCTCACAAAAGTCGGACGTGACAATGGGCGCGCGCGTTTGTGTGAGCGGGAGAGAAAAGAAAGGGAAGAGAGACAACGAGCAGAGCATGATTAAGTGAGTCAGTCTTCAGTCTGGAGGCAGACAGAGAGGATCATGCGGCGGATAGACTTTCTCTCCCATCAGCTCCACTGCTGCCTTCATTATCTTCATCATCATTATCATATAAACCAAAGCAAACCCAGCTGAGGAATAATGTCATTTATTAACAGCACGGAATCGACAGAGGTGTCGGACTACCCCTGTGTGCGCTTTTACGTGTCCACCGTATCCTTCTCGGTGCTACTTTTCTTCAATCTCATCATAAACTGGACCATAGTTCGCGAGAAGAGACTGCGCAGACATGCCCGCTTCGTGCTGGTCTTCCACCTGCTTATGTCCGCTCTGATTCACCTCGGCATGAGCAGCATCTTCTACTACCAGATCCACCTGAGCGCGCAGCCGAGCCGCTCCGCGTGCCTGACCATGATCACCGTCCTAATCAGCAGCGCTTCCAACATCTTGCTTACGCTCACAGTTATGGCTTTGGATCGGTTCTGCGCCGTGTGCCACCCGATGCGCTACACCTCCGCCTGTTCCACAGGTCACTGGCCTTGGCTTCTGGGTGCGCTCACGTGGCTGGTGGCTTTGGTGATCCCCCTCAGCTTGTTTCTCCAACCGGACCCTCAGGCCGAACATCACAAAAAGTGTGGCCGGGAGAAGCTGAAAAGAGGCGAACTGCAGAAAGTTCTCTTCATAGGTGTGTGCTCGCTGCTCATATTGTACAGCTATGTGAGGATACTTATGGAGGGGCGGCGGTTAGGTGTGCTTAACCGGCGCAACCGGACCGGGTGTAGGACGATCGCCCTGCACGGCACGCAGCTGGCTGTTTACATCCTCCCAAACTTTGTGATCTTCGTACTGACTATTCTGAACAAAAAGGAGTTAATTCGTCGAGAGACCAAAGAGCTGTCCGCTGTGGTTGTTTTTGCTTTCTTCAGCGTTGCGCAGTGTATTGCGCCCGTTGTTTACGGTTTACGTAAAGAAGAACTAATGGAACAGCTGAATCACAGGTTCCCCTGCTGCTCACGGTACTTAAAGACTTTCCTCGGGTGGACAGTTCGAGCCAACTGGCCCCAAACGCAACACATAACAAGGTATTAACCAAGCTGTCTATTTGGTCATCATATTCAAGTTATAAGTTTCACACTTTGTTGACACATCAGATTATCTTATTGTGATCTTCCACTTTGAAAATTTGGTAAGCATGTGTCATTAATTTTGCGGTGATGGAGATAGTTATGAAAACAATAAATGTTCAAAAGTAATCAAAATGTTAACATGATATTTATAAATTAAAATAATCACCAAAGTTGCTAACATGACTTTTCCAGAAGGTTCCGCTAGAGCAGGGGTCTCCAACCCCGGTCCTCGTGAGCTACTGTCCTGCAGGTTTTAGATGTCTCCTACTACAACACACCTCTGCACAAGCCTGTTAATGACCCAGTGATTTTGAGTCAAGTGTGTTTCATCAGAGTAGAATCCAAAACCTGAAGGACAGTAGCTCACGAGGACCGGAGTTGGAGATACCTGCGCTAGAGTAAGATAAACTCCAACCAGCCAAGTTTTTCTGGAAACGTGTAAAGGACAATAATTATAATGTTGAGACAAAAAGTGTATTCATTTTTGAAAACTTTTTACTTATTTATTATTATTATTATTGCCAAAATGGTTGGGACAGTGGGATACGAGTTTATCATCATGTTGCATCATATAATCCTTTAATGACTCTACAGAGCAGTTTAAGGTTTGTTTATCTTTTCTTCATGAAGGATCCCAGGTTTTTAAAAGTTCAGGGCCCCGTTTGTCATGTGTTTCGTTCAATAATGCTCGGGTCTGGAATGCAGACAGTTAAACTGCAGAGTCATATTGATGTAACACAAATAGAGTCTTTCTGAAATACTTAAGAGTTTATGTGTTCCTTTAAAACTTGAAAAACGGTGGAAGATAACAAGTACATCCCAGAAGAGTACTGCTGGGTGCTGAACCAAAAAAGTAATATCAGATAAATAAGTATTACTGCACACCAGAAGCTGTTCCTTAAAAAGTTTAATATGTGTTACATTTCAGGCACCTTTCCTTCAGACATAAAAAGGACCTTCAGACACGGTGTAGGGCCTTGTCTGAAAAAGGACAGGCGACCGAAACATAACATTCATTAAACGTTTTAAGGAACAGCTTCTGGTGTGCAGACCTTCCTTTAAAACGTGCTCATATCTTTCAGCATTATCGTTGCCTTCACAGTTTGGCATCCAGGATGCCACATCTTGAATTCAGTCAAACCAGAGGACAGTGTTCCACTTCAGCTCAGTCATGAATACCTTATAAGTTTGAGCCTAAAGATGATGGTCTCTCTGGATAGTTTGGTTCTTTATTTATTTATTTATTTTAGTTGTATTTTAGTTTGTAAAGCAACTTGGGCAGCATGAGGAAATGTGCTATATAAATAAACTTGACCTTGACATTTGCATGAAAGAGTTTAAGCTCGGGGGTCCTCTACACTGCCATTTCTCCTCCAGTGTGGGGGACATGGCCCCCAGTGCTCTGATGCCCACTGGTACTAATGCTGCCTTCATTTTCCAGGCTTTCTCCAGCTCTTCCTTGAGTCCTTGTTATTTCTCCAGTTTCTCATGTACCTTTTTCTGTTTATGTAGATGTGTGTATATGTT
>JBAMHW010000005.1:12657071-12667328 GCA_037177495.1 Rhadinocentrus ornatus | reverse complement strand
TTCATACAGAGATGCAACTTTTTTGAAGAAGAAGAAGAAGAAGAAAAAGAAGCGGATGTATGAGAGCTGACTTTTGTGGGAAAAGATGTCTGGTGGAAAAATATTAACCAAGTTGTCTACATTTAGAATAAACACAGTTAAGTCACAAGACATCTGTGATTAATGGTTTGCATGCAGAACAGTTCATACAGATGTAAATTATTACACCATACAGATTAATAGATATGACAGGTGTTGGTTTTATGTGTCTACTAGTGTTTAGTCTACTGTTTGAGAAACTTCTCTGTGCAGAGATTGATGTCACTGTATCACTGTACCATTTTAGTGCAGCTTATTTAAAACAAAAAATAAATCTGCATTTGGTAAAATAAAACATCAAAGTGATACAGAGATGATGATTGTCAGACTTTGTTTCAGGTCCGACATGACTGCTAGTAATCCCCCTCTCCTGAAACACTTTCCTTTTAAGTGCTCTGGAGGTGACAGTAACCACAAAATACACACAAAAAAAGGCAAATGAGCTCAAGCCCAATATTTTTTACTTTTTCCCCCTAGGGAGCGAACGCTGACAGCTCAGACAATCATCTCTGCGGAGATCCCACAACCCCAAGAGGAGGTGGAGGAAGAGGAAGAAACTGGTCCACTGCCAGTCACAAGTTCCTCACATGTTTCACACACTGGACAAGGAACAGCAGAAGATGCCTGATGGGGAAAAGTTGGTCAATGCCAGGATTTTAACAGTAACACTTGATTGTGCAGCTGGTGTATTCAAATCAGGGGCCAAAAGGAACAAGGGGAACATATTTTTATTCAGACTTCACATGTCGGCCCAGAGGTGCAGCTACACGTGACATTAGCGTGTTATGCTATGGTCTATTTTTGACCTTTTCTAGATGAGTAGTCTGATAAATTTACAGAGAAAATGTACACTTATTATATGGAACAGCTCTCTTTTTGCAGACTTCCTCGGCTGGTCCAAGGATTTACATCAAGAAGTATTCAGTTGACAGTCCAGCTCCTCCGAACTCCTGGATCTTCAGGGATTTTAATCACTGGGATGGAGGATGAACTTCAATATATTGACTGCTGGATGTTGTTTCTGTGTTCACAGATATTAAAAAATTGAAAGCTAAAAGGTCTAATTCCAGCATACTTTATGTAATAAGCCTATATATCTATTTTATATAATATATAAATGTCACATGAATTTTTTTTTATCAACATTGGGGTCTCATTTGAAAAAGTTCAATGTAAGCTGCTAACAGGTGAGTGGGGAAGTTTCATAGCAGCATAAATTTAACACAAAATGAGGAAATTTGTGTTTGCTTTTAGTTGTTTGCTAAATGATTCCCATAGTAATAAGAAAAAAAGAAGAAATGCATATTGGCCATTTATCCATTTTACATGGTCATTGTGCAGGAACATGTAGAAGATCAATACGCAGCCACAACAATCTTGCTGGTCTCCTGGACTTGTTGAAAGTTAACCAACTTTTTAATCCCACTTTCACTTCTTACGCCTCAAAATTTTCTTGTATTGATTTGAATATCAACTTTACTACTCCTGACTACACACAAATATTGTCTGTCTAGAGTTTTAATATAGCCTTGGTATAGAATACCAAATCAAGCTAGCTAACACAGTGACAAGGTCAAATAAAAATAAAAGCACTGAACTAGCCTGTTTGCCCAAACAACCTCTTTTAATCTAAAACTAAACATTTTACCTCAGTCTTTAAAAGTAGCAGCTATGTTTTATAGTATTAATATCAGCTTAAGATGTCCTGTTTTTCACTTTCATGCTAACTGAAAACAAGTCCAAGATTATTTAAGCAGGAACCACAAATGTTTTAATTTAACTGTTTAATTTTAACTCTTGGTAATAAAAATAATGAATAATTTCGTTATTCATGTGTAGTTTTCCAGCTTTTAAGGCTCAAACAAACTTTACTTTTGTTCTATAATTCACTTTTCCATGTTAACCGCAAACAGCTAGTATAGCTGCTGAGCTTGGCAGTTGGGTTTCAGCCAGGCGCCGCCACATGTCTGGGGATTTCTCAACGACCAAACCGCAGGCCTTACCTCGCACCCACTCAAGTAACGTGCATTAATGCGCTGTTTGCTGTGAGCAAGTGGTTCGTGTTTGTATTTCACAGCAGGACCTGTATACATGAGAAGACACTTACTGGCAATTATTGTAAGATGATTGCTTTGGAAGAGCTGGGCTGCAGTAGTGAAACCAGAGCTTTAGGTTGTAAAGAACACAGCAGAAATAGGTAAGAGGGTTTGTTGGCATAGAGGGCTCAGATTTTAAAATGGTGAGAAATTATGTGAAAGCCACATTTATAGTCTAGAAAACATGAAAATATTTTCAGAGGCATAACATATTCAGGCCAAAGCCTAACAGAAGGATGTTTATTGATGGTTATTGCAGTACAAATAAATTAAACTCATGGACATCCACTGGATGGACAAACAGACTGATACCTAATCCAAACGTTGTATTTTAAAAGTGGAAAATGTGACCACAATCAGTACTGCTTTTTCTCTTGGAAGCAATGCAATCTTAGTTTTGGGGTTAAAGCTTAAACTGTTACTATATATACAGCCGACAAAAAGGTTTAATCAATAAGAGACAAGTGTCTCAGCCTCCTAAAACAGTACCCAGATGATATTACATATTCATAATATACACTTCATGCTAGCAACTTTTGGCAGGGGAAATAAAAATTTGCACTTGAGAAATAAACGAGACGTTGACCTTTTCTGAGAGCACAGAAGGTTTAAACTGCACATGTGGAGCGGTTTATAAGGCTAAAGCATTTATCCTGACGTGTCTGTAAAATGCATAAAGGCATTTAAATACATATATTAAAAACAAAAAACAGAACAACAATAATCACTGTTATTTCTATTTGAACACCATGTAGGCAAGTTTATAAATAAAAAAAAAAAAAAAAAAGTACATTCAAATACCTTTGTGCATAAATTAAACATACAACCCCCCCATTACTGGCTTCCTCTTTCAAAGTTGCATTGATTACGTTGTATTGATGAGTTGTATTTATAGCAAGAAAAACAACAGTGTGACTTCACATTTCAACAGATTGAACAATCAGATCAATCGGCTACAGTCATGAAGTCAGAGGTAAAAAGCCACTGGTCCATTTACAAGCTCCATGTGCACTTTTAGCTGTGAGCTGTTTCAGACGCATGCAGCAGGACTGAATGCATGTTTTGATTTTTCTCACCAAATAATCTAAATCCTTTTTCTTTCTGAAGATTTGGACTCTGGCTCAAACAAAGGGCTCTGAAAGAACAAACTGGATAAATAAATGATAAAAAAAAAGAATCCAAGCTGATTACAACTTGGATAAAGGCAGAAAAAAAAAGGATAATTGTGATTTTAGGGTTTAAAAAAAAAAAAAAAAAAGGCTAAATCGTAGCTGCATCTCGTTACTTATAAGCTTTATCATACAGGACAGATAAACAGGGCACTGATGTGAATGAACAAACAATGGCAATAATAAAGTTTATATATAGTCATATTTGACACACAACCTGGTCTGTAATCTGTAAATGTGAAAAAACTAAAAACAAAACCACCTAAATATGGACATCCGATTGTATGGGAGCCGTTTAGAAACCCAAGGGGTGAGGAGCGACCACACCTCCGTTCTCCACCACGGCTGCAGAAATGGCCCGCATGTTGTTGAAGAGCTGTTTGGACTGACCAGAGCGCAGAACCTTGATGTCGCGAATCACCCGGTCATGTGCCTGAGGACACAAGAGGAGGATGTGATCGAGTTCAAAAGCTTCATATCAAAACACAGATGAACACGATAACAAACCATCTGAGAAGAAAAGAGCGGAAGCTGTTTATTGGCATGGTAAAATGCATTTCCTGGATGACATGCATGCATTTGCATCATGGACTAAATATAAAGTGGGAAGATTCAAACTTGAAATAAGGTGCTGAATATAAACTTCATGGAACTGGTGTAAAGCCTCTTTCTTTAAAATTTTATTGTTGAGTAAAAAAAAAAAAGGAGGTATGTAAAACAACTCACTAGATTAAAAACTAACAGTTTGACTGTGTTTAATATAATATTTTACATAGTGATACAACTCTGCTCCTCTGATTGTTGCCCTCAGATGTCATGGGGATAATCGGTTGTTGCAAAAATGTAGCGGCTTTAAAATTTTGTAAGTTTTTTCTTCAGATATTAAACTCTGTGTCACAGTGACACACGTAAAGCGTTCCAAATGCAATAATTAATATCAATTTTACAAATCTATTCAACTTCAAATAGATTTCTAATTACCAGGTCAGCATTTCTTTTAATTCAACTAGTTCCGAATATTGTCTAATTCTGCCACCATTATTAACATTATTAACTGCATTAAAAATAAAAAAATAATTCAATTCAAGTAAAACTTGGGCGGAGATACCAGCGTTTTAATCTATAACTATTTTTTTTAACCGAAATCTAAAAATCAGACATTACAACATCAATATAATCTAATAGCTTTGTGTCCGTGTCATCTTGCCCCGTATTTCCCTCTAGATTTGTCAGGAATAATGTGAGTTACTGATTGCCTGCAACACCCCCCTTATTTGTTGTCAAAAAGCAACTTTTTGACACATAAATTTAAACAAAAATATAACATTAATACACAAACCGTTCCATCTGCACAATGCATGAAACATTCTTTTTTGTTTTGTGCAAATAAAAAAAATCCACATATTCAATCCTGTTTAAAAAGTACACCTAAAACAGCTTCAACTTTCCTCCTTCACCTCTCTCTGCCCAGCAGAGCAACAATTACTTAGTGTGCTGTTATAATCTCATTAATATTGTAATTGTAAATATTAAAAGAAAATGTTGGTATACTGGCAATTGGACCACAAAGGCTGGAAAATGTGGTCAAATGGAAACTACCATGCAGAATAATGCTGAATTCTTACTTTTACTGTACAGTATCTAAATACGTGTCGATGTTGGAAGTTTGTGGTTGGGAACGGGAAGATGATCTTACCTCCATGCACCAGGTCTCACACAGCATCTTCTCATGCTGAGCTGAAGCCTGGCCCTGACTCAGAGAGCGAGACGCCCTGCACACAGTGGAAAAAACAAAACCAAGACACCTCAATTATAGGCTGTGTAGGAGTTTGATGTACAATACAAAGCACCAGAGAGAGAGAGAGCGAGAGCTACCTTGAGAGGACAACCACCATGGCGTAGAGGTCGATGGCGCAGTCTGCAACTCTCTTCAGAATGAACTGCTCATCTGGAAAATTAAGCCCACTTGAGTTGAATTTTAGAGCACTTAAAGTAAGGGATTCTGTGTGATGTAATATCCACCATTTAAGTTATTAATCGATTAATGTGATCAACAATAATTCTGGGGACAAACTGCAGTCGGAAAGGACAATGTGGAGGTGAATTACCACACAGGTAGGTACCAACTGTGGAACATTTCCAACAGGTTTTTTACACGAGAACATAGAATATGTCACACTCACCAATGATCTTCTTGCCATGTTTGACCAACGACTCCTCAATAACTGCTCCAAAATCCTCGATGGCTTTTACTGTCTAGAAATGAAAGTTTGTGAATCAGTGGCAAAGCTGAGGAATTCCACATAAATAATAATAATAAAAAGTTAGTCTAACTGGCCTATTCAGTTTGCTGATTTAGGAAAGTCCCTGAAAAAAACCCCAACAGAATCAGACCCAAGAAAGTTTTCACATAGAGGGAATTTGCACTGATGCAAAATAAATAAATAAGAGGAATGAACCAACATACCAGGTCAGCACTGTGTGCCAACTCAGGATGTACACTTCCCTGCAGGGTGAGACCTGTGCTCAGACCTGCCTTTCTACAAGGACAAGAGAAGAAGAGTGGTACATCAACACAGACTGCTAAATGTGGACAAAATGCATCAGCTGACAGCGTTATTCACTCCACGTCTACAGGAGATCGGCTCAGCCGCGGTGATATTGTGCAGTTAGACATTGTTTAACTTGGGAATGTTTCTCAAGAAGCCTGCAAAAATATTCATAAAGACTTTATAAAGACATGACAGTAAAGCTTTCCTGTTGAGACTGTGCTGGAGAATAAAGGTGATCATACCAAATATGGACATAAACAACTGTTTTTGCCTTTATAAAAAAAAAGAAAAAGAAAATGGATTTATATTTGTGATTGCTTATAAATTGCTGAAGATATTTCCTGTTTTTTTGGTAATTTATTATTTTTTTTAAATTTATAGCAAGGGGAAACATTTAACATCATTAAGAACAGAATATGTCTCCAGTTAGTCACTGGAGATGTTGCTCTTAAAAGTAAAACCATAGTGATCAAACATGGAAACACTAAAAGGAAATTTTAGGAATTCCCTTCAGGAATAAATAAAATATTTTTCATTTTCATTTCATGAATGTAACCTGTGCCGCATCACATCATAACACTGGGTAAAAGGATGTCAATTATATAAGACAGACTAACAAAAACAGCTTGAAGGAGGGAACTGACATCAAAGTGAACTTGGTCATGTGTTTGGAGGCATCCCCATCTCCCACCATGAACTAGAGCACTTCCTGCCCCCAGACATCACAACAAAACACAAACAAAAGAAGCGTGCTGCAACCTTTTGGCTCTCTTTGTGATCTCTCCTGCGAGCAACCCAGCGTTGCCGATAGGGTTCTTCAGAGCCCTCTGTAAGCTCTTCAGGTGGTTCCCAGCATTCTGGAAGGAAGCAGAGAGAAAATGTGTAAGCTACAGATTGAAGGGTTACAATGACAATTTAAGCAGCTTGTAGCTCGTTTGGACACACTTATTTGCACAATTGAAACTTGAGATTTAATTACAAGTTGCACTCTAATGAAAAAAATCTTTGTCTCCTCTATTTGGCAGAAAACGGCCATCTGATTCACTAAGTATTAAAATACATGCTGAAAAAAGATCCTTTGTGTCAATGAGGAAGTTGTGTCTGTATCACCCATTTTGAAAACGACGACGTTGCGGTGTCTCAAGAAGCGTACAGAAAGAACATTAAAAAAATTTCTTTGTACCTTTCCCACACTTGCACTATGAGATCATGTATGTTAGAAACATTCAAATTAAGAAGCCTCATGTTACCTGGAAGCCATTGAGAGCCACAAAGAGCCTCAGGATGTCATTTGTACCCTCAAAAATTCGGAAAATTCTCAGATCCCTCATCACTCGCTCCACTCCAGAGTCCTACAGAAACATAATGGATAATTAACTGCTATAGACAACAATAAACACCCAATATTTACACACACAACCAGCCAAACCTTTACACACAAAGGCTCAACGATTAAGAAGGTGTCGGTTTTATAGATTTTCTAAACTTATATTAACTCTAGATTTTAACCCAAGTTCCAGGGTGTTTGTTTTAGTTTATTGGCTACTAACTCAGCCACTTACACATGCTAAAAATCAGGTAATAACAGCTGTAAAGAAGAACACAGGCGTTCACTTTATTTCAAAGCCTCTGATTTCTGTACCTGTAAGGGTGCATTTCTGTTTTAAATTGGCACAGTAATGAAAATGCATAGAGGCAGCCTTCTCACTGCGTTTCCAAAGTGAAGTGAAACCCTGAGTCAAAACGCTCACTGTGAGCAGAATTTAACGGTGGCAGGGATGCTTTCTTCCTTTCTTCTTTTTCGTTGTGCAAAACTAATTTCACCAGGTTTGCAAAAACATAAAAGAGAAGTGGTGGCATTTTGAAATAATACTTCTTGCCGTTTAAGTTTAAGATCTGTAAGATTTCTATTTGAACAGGTTATTTAGTCCACCTTTAAATAAATGCTTGCAGAGTAAACCCTTCATCTTCATCCCCACCTCTGCAGTTTGTGGCCAGACATGAAAAAAAACACCAACAGCCCTGCTCAGTTTCCACTGTATTGGCAACGTTTTGCACTAACATTCGCTCGCACAGACACCTGTTGCAGCATCTAATCTATTTTAAGCAAAAGCCTCCTAATAGGTTACATAACTTCCCTCCCCCCACATATCTTCAGCTAACTTGCACCTCTCCATTCTTATTAACTTTTACTTTTGTCATCTCAAGAGAGAAAAAAAAAAGAAGCCTGGTTTCGCATGTTGCAACACACTGATAAGCTGAGCTCCTGTCACTTCACGTGACTTCTGAGAAATAAAGCTGTTGCCTCGGCTTTAACAATGCATTTGTAATGGTGGAATTTATAGCAATAACAATCATGCTCTCATTCCTAAGCAGATTTATTTAACGGGGCAAAGCTAAGGTATAAACAAGCTGCTAATAAATATGGGTGAGCTTAACTCGGCTATGAGCGCAAATTGAAACCTGGCAAGAATCATCAAAATGTTTGGTTGGTCCATCTGAAGAAGGAAAAACAAACTTCCTTCTCCAGTTAACACAGACAGCCACTAAAAGTCCCTTTTGTACTTTGCTGCTTGACTTCCTATTGTTTCTCTTGCACACAGAGAAAAAAAAATGTGGGGTGATTTCAGACTTCAGTGTTTTCATAGATGTTTCAAAAGCGACATACATAAGTGGAAGTGAAAACACAAGAGTAACTGTTGGGAAATCATCTGACATCCACCAACCATCCCATGGTTATTTATTCCTTCTCATGTACAAAACCATAATGGCTTAAGTATTTATTTATTTATTTATTTCACATCTAGGCTGAACTACTGCGGTTTCACTTCAACCAAGTGCTCAAACAACTCCCTGAAAATCTTGAGCTCATCAAGAATACTGTGACCAGATAAAACCAAGAGAGATCCCATGTCATCGGCTCCCTGTAACATTTAGAATCAGATTTAACATCCTCCTTTTCATGTACACAACCATAATCTTTCAGCTTCATCTTATCCTCACAATGCATCACCCTGCTAACCCTGCTGAATGAAAACCTGTTTGTGGGTCTCTGAATTTTCAGGACCAGAAGGAGATGCAGTGCTTTTAGGCCTGGCACATGCGCTGCTTTTCTCCCAATTTTGCCTCTTCGCAACCAAGGACGGCAAATGCCCGATTATCTTGAGTCTTATAAGATTCTCCTGTACAATTATCATGTGGTCTGAGGTGTGTTACAAGCTGATTTCTCTCGATAAATCGGCCTCAAAGCGGATCGTGGCCGACAATCGGAAATATTAAACATATTTAAAATATCTTTATGTGTGTGAGGAAAGCCAACGACTCCTGAGTCGTGACTGTGTGGATGGTGACGTGGAACAGAATGTAGCCAATCAGAGAGCGAGCTGGCTGGGGAAAAAGGAAGGATATAAAGTCCGAGTTCACGCCGTCTCCAGTCTTGTTATTTTTCTCAGTTCTCATCATTCCCGCATCCTATATATCCCCCTCCATGCTGGGTGTTGTGTTTTCCGGTTGTCGCTATGTTTCTTCTTCTTTGTTTTTTTGCAGGTTGTTGCTATGGTTCTTCTTCTATGTTTTTGTTAGATCATGTTTGGTAATGCGAGATCCGGCTTGGAGGACTAGATTGTAGGTCAGTGGCGGGACAGCATCGTTATGTGTGTGTTGTTCTGTGATTAGATTATCGAAGCACACCACACACAGGATGATTTTTTATCTTCACGTGTGAGGTCTCGACCAGATAGAAAATCTCATAAGATTAAAAAAAATCCTTATGTGTGTACCAGGCTCACGACTTCAAACTTGTGCTTGAAAATGATCCCGTGCTAGAGTTAACCCACCCTCAGTCCTAATATTGATGCAGCTGGTTTTTCCTGTTGGCTGGATTGTGCCGACGATGATTGTTCAAACAGTGATAAACCACAACAGGGCACCACTGGCAGGCAATGTAAAAAACACCCATCAGTTAGCTGAAATGTAGCAGGCTGCAGGGAAATTGTACATGGATGTAGCATTGACACAGTTGTTTTGCAGCTTACCTTAAGGGTGCATCAGGACAAGTTTGTGAATGATCAGCGAAAAAAATGAAGTTGCACCACAATTTCCCCAGCATCACTTTTCAGCACCTCCTTTTAATAAATTTAAAAGACTGCAGTTTGATCATTACTTATACTTAAATCAATGTGAACAGAACAAGGGTTTAGGAAAATGTCACTTAAAGTGCTAGCTTCACTGAATGTGGGGACAAACAGGCCAGTAGTGTCTGTGTGCTTCAAGTGCAAATACAAGAAGTGGACTACAATGCAAAGAGCATTGTGGGTAAGCGCAACCAAACCATAACCATGGGGGGGGGGGGGGGGGGGGGGG
>JBAMHW010000005.1:12625390-12645972 GCA_037177495.1 Rhadinocentrus ornatus | reverse complement strand
ATCAGCTGAAATACATGTTCTTAAACACAGAGTAATGTTACAGCACGGGATCTTCCTCTTGCAGTCCACTGCCCTGCTTTGACTTCCTCTTTCTCTCCCTTCATCGGAAGATCTCTGAGTCTGCAAGTCACGAAAAACTATTTCACACGATAATATTAGCTGTTAGCAGTAGCTTGGTACTAAATACATGGAGGGCACGCTTGTGACTTATCGACATAAAACAAAACATTATGTATCGTTCTGTACCCCATCACACGATGGGATACTCAAACTTCTGAGAGATGTTGACATTTTCACGTTTATGATTCTTCACGGCTTCCGTAGTTGTAATAACGCTCTCAAACTGTGAGGTTCCAGTAGAGCACTACTCGGCTGCTTGCAGTATATTAGCGCAACACTAGATGGGAGTAATTCTTACACACTGGGGCTTTAAACATCTGATATGTTGTCTATGTTCTATTGGGAATAAAATCTGGGTTTATGAGATTAGCAAATTATTGCATTTAGCTTTCATTGACATTTTTTTAATACAGCATCTCAACCTCTGTGGAAATGAGGGTGTACACCTGTAAGAATACTATTTAAAACAAACGTAAAGTAGAGATATTTATAAATCTAAGAAACCGAAATACTTCTACTAAACAATAGTAAGGAGCCTAAAATATTCATGACTTGGCTCATGAATGACATCTGATCTCTCTGTGCTCACCTTCACTGTGCTGGCTGCCGGTGCTGCCAGGGGCGTAGCTGTAGCTGGTGAGTTCGTGGTACGGAGGCGGCTGGCTGGAGTAGGGATGTGTGGGGTAGGGCTGATAGGGGAAGGTGTGCATAATGGGCCACGGGGAGGCACCGGGGAGTGGAAGAGGGGCCAAGGTGTCCTGGTCTGAGGCCCCACTGGAACCATCATTGTCATTCAGGGATAGATTGGCCATGTCTGGAAGGAAGATGTAGAACAATGATGCACAGAAAAATTACTGACACTTCTTCTAAAGTCAGTAAATGTGTGAAAAATCTACAATAAACGTATATATTATCTTTAAAAATGTTTGCTTTCCTACTTGCCATTACCTCCTTTCTAGAGATTCCAAGTTTCTAAGGATGGCTGGACATGTACTAAATCTTTCAGTAAAGCAGATGACCTACATTTGATACCTACAACTATCAGGTTGTCCACAGATGCTCGTGTGCAAAATTCAATGAAGTGTAACATTCAGCACATCAGTCTTTCATGTGTTGTTTTTTTTTTTCAAGTAACTCACAGTTCTCACAGTCGCTTAAGTCTCCAAACACGTAGTAGCACTGTTCAGAGAAGGTGATCTTATTGACGGTGTGTCGAATGAAGCCGGCCTTCAGAAGGTTGCTGGCGTATTTCCTGGCCTCTCTGCGGTCCTGGAATCCCTCAATGTGGTGAAACAGCCACTCCACTACATCTGAGCCTTGTGACGGGTAAAAACATAGAGAGGGAAACATTATTTCATTCATCCTAAAGAAATTTCATCCTTAAAGATACCCTGGACACAAAGTAGAAGAGAAGTAAACACATGAATGAAGGTGCAGCAGTACTTTAAGGGCAACTCAATTACATCAGACAGTGACAAATTTATTAAATGTACCACAGAGAACGCGTAAGGTAATCAGGACTTATTGTCAAGTTTCATCAGGAACAATTCAAAGGGTAAAAATCTACAATCACCTAAAGCTCTTTTTAAATGCTAAATTGAATCATGGTCCTCTGCAGCTGTACATTTTAATGTAAAGACCTTTAAAAGAAGTTTAGGAACATCAACATCTTGAAGATAAGAAGTCATAAATCCTCAGTGACGCAACAACAAAAAAAAAAATCGGTCTGGAAGTCTGATGTCCTCTAAAGCTGCAGGATTTTAGTACATAAATCAGAAAAAAATACAGTTCAGAAATTATTTAAAAAAGGGCAAAAATAGACAACCATGTAGTTTATGTAATTATTGCTTGTGATTTGGTTTCAGGTGATTCCAATTTAACATGTTTTCATTCAAAACAAGCATTCACATTAATTCGTTCAGGGTTTTTTTTTCACCTCCCACAAGTCACACGGCTTTAATTCTGGTAACATAATGGCTGCCCTGTAAAGCCCTGAGGCACAGAGAGTTCATGAAACCGTTGCAGTCTTTTTATTTTTTTTCTTGTTTCCAGTTTTCATCTTACCCAGGAAGGCGTTTGGGATGGTGATTTTAAGCCACATGCGATCCCTGACCTCCAGACCTGACTCGGGGGAAGCCATGGCTTTGGCAACTGATGCCATGTCGGAGTGCAGTGATAGATTAAAATCATCAAAACCTGGAAGAAAGTGCAAGATCATTTTAGGAAAGCTCAAAACAAATGTACTGCTAAATGGAAGAATTCAAGATTAAAATCATAAATGGGTCCAAAACTAGAAGGCAAGCAGAGGAACTTTTGAAGAGATCAAAGGCAGGAAAGCAGCAGTTATCACTTATACAACAAAGGCAGAAAGAGAGATTGGAAAGAGGATTCCTGTTCTAATCTCATTAAAAGACAAAGGTGGAGAGGGACTGAAGCAGTAAAATGAATGGCAGTCAGGCTTTCAGTATCAACGATCTGGAAGAGTGTTTGCAATGTTTACAAGTGCAGAATAAGGCTTTCTGTAAGATGCTGGGTTTACATTAGCAGACTTTGAAAAGACTCTAGAAAACTACCAGCTCACGTCTAAAGACAAATGTTTAAAGTTTTAAGTCTTAGCCTGGCCTCAGACTGAGACTGTCAATCACTGTTTACAAGACTACAACTAGATTCTTTTAGCATTTTTTGTGATATGTTGGACAGTTGATAAGGAACAGGGCTGATCTGCCCACAGAAAAACAAACAAGGTGAGGGTTTCCCTCCAGGATCAACAGGGAATTACATCATTATTAAGTGTGGCTTTGCATCTCCACCAGGTGTTACACAGACTCATCAGAATCTGGAGGGATGAAAGAGTTTTCTATTTATCTCTCATTTATTAGATCAGTATACTGTAACATAAATGTTCCACAGCCGACATTTACTTCTTAATAACCATCCGCTCCTCTTTCTGGACGGTCCACCGACAACGTTTCATCATCGGTTCTTGTTCGTCTTTTTCTTTTTTTGTCCATTTTTGCCAGTGTGTTTGTTTTTTTGCCGTGTTCTTTCAGGATTCCTGTTTTTGCTTTTGTCAGAGCTCATCTATTGGTTGTTGATCGTGTTTCGTCACTGCGACTTTTTTAATATTAAACATGTTTGATATTGTCGCAGACCCAAGACTGGTTAAAGACTGACATGAAACAGCACAGATTGCCAGCTTAAACCTAACAATTGAGATGACGGGAGTGCGCTGTGACTCCAGTAAGACTCTTAAGATTTCCTAAAGACTTCCGTTTTTAGTCTGCGACTGTGAAAATCGTTTGGTGTAAACCAAGCATAAGATATAAAAGACCAAAGAGGATAGTTTTTATCACAGCACACTAACTAAGAGGACAATGAAGGCACTGAGAAAGACTCACGTTCAGGCTCTGTGACAGAGGAAGAAGAGGTGATGGTGCTGAGTGAAGAGCTGCCAGGATAAGGTGGATAAGCCCCAGTCATCGCCACAGAGTGACTGACCCATGCGGCTGGGTCAATGGGCCGGATTGGTTCGTCTACACAGAAAAAATAGAGATGCGGTTCACACAGTGACTCCAACCATAGAAAAGCTGCTGTTAGGATGTGAGGTGCTGCTGTACTTACTGCGAGGCAGAGTAAAGTAGCCCTGAGGAGAGGGGTCCCAGCACTTTGCCACTGTGAGGATGATAGGCCTGACAAAGGGCAAGACAAGGAGGAGCATTTATAAGCACTAACACTTTGTGTCTAGACAGAACCTGAAAGGTCTGGCTTGATGACATGGAAAATAAGTAAATAACTACTTACCCAGGCTTGTGTACAATCTCTCTGAGTACTCGCACTGCATCATCATTACTCATATTCTCAAAATTGATGTCGTTCACCTTGGCGGGAAAGAAAGCGCAAGATTTGAGTAAGAAGTCAGCTGATAAGACTAAACAGGGAAAAAATGCAAACTAAATAATTTAATCCAAAAGATGTCAGTGCCTTCCTTCCAGCTGTTTCAAAATTTAAATAACTGTTGCCGACACACGTGCACATTTTTTATAGAGTTTTTTATAGAGTTCTTATCAATAAAGTTTACTTCATTAATGCAGCTTGAGGGAAAAACTGTTCATATCAAAGCTCCTTAAATCAAAATATAATGCTGCAATATCTAGCAAACATTTCATAAACAATACTTTCAAAAACAACTCAATTTCTGAAGGATTAAGACATTATCGCTTCACACCTGCAGCAACATGTCACCAGGCTCAATGCGTCCATCTGCGGCCACAGCTCCTCCCTTCATGATGGAGCCGATGTAGATGCCTCCATCCCCTCTTTCATTGCTCTGGCCAACAATGCTGATGCCCAGGAAGTTGTATTTTTCTGTGTTAATGAGAACAGCGTTAAAACTAAGTAAATGTAAAAAGTGCAGAAGTATACAGAGTTTTACAGACTGATTTGTATGTTAAATAGCTGGCAAAAATAAAAATGTCTGATTATGCGTCTCCTTCAGAGTGAGCTTCAGGTGTGTACGGACCCATGTTGAGAGTGACGGTGATGATGTTCAGGGACATTGTGGAATCTGTCACGCTGCTGAAGGATGAGGCCTGGAGATGAAAACAATTACATTATTCAATGGAATTACATTGAAAATAAATAAATAAATAAATAAATAAATAAATAAATAAATAAATAAATAAATAAATAAATAAATAAATAAATAAATTAATAAATTAATTAATTAATTTTTTTTTTTTTTTAAATAACCAAATTTTGATTTCTAGTTTCATACATACCCTCTCCAGACGTGGGGGCCGCTGTTTCCGCCGTCGCCGGTGCCGCTTAAGAAGCCTGGAGGCCGTGCTCTGCTCGGTCGCACTGCTGAACCTAAAACAACAAAAGGTCAAAGGTCAGAGGGGAAAAGTGTTTTCACAAACAGTCAACAACCATTGCAACCCTTTGTATCTGCAACCCAAAAAAGACAATGGAGGAGCAAAACAGGAAACATCACATGTGATTAATTATGAGTAATTTTTTTGAGTTAGGGTAAAGCATCAGAGAGAAAAACTTTTGTATGTTGTGTATTACTGTTTTGGGTACCAAAGAGTATATTCCATTATCATTTTGTTGCATTTTTATTAACCAAACTGTAAAAAAGTATGATCTTATCAATTGAAACATGGCTGATATACATGTCTGTATGAATGAAGAAAAATAAATACTAATTTAGAATTAAGTGTCTACCTAAAACACAACAAAATGTCCCGTTTCCAGTTATGTTTACACTTATAGTTTGTTTTATTGATGTATATTCTCAAACAGTCTCTAAAAGTCCAGTTTTTATGTGGCTTTAGATTACAGCTTCTTTCATGTTAAATGTCTCGCCTCTGGACAGATTCAGAGATGTAATACTGATCAGTTAATTTCTCATTAAGGTTTCCAAAATAAGCAGAGATTTTAAGATTTTATATAATTTTTTTAATCTTAACCCTACACCAAAAAACAAAAAAAGCAGGGAAATTTTTTTTTTATTGTAAGCAAAAAATGTACATGCCTGTGGGGTGTAACTAAAAGTGAGACTTTATACACCACGTACAACTTTTATTAACCATATCCTCTTTCTGGATGTGACACAAAACCCCTTCATTAGTAACCCTCCTCTTTTATCAGGCTCTCACCTGCTCATAGTGTCATCGTCTTCAGAGTCACAGAAACTAGTGGTGTCTAACTCGCTGCTCATCACCGTGCTGGAGCTCTCATAACCAGCCAGGTGGCGCTCTAGGCGGCTCTGACCATTCATACGAGGCCCTTGGGAAAAAAAAACAGGATACCCAGAAATATTTAACAAGAATTTTTGTTTGCTCAAATAAACGTTTCCCTCTTTTTCTGTCAGATGGTAAACATGCCACACTTGTACATTCCTTGATCCTATCGTTCAGTATTTTTGGGATAAAGGCATGTCAAATCTTGAAGGACTGTGATGTGGTGCTCCTCACCATGTTGATCCATGTTGTCTCGGTGCCGAGGTCTCTCTCTCCTGAAGGAAACTACAGACTCGGTTTCTGTCTGGTCGTCCAAAGTCTCCACGCTGCCTGTAGCATTGGGACTGAGAACAAAAAAGAATAAATTTGACTTTTTTCTCCAATAACATCTGCATTTGGCTTATGCAGATGTTTTTGCCTTTTTAAATGTCACACTTGTTTCATTTTCTAGAGCTTTAATAAGTGGATTTAGTAAGAGAATATGAACGTCTTCAGTTAATATGCACCTATATCATCGGTTGACTTTTGAACACAGTGCACTTGTTGGTCAGTTTTCTTACACGCAATGATCCAGTTACTTGTCACTTCAATGAGAGTTTTCACTTAAGATCAGAGGATATGATATCATCAAATTACACTGAATCCAGAAACTGTCTGAAAGTGAAACGTTCATCACCCGCGGCTGTGCCTAAATCTCATGAGAGGATCTGATAACACAAGACCTGGCAGCTCAAGTATAATCACAGCTTCACATGATGACAGGGAAGCCACTACATGTAGACACAAAGGGAAATGCTGTGCAAAGCATCAGTGTGTAGATAAATCCACAAGTATCCACTGCAACACACTCCTCTTTCAAGATGAAACAAACAGAATTAAAAGGAAAAGCTTTAGTAGCTAATAAAGTTTATCATATCGGAGTGAGGTATTTATCATATCATCCCTTTCTCCACATTTTTTTTTTGTTGTAATTAATCATAACTTTACATTACAAAGAGGTACATTGTATAATATTTATTTTCTAAGAAGTATTGTACAAGAGTTGAAGTTGCAGAGTACAACAGATTGCATATTTTAGCTCACTCTCCTCTTCTAAGCTTGTAAGAGAAAACTTTAGGATTAGCTTTGGCTGCTAAAAAACACAAAGGGCCTGAGCCAACTTTTAGTTGGTTCATATTGGATTATTTCTAATACACTGTGATGCAACGCGGTGGAGTCAGCAGAGGTGGATCTGTACAGAAGGGACTCAGTCCACAGTAAGCACAACACTAAGATACATTTTTTTTTTGTGACTCAACACCACATTAAAAATAATATATTTATTAATATGTTGCATAGATGTTTCATCAAAATGTTATAGTGAGGATTAAAAAAAAAATCCAACAAAACTACAGTACTCAGTATATCATAGTAAACAAAGATCAGTGCCTCCACATTACAGGGACTGCTTGGATAAATTAGCCGATGGCGCTTTTGCAATAAGCTGATAAGGAGATTCTCAGGAGAACATGACAAATCTCCTACTGTGAAGTTCATGTTTGACTTCAGTGTCGAATAAATTTGGAAGTTTTGTTTACAATGTGTTGAGGACAGAAGAGGCTCCGTGATAACATTTTTTTTTGGAAGCGAACACTATTACAATATTGTCAAGCAATACGCTTCAGCTTTTAACCAGCTTGCAGTAAAAACTTAAGATCCTTTGCTACATTCACACATTAAGCTCATTTACATGCTATCTGGGAGTAACCAGATCATTGTAATAATCTGACACATGTACATGCACTTCTGAAATATGATTTTCAAAAAATCCATGTCTACATTTTCCATTATAGGATTTATTCCAAAGGACGTACGTACATGGTGATGTCACTTCCTGTTATTTTAAAAACATTCGGTCTGTGTTGAACATGGCGATGCCTGTGGTCTTAGCATTCGCTGCTAATATAAGCTGCTAATAGTTTACAGGTGAACTTTTACTTCAGCTTTGAATTTGGCATTATTGGGAGAGAGGAGCAGATTGTGGACGGCTCTTGCAGATGTAAAAAGACTAAATAAATCAGATATACAGATCGACATGCACAAAGACATCGGGTTAATGGGGAGAAATCTACGCATGTAAAGCCGATTTCTCATAATCCAATTATAGTTGTTATCTGATGAAGGATATCAGATTTAGCCGTTTACATGGCCACTTGCATTTTCTGGTAGCTTCAGAAATCAGGAAACGGTCAGATTTTTGGTGTGCACATAAACAGGTTCGATATCTCACTCGGAAATATTTCAGATTTTGAAAAGGTGCTGGCTTCTCACACGTCAGCCGTCTGGAGCATCCCGGGCTGCTTTGCAAAATGGTTTCAAAGAAACTAAAACATGGAGAATTAATCTGATTTACAACTGAGAGAAATGGTATTTGTCTAGCTCCACATACACAATAAAAATTAATAACTGCAGTTAATTATCATTGACTGAACTTAACATTAAGAGAAGTTAAAAAGATCTTTTGTTGCATTTGAACAAAAGAAAAGGAGGAAAAAAAAAACTTTCCCAATCTAAAAAAAGAGTGAGCACATGGAGCTATAATGGGAGGCTGGACTGATTAAAGTGAACTCTGACCTCTAAAGTAAACATCAAGAGCTGCAGACAACATGTTTTTACTTCTTAAGAGTGAAAAAAGGGGGAAACAAAAAAAAAAAACAACCATTATTCTAATTACAACACAGCATCTGACTGCAAATCTGTACCTCTATTTAAGGTAGTCTAACTAAAGGTTATAACTGAGGAAATTGGCAAAAATGTTTTTTGAAAACTTTTTTTTTTTTTTTTTTAACAACTGTATAAGAAATTACTATCAAAGTAGTATTTCTGCTCTGCGTTAGAGCTAAGCTCTTTGATATTTTGCTCAATTTATATACTTAAATTGTTGGGTGTTTATACAGTTTACATATTTAAAAATCATAATTGTGAGGATCATTAAGTTGGAAGCTTTTCCCACAGCTGGTCGTGTAAAGAAGAAGGGCAGCCAGGATCGATTACAAATGATCTGTTGTATTCTTGAAGAAACTTGATACTGGGAGTGTGAGATGTTCAAGAAAAGAGTTCATACACTAAAGCTTTGAGAGAATAAGTTGGACATTAAAGATGCCAACTGTGCAGGTTTGAGAAGGTTTTCTGTGATGTCCATCATCTGGTGGGTTTACTGAACAGAAATCTCTTTAAATGAGCATGCTTTGCTTACTGGAAGGAGGGTGGTCTGGAGTCCCCAATACCTCCAGTCCTCTCTGCAGGCGGGGGTGGGAGAGGCGGCGGAGGTGGTGAAGGCTGACTAGTCGCTTCCACAGGGGGGACCACTGCCACTGGTGGCTCTGCAGCTGGAGTGTCTGAAGATACCAACTAATACAAGTAGGGGGGAAAAAAATTGGAAAAAACTATGAAGAGATTTAAGGTTAAAATGAAGAGGATGACATCAAAAAGGTTGTACAAACTGAGTGAATGCAGAGAAATAAGATGTTAAGAAAAGAGGAAAAAAAAGAATGAAAGGAGTAGTCGGTGGAGGGAGGGAAAACAGGTAACATGTCACTTAGTTTGTCACACAAACACTGTACTCTATTCAGATGGCTGTCTCTAGGGCAAAGTGAAACGCTATCCTACACTTAACCTGTCTCTCTTCATTATACAACAATACTGCCTGCGCGCACACACACACACATGCACACACACAGAGTAACAATTAGGATGAATGCCATCCAGCATCCAATTACATGAAGCACAAAATCAGACAGGATGGGAAGAGAGGAAAAATAAGATCATCAGAAATAACCCTGAAACTTGAATTAAAATCTGACATGTAAGTGTTAAATCACTGCACTTAGAAAGGACTACACGTTCATGTTCTATACTGCACAGAAGTACCACCAGGTGTATTCAATTCAATATTCAAAGTTCACTTTAACAAACAGACCACATTCCCTGCCAATATATATCATTGAAATATAAAAGCTGATAAAAGCAGACACCTTTACTGAGTCATCCACTTTTCGTTCCTCTCCACTGATGGTTATGTGACTGGGAAACACTTGCCTTCTGGGATCACCTCATCATTCTTTGTCTGAAGATCACATATCAGTCCCTCAAGTCACTGAGCTTTGTTCCCCTTCTAATTAAATGCTTTTCCCCTCCTTTCTTATGCACTTAACAGATGCTTCAGCCTGACCTGCTAATGTGGGCCAAGTCCTCGTGTTTAGTCTCGATTCAAAAGCAACCTGCAGGGTGGAGTACAACAGCTGGGACTTCCATTAGAGAAATGGAAAGTATGACAACTGTAGCTGGCAGCTCCCTGTACTGTAACTGCTAACACGAGGTGCAGCACGCAGCTCAACTGAAGTATCGATTAGCGATGAGAAAAACATTTCCTTCGTGATTTATTTAGCAAACTGGAAGCTTTTCTGCTCTAAATACCCCATCAGAATGATCACACGTGGTATCAATTTATGAAAGAACATGTTAGATTGTGTCATGCATCACGTGCAGACTAAACTGGCTTCAAATGGTGAATAAAGCCACTCTGATCATCAATTCAGACATGTGCCCTTCTATTGTTTTTTCAAACTATATATAAAGACTGGCATTTAGGAACATAAACACTTCATTCCAAATCTATCGACACAATCCCACTGAACACATCACATTTTAATGAACATCTCTCTGCATCATGAGAACCAAAACCTTCTCTGGTCTTAACTAGTATATTAGAAACAATAATTCAACACAAAACCCTCATTAACTGTGACCTTAGTGTAAAAATACACAGGCAGCGACTGACTTTTGTTAATCTTTTCAGTTTAAAAAAAAAGTATGCCAAAGAATGTACCACCCAAACTGGATAGAAGTTTTCATGAGGGTCTCGTTTTCAGAGAGTGGAGCATATGGAACAAAAAGGAAATGATCACACGTGAAAATGACAGATATTATGAAGTTAAAGCAAGACATACATATTCAAACAGCTTTGTTAAATACACTTGAAATGTTAGAGGAAACCATAAAAACAGCATGATGAGATTTGATGAATGATTAGATTGACTTCAAAGTGTATCTAAACTAGCAGGACATGTTGTTGCCTACAGTGACTCAGACTGTTGATAAAGCTCCAAGAATTTCATTTTCATACATCTGCTGAGACTGCTTCCTCCTGTTTAACCTGGCTCGACACGGTCTGTTCAAGGGTTTTCTCTCTTTTCAGAAGATCTTTTCCTTTTAAACAAAACACCCTTCCAAGAACAGGCCTGTATAAAATTTGCAAAGTCATTTTAATGCAAAGAGATTGACTAAATCAGATTTTAATTGCCGTTTTGTTTTTCTTTGCTTAACGCTTGAAGGAGGTTTGGAGACATAAAAGTACTGTCTTGACATTTTTCAGACAAACCTCAGGAGGAAATCGAGTCATAGAAAGGTTTACAACCCAGACACAAGAGAAGTCTGTGCAACTCCCACAGCTGGGGCAACAATAAGTAAGTCAACAGGCTTATTATTTCTTACCCATGACACCACTCTGCCGTTAAAACAAGGCAACTTGGCACTATCATCGGATATCTCTTCCTTCACCACCCTGAAAAACAGAGAGAGAGATGTTTAGGAGGTAGAAACTGTTTTGTTTTCACAATATTATAGCTTTGTGCATGGTTTCTGAATCACACAGCAGCACAGATGAGCAAGAAGAAAGAGGAAAAGACTCAGACCATGTTTTTAAACTAGTTGTGGTGGAAAACTGGAGATTGAGGGTAAATTCACTGCTAACACAAAAATGTCAGGCTTAAGTCTAAAATACCCCCAATTTTGTTTCACAACTTTTTTTCTTATGTCCCAAATTTAATTTAGATGCGTTATCAGGTGGCTCTGTCTGTGGTAACACCACAACCAACCTCAGAGGCTCTGGAACAGCAACACTTCAGCTCATATTAATCTAAATCTCCCCACAAAATGTGCACTGATTTTACCATAAAGCTGCGCAAAAGAGACTTTAGATAGATATTTTACAGGGAATGTAACTCATAGAGCAATATGCCGCCCTAGCAGAAAGAAGAGAGCATGCAAATAAATCTGCAAAAACAAAGAAGCGTTGCAGAAAAAAACTAGTTCAAAGTACTTAACTAGCTTAAATAAAATCAGCATTTTTCCCCTTAACGTTAGATATTAATACATGGAACCAAAAGTTGATCTTACGGCTGGGCGATATAAACTCAATTTCATATCGATATTTTTTACCTGAATCACAATATATGATACATATCTCAATATATATTTTTTTGTCAAATAACCAAAGAGACAGTTCTAATTTACAGCTTTGTGTCTTAAAAACTGTTAACTTCAATTAAAGTAGCAGTATATTTAATTCAATGCTCTTAAAACAAAATGAATACATAGCAATGATCATATTAAAAATCCAGTCGTCAAAATGTAAAAAGATACTTCAAACTCAAAACAAGCCATTTTGATATAAACAATATTGAAAATATATTGACCAGATTTATGCTACTTTAATACAGTAGCTTTCTGAGACAAGGATGGGTACGACTGTCACACAGGGAGTGCATGACAACTTTTAATACTATTTTTCCAGCGTCATTAGCCAATATGCTTCATTCTTTAGTGTGTGAAACCTGGTCAGGCTCCACTGGACTTTCATAAGCAGATGTTCAGTGCTGGTTTTGTGGGTGAGTGTTAAAATAACTGTTGTGAGCCCTTGTATTTATATGTAGGAGGATGTCTCAGCCTTTAAAGGCTGCATCTCTGAAACCATCAACTATTGGTTAGCTAAAAAACTTTTTCTCCATTTAGTTTAACATTTTTCTCCTCGCATACTGCAAACAACAGCTTCTAGACAGCCAATGAACAGATGCAATAACAGTCTACAGACAGCGTAATTGTTTTCATTCCTCTGCCCTCCAAACAAACAAGCAACCACAGCCAAGTCATTTCACACACACTCTAAAATAACGTACAAATAACCCTTAAATATGCAGAATCCCATTGCAGTCACTAAAACCCTAAGTCCCTGCAGCCCACTTACATTGTTCTAGTCCCCTGGTACCATTAAATTCCTCACAGTCAAGGCAGCATCAGTCTTTTAATAATTCATTTTGCTGAAACAGCTCCTTGATCCTTTCTAAGAGCACATGCACACACACGAATATTTAGTAACTTTAGCTTAACACCACACTATTGCTTTAGCTCTTTGTTCTCCTTGTAGACACTCAGCAAATAGACTGTTCAGTTCCAGGTTCCCAGCACCAGCCCTGGCCCAGTCTGCCCCACGGATCTCCACCACACACGCAGCTCCGGTCGACAGCTGGCCTCGTACCAGGGCAAATGAAAACACACACCATTACATTCTCCTCTCCTGGGTCGTCGCAGAGAGGGGGGGATCTGTGCTTTGATTGGACAGCTGACTCTAAGCTATGTTCAAATTTTTTTATCTGAACTCAGTTGGAGGGATTCAAATGAGTGTGTCAGGCCAGGCAAAAACCCCCCCCCCCCCCCCCCCCCCTCACTCTCTCTCTTTCTCTCACACAGATTTGGACTATCAGAGTTTTAAGTAGGTGCTATAAAAATGATGTGTTCATTTTACCATTAAAAAAAAGGAATACTTAGAACTTTACACTGAGCAATTTGTGCATCTTTCATTTAAACAGATTGAAGTTTATGGTTATTTTGAAGCATATATTTAGTCATTGCTGTGTAAACGGCATTTTTCTGATTGCCATAATTAAATAAGATCGTATTCATAGTAGGTAATAAATCACAATAAAGCTTTAATTTATACAATGAGGTAAATTGGAAAAAGGGGTTTTAAGTTCATACCGAGCTGGTTTCGCTTGAGTCCCGATTATCAGTTTGTCTTTGGTTTCCTCACTTCACTTGGCTATGTCGTTGTGCAAGTGTCGCTTGTTTTGGAAAAATTAGAATGACCAATGAGACAAGAGTGTGTGTTGTATGTTAAGTTGTGAATTTGCTTTCTGTCTTGACTGTAGCCTCCACTCATTTACTATACTGAATAGCCAATCTCACAGAAACCCGATGCTAATTCTACATGTTGAACTGGCTGGAAAAACAAGACTGTAGAATCCTGACTTCTGACTGGCAAAGGTGAGGCAGTAATTGAACATTTAAAACAGACATGCACCGATTCTCCAAGCTTGTCCCGCTGTTAGCTTGGTGTGAAAGATCCCTTAGTCACACGACGTAAGCATCCATGCATGTTAACTGCATGATTAAGTCCTACCACAGCATTTTGCAATGCACACTGCTGCTTTAAGATACATGCCCTGTACCTCTGAATTAATTTTCAACTAAAAGTACTTTGCCCAATTCTTTTTACTCCATAAGCTGCAATTATGAGGAATAATGTAAAATGCAAAAACTAGAGTTAACAAAACTGAATTCAGATGTAGTTTCCTTTTTGTTTTGTTTTTTTACACTTAATATCTTGAGCTCCCAGTAAACATCAAATGCAACATAAGTTCCAGCTATTGTCAGATAGGATGGCTGAAGGAAAAATTACTTTTGGGGTGAGGGGAGTAACCAGAGTGTCTTGAGGGATATGGAAACAACTGAGGTTTAGATAGATGCAAACATTGCAGTGGCATAAAATATGCTTAGTAACATGTTACTGGGAACATGAATATAATATGTTATTAGTTGACTCATGTAAACATAATTAGAATACTGACTTATACAAAATAAGATCAATATTCAAAATATTGCATCTACTTCCAGGTAAATGAATACTTCTAGTGATATATTGTTTGATTTTATTTGATAAACCGAATGTTTAGTCCAGAAATATCTATCAATAACCAAAGTTAAGTTTAGAAACAATCATAGAACACAGATTACTCCTTAATTGCAATGTCCTCCTTCATAAATTTTCTCAAAGACATTTATCTGCAATGTGCATTAATATTCAGATCAGCACTATCCTGCCAAGTCTGTCAAGACCCAAAGAAAAGCCCTTTTATCCTTTACAGTTCAGATTTGGACTTGACTTCGCAGCTTCCCTGGCACAGGTCCTGATGGTACCATTCAACAAGGAAGGAGAGTTAGGGGGGGAGCAGCCTTAATACTCATCCAAACTACAATGCATTTAACAGAAAGCCTAAGGGTCTCACTGTGTGAATAAACCACAAATACGCATTCCTCTGCAGAAAAGTGCAGTGCATACACAGAAAAAAAAAAGATTAATTGATAGTAAAGGCGGCAGCTCTTTCTGAGGGAAAGAAGAGAGGAAGTGAAGAAGCCAGGGAATGAAAGGATGGCTGGCAGGCCAAATTGTTAAACAGGGGAGACAAAACCCTGGCTTCTATCCCAAAGGAAAGAAAAGGCGAGGATTTCAGCAGATGATGGACTGAAGGAGGGAGGGAGGGATGAGGATTAGGGCAAAGCAGCAGGGACAAGGAATGCCTCCTATTATAATGGTGATGTTTTCTGAGAAATGTCCCAGCCTACATACTCTTGAGTATTTATAGAACCGTTTTGATATCCATCACCAATGATCATAACCATGCAGTTTCTGGTTAAGGACGTGTTCGCTGAAAGGCGACTTAAGTGAATGTCTTATTCATCTTTTTTTAACTTTAGCAAAACCGTGTGAAAACGATAAGAATTTACAAAATACTACTACTAACAGAAACAACGCGACTTTTTAAGCAGCAAACGGCAATATAGGACACTTTTTTTTTAACTATTTACTAATTAATAATATGTTTACTTTGTTTGGTCACATCCATTTCACTCACATTACATTTGCACAATGAAAAACTTCCTTTTCTATTAAAGCAGACATGGTTTTAGTTACCAGTTTATATAACAATTTTATATTCTTGCAAATACAAAACTCTTCTCTGCTAAAGGAAAGGAAAATAGCACTGCAGCTCACCCGAAGTCTTGGTCCATAGACTTGAAGAAGAATTTGTAGTTTGGCTTGTTCAAAACCTGTTTAAAATCTAGTAAAGTAATGTTTTCGGCAGCTATGGGTATCTTCACCAAGTACGGCGTCTCCTCCTCGTCGATATGATAAATTATTTTGGTTTCCGCCATCTCTGCGATTTTTTTTATAGATATAACTTGGAAGTTTCCAAGAGAAATGCACTCTAAAGAAGCGAGGTAGCGTTAACTTTGTTGGTGAGTTAGCTAGCGGCGGAGCTAGCTAGGTAGCTAACGAGACGGCAGAGGTGAAACGTTGATGGCCACTGAGATTTTTAGTCCGAGACAGAGGACGTAAAGCGTCAAATCTCTGCAAACGAGCTCGCTCTCCAATTTTACTAAAGTAAAAATTCGCATTCCCCTGTTGCCGAGGGGCGAAAACCGAGGGACACGCTACATTCACACACGATCTAACTACCAACTTTTCCCCCAACAAAAACATACAGGGGAGGGGGTCTAAAAACTTTTCACTACTTGTTGCGAGCCAACGCGGCGTCTGACGTAAAGACGTACCCCCTTCTTTTTTACGTGCTGCCCCAACCAGACCCCCACTGTCCCAGATGGTTGAGGAAGCGCTCCCATCACAAAAAAGAACAAATGTCTTAGTGAAAAAGAGTCAAATTACATCTAAAAGTCCAGATGGATTACTGAAGTACAGATGACCCCCGCCATACTTTTCTATATTTTTCTATTATTAGAATTTTTAAAAAATAAATAAAAAAATAAATAAAAAAATTGTAAAAACATCTGAAAATAGTAACAAATGTCACAAGTGTGAAAGCACTATATTTTTAAACTTTCTTGACTGAAAACATTTTTTTTAAAAAAGAAACGTATATCTTTGGTAGCTATAATAAAATTATTATGAACTGCACCTCAAAATTACATCAGCCAGAGGAAAAATGATTTTCCAAGCAGAATCTGTATTTTTTTAACTATCTTAATGAAAATGGACACAGCGTATATTTTCACAAAATTTTTTTATTTCAATAGATTTCCACAATTATCCTTTTCCAGGCATATTGTCATTTGTATTTTTTTAATTTCCATTGAGAATAATTTAATTCTCTGGTGTCCAAATGTTCAACAAACAGCAAAGAAATAAATTTCCACACAAAAAACAAGACACATATACACAAAAATGGAGAAATGAACACAAAATTAATATTAGACTGAAAAATGTCTGCAAAATGGCAAATTAACTATAATATGGAATAATATCAATTGTTATCACACCTTCTAAAAATGATTATCCACATAGATCCCATTCTTTTCCCTCATGACCGCATTCCTTCCTTAATTAAAAAAAATATATACAGGTAAAGAAAATTACTTTTATTTTTATCATGAAAATTGCTTTTTATTTCCTGCAGCACAGATGGGACATAACAGAAAACGTATGGATGCATAAATCTGAGAAAGAAATAATAACTTTGAAATTAGATTTCAGCGTCAAGTACAGATGACACTTTGTTATAACAATTCTTTTTTTTATGTATTTTACCAATGTAACGCAACTTTATTCAATTGGATCACTGGCAGATCAGCTGTATAACAACATTATCAAGCATCAAACATAGTCAAGCAGGCACCGAATAAAACTATAAACAACACGGAAGTGGAAAGCAGCTCAGGCCTCAGAAAGAAAAACAACATGTCAAGCTTAATTGGGGAAAAAATAAATACATAAATAAAAATCATATAAATCATAATCAACCACTAGAGGGAGCTCTTCATCTGTTTCATCGATGCTCAAAGAACATCAAATATACAGTAAAGTAGAGCATCCTTTATTATTTTTCTTTAAAAGTATTGTTTGAGTTAGCTACGTGGCAAATATCATCGACTGGAATAAACATTCATGAAAATTTGACTGAATAATTGGTATTCAACAGCTTTTTAAAAGGCAAGGCAGTTTATTTGTATAGCACATTTCATGTACAGGACAATTAAAAGTGCTTTACATAAAAGAGTTTAACACATCTTTATATGACGAGCTATTAAAGATCAGAGCGAACCAATCCATTAGAATTGTCTGTTGAAGAAATGTGGCCCAAACACAACACCGGCCACACAGATGACCACAAACATCACCCAGAAGATGACGGCCAGGAGCTGTACACAAAGCAGCGTCCTCTTACTCTGCTGTATGACCCCCTCTTCACCCACCAGGCCAGGCGCCGTGCCCTGCGGCCTGTCCGGGTGCATCTGCTGCACCCGCAGGCTAACGGTGGGCAGGATGATGAAGCGGGTGTCCCTGTTGTTACCTTCTAGGGAGAATACCATTCTCTGTGTGACTGCGGCTAGACGGGTGGGCACAGTCTCGGGGGCACAGAAAGCCACGCGGGGCAGTCTAGAAAGGATGACGGAGTTACGGGGTAAGGTGAAGGCATCCCCGGTTTCCAGTGGGGTCAAATGGCGGCAGAGAGGACAGGGGATTGCTGGTGGGCTGTGGGTGTAAGAGGGGTTAAAGGGACAGATCTGGATCCTCTGGAGACATTCTGTGCAAAAAACATGGAGGCACTCCAGCATTCGGGGACATTTATTGCACTGGTTGTACTCCTGGTAGCAGATGGGACACTCCACATCCACGGGCTCCCCATGACTGGTGCAGGAGCTGGGCACTGCAGCAGCTTGTTCCACCTGCTGGAAAGTTGGGACATCATCCTCTGCCATGGTATGAGGATAGTTGGATGGAGTTAAACTGTAAGTCCAATGAGGATAACTCTAGAACAAAAGTTGGTCAAATCTGTAAAACAAAACAACAGCTTCAAGATCAAGTTTAAGTCAGAATTAAAAGAAGGGAAGACGTTTAACTGTTAAACACTATCTGCTCCCCCATGGATGCTGTTTTAATAAAGTTTTGAAACACTTTCCACAGCACTTGAGTAATAGCCCCACTCACAATTACCACTGTTCTGCACACACAAAGAAAAAAACCAAAAACCAAAAAGGAAACAGAAACGCCATGAAAGGAAGTAATAATTCAATGAAATCTTTTTCCCATGTTTACGTGTCTGAGAGCAAGTCTGACTTGTTTTAATTTCGTCATTTAATGGAGAAATTCCACTGATTTGGCAGATAGTTGCGTAACAGTTTGAGCATTTGTTTCTTTAAAAGCTCTGAAAGAAAAGTTTGTTTTGCAAGCTGAAAGCTCAAAGTTTGAAAGAAAATATGGATTTAAAAAAAAAAAATGTCACTGTAAATTGAGGATCTAGTGTTTTGTAAATTTACTTATACCTGAATTTGGTACCACTTTCATAATAAAAGTAAATTGTTTAAAAATTATCTTTACTTTTTAATGTGGGTAAACCCTGAAACACGATTACATTTTTTATGACAGTAATAACGCCACTAGAAGTATTTTTACCTTGTACATTATTACCACTACCTCAGAATACAAGCCGTAAGCTATGACACCAATAAAGCCTCATTTTATCTTGCAGGCCTTCCTGCTATGATTAGACTGGTGTATTATTTCTGACTGAACCACAGAAGTGCATCCCACACAAAGGAGCTGAGCTCCTAGATGGTAAAATCAATCAATTTAGATTTTTTTTCTTAGAGTTGTGGCTTTCAGATTCAGAATTTCTGTCAAAGATTAAGGTCAGTCAAGATTGGGGGTTTTTTTGTAAGGAAAAAGTGAGCCTTGTCCATTCTTATTGCTAGATCAATCAAAATTAACATTTGCACCCAGTTATTATTAGCAAGGTTTTTATCGGTGTAAAGAGTACGGGGAGATATTCAAAGTTTTACCAATGGAAAGCCTCAGCTCTTTTTTCAGGGAGAATGAGAGCTATTTTGATAAGCTGTGTTAACCCTTCCTAAATTTCCTGCCAAATGATATAGCAGACTTAGTAGGTAGGTCACTGCAACATTGATTAGCACCCGTCTGGCACCTTTTTATCTTCCCAAGGCTCTTTCCTATGTTGTAATTTATAGACGTGTCACGTGGGAGGTTTACTGTTGACTGGTTGTGTGTTTACCCACAAAGCACTGAGGCTAAACATGTTAGTACAAGCAGTGGGGAAGGAAATGCTATATTTGGCTTGCTATTGTGCCCGGATTTTCAAACAGACTTGTTCTGATCAAACATGCTATGTGTGATGTAAAATAGCATACTTATTTCTTGCATAATTAATTGCCACCTTTTTAATGTCTCATTCTAAACTGATAAAGTCATGGGTGGATTAGAAAATAACGGGACCCCTGGGCACAAACATGTAAAAGACTTCTCAACCCTCCCACAGAGGAGAAAGACCCACCCTGAAAAGAAACATAAAGAAATTGCAAACTATGTAGCCTGAGGTCATTTGTGTGCCTTCAACCGTAGATCTTACAAATACTTTTAGTCTGTTTTTGGTTGTTTTATAACATTTGACAAATAATATTTTGGATCTAATTGTATTCTTAAACACTAATAAATCAAAACATTTCAATCACTAACAGATAAATGGAATAACATTGATCATTTCATTGCACTGTTCTATTGGGAGACACTGGGTCTTTGCATTGAAATGGACGCTACTTTGATATCTTCTTATTTAATCACTGCTAAAGACCAAGCTTGGAACAATCCCAATCCACAGTGGCCTAATATGCAAACCAAAGGATCTGCTGCAGGTGGTTTTAATGCTGTACGCAATCAGTGTTAATACACTGCTGAAAAAACATAAAGGGAACACTTAAACAACACAATGTAACTCCAAGTCAATCACACTTCTGTGAAATCAAACTGTCCAC
>JBAMHW010000005.1:12585888-12623185 GCA_037177495.1 Rhadinocentrus ornatus | reverse complement strand
AAATTTGATTTCCATTGATAATTTTTGTGTGATTTTGTTGTCAGCACATTCAACTATGTAAAGAACAAAGTGTTCAATACGATAAGTTCATTCATTCAGATCTAGGGTGTGTTATTTTAGTGTTCCCTTTATTTTATTGAGCAGTGTATTGAACCTGTTTGGTAGCATAATTGGTCCTCTAAGAAAGGGTTTGATAGAGCCAGACACAGCTCTTACAGCTTCTTGCTTTTACCTAAGTTAACTTCTGACTGCCACTCTATCCTCTCTATTCGAAATTTTTGTAATCCTGAAAGATTTCAGCTTATGAATCAGTATAGATTTGCTTTGATTTACTGGCACCTTGTTGTTCCCATTCGTGTCCCTTTTCCACATGGGACAAATACAAGGGGAGTGTTGCTTAGGAGATGGGGTCTCTTTAGTATTGGTCCATGTAAACACCTTTCCTCTCACAAGTCAAGCACATATTCATGCAATCAAAAAATAAACAATTCACATTAACAATTTAAATATATTTAAACATTTTTATTAAGTAGATAAAAAGCTAGTAATGAAAGAGACACATTGAAGTCAGCATTGAGTGGGAGCTTGGAATATCAGAAAGTGGTTTCATTGTGAGTGGGCTGAGACGAAGTAAGCGTGTGCCATCACTACACATCAAAAGCAAATAAAGTTTTCACTTACCTGTTGCACACCTCTTTGATCAGAGCTCATGCTAATCCAGTTCTCAAACCCTTAGTGCTTTCCCTCACACACCCATCCAGAAATTTTGTTAAACACATCTAAGAGTGTCAGAATATCTTCTTCCTATGTTTCCTGTAATATTCTGGAACTACATGTCTGAGCTTGGCTCACCGGCACCCTCCTGTTTTCATTTGCCTCGCCTGAATCTACTTATCCTTGTCTCTCTGTCTAGTCCCCCATGAGGCACCTCTGTGGTTTACTGAGCAGTAATTAAACCCTTGGTGATGTGATGGTAACAAGGACACACAAGACAGAAAATGACAGATTGGAGTTTCTTTATCGTAACTTACACCTGCCAACTTGCATATTATGTTATTATGTTTCATTACAATCAGCATGTTGTTATGTTAAATAATAAGTAATCATGAACATTCTTGTATTTTTCTATGCTCAAACTGAGGTTAATGATATTACACTACTAATGGAAAGTTCTCAGATCTTTTCAAAAATTTCCACATTTTGTTATGGTTCAAAGATATCGTAAAATCAGAGCTTTTTTAAAAAATACTTCTATACACAATACTCACATTTATGTAAGCATTAAGAAATCTGTTATTTCACTTACAATTCAGTTCTAATGCATCCTACTTTGAATAGAATTCACTTTACTTTATGTTTAGATGCGAACAGTTGAAAATATATTAAGCATTTGAGGTGCCACAAAGCTTTGAACCACCAACAGGTCTAAAATCTGGCTGCCAAGCTGAGTTATCATGGGGATAACATGTCATGCTGAGACAGGTAATCAACATGCCAAATCTCATTATGAATGAGATCCAGTGTTTCTTTTTGGAGATGGGAGTTTCCAGATTTCCCTGAATGAAACTGAAAATGGCACAGTACTCTATTTATTAGGCAATCGGAACCAGATACAATGGCAAACTAAAGCAGTCTTCTTTCAGCCTGTATCTGTAGCCTCGCAGCAAGTGAGCATCTACAAGCAGAAATTGTGGTAGTTTGCTGGGTTAATTAAAAACTGTGTTTCTATTGGTATCTAATCACTTAATTAAAATAGCGATTTTGTATATTTACTTGCTGTGGGTCCATATACATGGCAGCTGCATTGCGCCACTATTTTTACTACGGTGTCTCTGAATGGACAAACAACTGTGTGTATAGTGAGAAAACTACTTTTTTTTAAAAAATTCTCTGAATCATTCAGATGCCATCAAATTATGTCAGAAGTGGGACTAAAGGCTCTCGCATATAATCAACAACATAGGATAACAGCATAAATAATTTGACTTACAAGTGTCAGAAATAAAAAAAAAAGTTGTTTATTCCTACTATAATAAGCAATTCCTTGTGATCAGTTAAAAGAGTGTTTTGGTTTGTACAGCCCCGAACCGCATAAGACTCGTGCATCTGTTTACAATTTACTCCTATTGAAAATCGATAACTTACCACGACCAATGTGGCGTCTACATATGATTTCTATGCCCATCGTTACCAGATATTAGTGGATGTTCCAGCAAGTTCACCTCAACATCAGACCATGCAGTACTGAGAGAAATTATTGAAACATCTGGAGCTATTACAGACTCTTCAGGCCTCAGTGAACATGTAAAAGGGTAAAGCTGATGACATTAAAATGAGAAAGTATAGCTTTTAAATTTTTTTTAGGAAGGTTACTAGGGAAAAGCCTCTTCAAAAACATACTGTGAGGCCTTGTTCCACCACTATGACCCTTGTCTGTAGAACGGCCAGCCAGAGAACCTCAAGACTGCACAGACTTGATTGTTTTTTTTAAATGAGGCTCAAGAGGAGGGGGAGGGGAATAATTGTTCAGGGGTCATTTTACAGCCATGGGACCAGGGCACCTTGAGGATATTGAGTCAACTATGATCTCCTCATGCATCAAAAATGAGGTCAACTGCCTGACAGCCAAAACTTTACTGAAATTGGGTCATGCAACAAGACAACAATCTTAAGCACATCAGTCAATCTATAACAGAATCACTGAAAATGAAAAGAATCGAGGCGTTGCAATGACCCAGACAAAGTCCCTTTGGGTATGCTATTGAAATCAAATATTTGACATCTGCTTGCCCAGGCAATAATATAACACCATCACACTTTAAGTAATAATGACTATACAAAAATTCATAGATTGGGATTTGTTGTTTGGGATGTTTTTCTGCAACAGGTTCAGGGAGATAGATTGATAACGGATGTAGAAAAGTAAAAGATCAACAAAAACAGTAAGGAAATGTGTGTTTGGTGGATTATGCCTTTGTTATAACAAGACATTTTGGCAATAAATTTTGTATATAATTGGAAAGTCTGTTTATTTTCCTTTTAAATGGTGCCACATTTATATGGAAAATTTGCTGCTCATCCTGCAAATGCATTAAAATGGAAAATAAGCAGGTGGTATGAAATTTATTTCTCAGAAGAATTGTTAGAATAAATAAATCCATCCAATACAAATTTCCTTACTTTTGATGATAATACATTTTATCAAATAATAATAATAACAATAATAAACTTTCTACTCCACCACTGAACGACATTATTAAGGGATACCAGAACTAAATGCACTTTAAGGCAAATCTCTAAAGTGTGCACTGTAGCAAGTATTTCTGTGACCCACTAAACATTTCAAACCAGCATTTTTAAGTAGTATGTCAATCAGTAGCAGAGTTTGCAAAGCTAATGTGTGTGTGTGCTCAAAAGGAGGAACGTTCCACTTAAACATAAACAAGTCAATTATTGACAGATGCAGAATCAGGACAAACTGTCGAGCACGCTCCGTCTACCCTGCGTTTTTAAGAGTCATTAGCAAGTTTGAAAATCAGAAACTCTGTAGATTGTTCCTTTTGTAAATGGGTTGAGATATTTCATATTCTTCTTGATACACCTTTCAAATTAGCTCCAAATTAATTAAACTACTCTCTCTTTTTCTTTCTCTCACACATCAGTGACCTCGTGTGGCTGCCATTATCCCCCTGAAAGCTGAGCTGTTCATCCTGCTAAGAAAGGTCATGTTCGCTGAATAAATTACAAAAAAATCCCCCAAACTGGGTGGAGAATTTCAGATAAAGCTAAAGGATGACTATTATGGGTCTCGTCTGAACATGGAAAAATACTTTTCCTACAACAGCAGCTGTGCATGCGAAACTGTGTAGAAAGACGGATGTTTTGTTGCCAGTAGTGACAGGAGGAGCAATGGGTTGAGTCTTAAGTGAGGAAAAAAGCTTGCTGATAACATAAACAATACTCTCAGTGAGAAATCTCTCAAAAAGGAGAAGCTGTAAAAGCAATTTAGTTTATTATGTTTATATAGTTATATTACTGTGCATGTCTGTTTAGCTGGGATTGTAATGTGCTATAAGTGTAAGCGTTAAAGTCGACTAAACATCTTTACTTGCACTTTGATTCTGTGTTCAAGTGGAAAGGGGTACACACCCAAGGTATGAATGGTTCAATATTTCTTGTATTTTACTCCTAAAAAGACTCCTAAAAAGAAAAAAAATCTTCAGAAAGTCAGTTTGCTTATGTCTAAATCCAAATGCCTAAAGCAAACCAAAATCCTTACAGTAAAGTTTTGGGGTATCTTCCTCTTTGTGGGAAATTTTACTGTCATTCAACTTTTGTTGAACATGACCAAACACACTTACTGTAAGTTCAATGTGGGAGACACAAGCGGGAAAGACTAAAATCAAAAACAAAGGCTGTTCAGCATGTGCACACACGCAGAGAGAGAGAGGTCTTAAGTTTGCAATTGTTAGTCCAGTTTTTGGCGGAAATCACCATGAAAGGAGTTCAGGCTGAAGCAAGAGGAGGAAAATTTAGAGCTGACGTCACCAACACACATGCACACACACACACCCTGACACAGGGAATGATAAGGAGGAGTTGCCTGGTTTTACTTTACAGTAGTTACTGTAAATAGTCCTAACATATTCCTGATTTGTTTATTTTCCCACTCATTGTTATAGATTTCCAGCCCAGGTCTTATGAAATTTGACAACCCTCAGACTCTTATTCAAATTTTGCTTCATTAAAGACAGTGTCCTAACAGTCACCCTTCCTTGGAAACCATTTCAGATACGCTTCTGTAGTAATCTTTGCTGGATTTGCTCCTAGTTCTTAAAGACATTATTTCCAGATACAGTATATCTGCTGCAGATACATTTTTTAGGAGTCACTTTTCTTGTCCTCAGCTTGTTTTCTCAGCTTTTTAAATAGATGCAGGACACACTATGCTCCAATATGTCAAGCTTGCAGCTATTTGCTCCTTGGAAACCATCTTGTTTATGCAAAATTATCTTTCACTACTACTGTTTTTCAGCCCAGTTCTTATGAAATATGACATAACTCAGCCTTTTCTTTCTATTTTGTTCCCTAAGGTGTGGCGCCTCATCAATTACCCGTCATGGAAACAGTTTCTTAAACAAATCTCTTAGCTCCCATGTGAAGTCACAATCTGTTGTGTTTAGACAAAACACTGGTTCATCCAGTAGGATCAGTACTGTTTTTATGCTTGAATGATTCATGGGATAGTTTTAACAAACTTAAACTAATTTTCTTAAAATCGCAAGGTAATTGGACTAGACTGAAAATTTGCGGGGGGAAAACTGTCAAATCTGACAGATAAGCTTCAGTAAAAATAGACGTATGGCTGCTTGGAAAGAAAATATAGGGTGATCAAGACTTCTGTAGGCTATAGAACAAAATGTGAGTTAATTTCAAAGACATTTGCCCCAGTTTAACAACAACTGGTGTATTTAGGGTTTTTTTTTCTTTGTGGGAGGGTATGTTCTGTAAGATCGATTAATAAAACACTTGCTTTTGACTTTACACACGTGGGTTTGAGTCACGTCACAATCTCTTGTTGGGTTTATAAAAAACTTCCTTCGTGACTCATACTATCTGACAGATCTGTTGTTACTGGCAAGTAAATTAGTCCCTCCTATTGTAGGGAACTGTCTATAAAGGAGCCCAGAAGTTCGCCTCACATCTCATTTACACCTCGAAAGAAAAGAGAACACCCGAGATGTCTCCAGAGCTCGAGTGCAGAATTTGTTACCAGACCTACAACGCAGGTCACCGCTGTCCCCGAGAGCTCCACTGCAAACACACCTTCTGTGAGAGCTGCCTCCGTGTTCTCACCCGACCGCTGGAAGCCGGTGAGGCGTGTGTGGGAGTGGACAGGTTAATCAGCTGCCCGCTGTGCCGACACCCAACTTTCCTATCCGGTAATACAGATATAAGAGCCGAGCTGAGGGTGGACGAGAGCACCCTGGAGGAACTGATTACTGCTGGGGTCCTCGACCGTGAAGAGGAAGAACCGAAAGAGGACGGTCAAGTTCAAGACCGTGACCAAGAGGCGGAAGTCACAGAGACTCCAGCCGAAGAAAGCGACTCCTCCGCGGGCGCCAGAGACAGAAGGCTCCGGTGGTCTTTGAAGAACGTTTGGAGGGCGATAATTGGAAAGAGATCTCCACGGGGAGGAGATGGTAAGCAGCGTTTTTAACCAGGAGGCGTGACAAGTGGTTCATAATTATGTTAAAAAATATCTCTAATATTAAAACCAACATATTTAAAAAAAGAGCCAATTTGTCTTAAAACAGCAAGAATATGCCCAACTTAATAATAAAACTAGGCTACAAATTTGCCATACAGGTCCCACATATAACCTGTTGAATAAGAATCTTTCACAGTTTTTATTTGTTTAAAGAATTTTCATTTCTTATGTGTTATGTTGTCTTCAACAGAATGTATAACCACCGGTGAGCTGAGGAGCATGGCCATGATGTCCTGCTACATGTTCTGAGCAGCATCCAGCAGCCTGATACCCTGGATAATGTGATACTGTATTTATTACCAAAGATTCCCATGATGATGATGATGATGATAACTTGCTGGCAAGACACATGGACACATGATTTTGAATGATCCCCCTGTTTAAATTATCTATAAGCTATCAGTGTTGCACTCAAATATGCAAAACAAAAAAGAGATTAGTTGAGTGATCTACTTTCAAACCAATGATGTGTATGTACTAGATATTTATTTTTTTTATCCGTTTCTTTTATTGTATTTAATATTAAATAAATTTCATTTTCTTTCAAATGCCTTTGAAACTTTATGTGGCTGCATGCTAAATTTGGTTTGACTGCATTATTTTTGGATTGTTTCTCAATCCTGGTCTTCAGGACTCACTCACCACCCAGCATTTTGGTAACCCTACTTTAACACATGTGAACCGAATGAATGGCTTGTTAACAGACTTGCAAAGAACTCAATTAGGAAAGTAATTAATCTGAATCAGGTGAGTTGGAGTAGGAATACATCTTAAGACATGCAGGACAATGGTTCCTGAGGACCTGGATTGAGAAACCCTGATTTAAAGTAATAACTTAGACTTGGTGTGTGTGTGCATAAAAACATCTAAAGTTGGATCTGATTGTGTTTAGATGCAAATAAAACCTGTACAATTTAATACAGCAATATTATCCCTATATTCAGAGTAAATAAAATATTTTAAAAACGGGAAAAATAAATGAAGTGGGGTGCAGCAGATAAACTAGTCCTTATGGATGACTCCAGGAAGCAGTTTTCCTGTGGCCAGGTGAACAGCATTGTCGTCAATCAGCAGTAGAGCAACAGCAACAGGGCTGTGAAGAACCTACAAGGCTTAAGCTGCCAAAAAAGAAGGATCAGTTACAATAAAGCAATTAATTTCAGCTGATCATACAAACAGTGGAAGCTGTCAGTCATGTTAGGCCACTGTGATATCTACTCAAGGTAAAAATAATTTTCTTGGCTTTTTGCATATGACCATAAAATCTTTTATAAACTGGTGTTTATACTTAACTGATGGGTTGTTAGACATTAAAATAATACCCCTGGGTGTGTGTTTCTCTCTGCAGACTCTTTGTGCTGATCTGTGCAGCTGTCTTGTCATTTATCATGTGTTCACATGCTGCAAGAGGTGAGCACCAGCAGGCCTGTGTCTGCCTGGAAAAAACTGCAGTGTAAGCAGTTTTAACAAGCTGATATTCAATAAAAAGTGTAAAAGGTGTCACAAGGCATGTGCTGCCAAACTGTTTAGATAAAGAATGTTTTGTTTATATGAGACAGGTGGGAGGGGGGTTCTCAGTGATGTAGCACATGCATGCTGCTAACCAAGCTATGGTTAACCCTAACCTAAAAATTGATAAATTTAAGTAAGTCTTTTACTTCACTCCAGTTATTTTAGATTATTTATCTATATTGTATGTACCATATGAAATGTAACCAGGTGCAACATCAGTGCAGTGTGCTATACGAAAGAACAGAATACAGTGATTTTATGAGTCATTTAAACCCTTGTTTTAATAATAAAAGAAATCGTACATGCATAACTTATCAGTGTTAAAAGTGAGAACGTTGGTAGAGGCATGGTGACCACTGTGATGCATTGTAATGTTGAGGGGACCAGTAACTATTGGTGGTAATTAGTGAAAATGTGTTTACATTCTAGACTCAGTTTCACCTACTTTTTTTTTAAATATTTGTATTTCATATGGCACCAAAGAGGGGGAAAAAAAAGTCTGGTAATCTTGCAAGCAACAGGGGGAAGTAGATGAAGGAAGATTTTTATGGGGGGTGAGGTGTAATCAAGTAACTGTTGATACACTTTTCTGTTTTTAAAAGAAAACAATCACTTGCAAAAATAGTGTTTCAATATTTAACTGAAGCATCCTGTTATTCAGGAGTAGTTGTCTAACTACAATACTGCAGCTAACTAAACTGCTTGTTAGGGTATAGAGAAATGACATTTCAGACACTAAACTACACTAAAACAAGCAATCTGTAGATTCCAACTACAGCAATGATGTAACCAGTGTGCTCTGGTTGTACTTTGATGTCACTTTCTTTCATTAAGCACATCAAGATGAGATTGATTACAATTTTTTCATTAAATTAAAAGCTAAAAATATAAAGGCAATAAAAATTTCTCAGTTTAAACATTTCTGGACAGCTGCATTGAATTGTTTTCTTTCTTCTTTATGCTTTCCCTGCAGCCAGCCCCATGATTACAGGCCACCATGGAGAGAAAGGTAACATCCTGAGAAGGCTCAATACTCCACACAGCCAACATCACCCCCTTTCGGCTGGTCTGATGTCAAAAGACGGCAGAACTGAGACAAATTTTAGAGACACTCTGTCAGTAATTAACCATCAGCCACGTCCTGTGAAGCACTTAAAAGGCAGCTTTAGTTACAGCCAACACAACGGAGATAACAGACAGCCTCGAGTGACAATAACCAAAGTGCAGAGAGGTGAAATGAGGCCTGCAAGCAGCATTTTCACCGGTCACACTCTTCATGGAGGGCAAACCTTGGAGAGATGGCAGTCCAGAAATAATGATTACATTGTTCCTCAGAAAGAACACACAGGAGCTTCATATTATTCCCCATCTGGGATTGTTAGAAAATCTCACAATGAATTGGAGGCGAGTACAAGTGACTCTTCAAAGGTAGACAAAGATAAATCTTTAGGCAAATTACCGCATCCTCCTCCTTTTCCATCCCAGACCAGCAGACACTTGATGCCAAGAGAGCATTACACAGACCATAAAGAAACAAATGTGCTTCCCTTAGTCAGAACACAGAGTGCATCAAATGAGATTCAACCAAGCAAAGTTCTCAGCTTCACAAGGCAAATTGACCCTCATGCAGCAACGCTTGGCAACAGCTGGGATGCCACTGATCTGAAGAGAAATCCAAGCCAAGAACAACTAACACCATATCTCACAAATGAATCCAAGAAGTTAAACTCTGTAAGCAGCAGTGAGACACGAAGACACAACAAGATCCAGTCATACCTCTTTAGGAACTCTGTCAGCCAACTTAAAGGATCGACGGGTGATGGACGAGCAGCTTCACGTGAAATGAGCAATGTTGGCACACTTGCACATAAACAAAGTCTCTCTGGTGCAAAAGAGCACAGTAAATCGATTCTCAATTTTAAACCATTTAGAAGCATAGACTCAATCAAACAAGACTCAGTGGCTCAGTCTGTTGGTCAAAAACAAAGTTTTACCACACATCAGACCACACATCCCACCTTCCACATCAGTGCACAATCTCCCTCCCAAAAATCTTGGCCTCGCTACTCAGTAGAAGACAAGCATTTGGAAAGGCCTGTCCCTTCAGCTAATGCACATTTGTGGGATAACTACGCAACCAGAAGTGGGAAACTTTCTCTGGTGGGTCGAATCAATGCAACAAGAAAACACTTGGTGCGCTACTACAAACCAGGAAGCTCCACAAAAGGAATCTTTCATCTCAGAGAGCTAATAAAACCCCTGTTGCAACCTGTAGAGCTATCTGGGCCCCTTCCCACAGAAACGACAAACTCTCAACAATTGAATCTCAATAAAGCAATGGACTACAGATTTAAAATTGCAAATGCATACCCTTATATGTATCAAAAGTATAGATTTGGACAGAGAGAAGCATCTGCTACAACTATGGTACAAGCAAAACCTGAAAGGATGGATAATTCCTCATCCTCTCCTGGTGCCGCAGATGTTACCCAACTCCCAGCTGTTTCTACTCCCAGGCCGTTTACAACAGCCTTCAAGGACATTCAGCATCTGATGCCTGAAAATGATGCCAGCGTGAGCAGGAATACCACTCAGTCAAGATTCAGACTCTACAAAGGAATATATAGTCTGGAAGGGTTCGGTACACAACCACTAGAGGGAGCCAAAACTTCAGCAGAAGGACCAAATATGACAGCTTTACCTAAGCCGGGTAAACTCAAGAGGTTGCAGACCTGGCAACCGAAACGTATCAGAATTCACAAATGGTACAATCAAACAGGGGAAACAGGGGGAGCAATGCAAGGTAGCAGGAGTACCTCCACATTGAGTCAAAATGAGATGGGCGGTGATGGTTTTGAACCACTTCCAGAGATCAAAAGAAGCAATGGATCAACATCTGAAGAAAAGCACAGCAAGGTCCACCTTTCTCAGGGTATTCAGGCCACTACGAATAGAATAAATGCTCAAAACAAAACACAGTGGAGATTCACAAACCAAAACCTAGCCACGGCCTCCCACGTAGTCTCCTCGGATTATATAAGATCAGCAGGGCGCCGTAAAGTTGCACCAAGTTTAATTTCGAGGCCGAGGGCAGCCAAAAACTCCAAATTTGTTCCAGAAGGTGAGATCCTGCGCAATGCTTCCACCAGCAGCATAGTGAGGGGCAAACGTGTAAAGCAAAAATCCAACAGGAAAAAGTTCAATGGATCTAGCAGTCCGACTAATGCAACTGGAAATGCAGCCATAGTCAGGCTACCCAAACACCCTGCCAGAGTTATCCCTATCACATACGCTGACATTCTTGGAAGTGCTTCTTTCAGTAGTGTAAAAGCTGCAAGCACACTGACTGATGGGGATTATTTTCCAAACATGACTACAGCAGAGCTAAAAAGAGGGCAGATGTTTAGGACTGATGATGGGAGAAACACGAGCAGAAGTCCTGAAGCAAGTCCTGACAGTGAAAAGAAAGATTCGAAAAGTGTTGAAGTCGACAATGATGAACAAACGGCGGACTTATTTCTTGACCATGAAGGGAGTGGAGTTGGAGGGTTTAATCTGTCGGATGTTTTATCAACTGTCACAGGAAGTCAGGAACCTGGGAAAGATTCTTTAGAGCTGGATTACCTCAGAATATCTACAGGGAATATCTCCTTCAAGTCGGCAAAACAGTCTGATCAGCAATAAAAATGTGTCAGCGTTTAACAGTTGGAGTAATTCCAATAAAAGCAAGAAAAGTATGTGTGGGTTTGTTCTTGTTTTGACATGAACACTACCCCTTTAAGTTCTTCTTTAGTTTGTTTGATTCTTTTAAATTGAAGCCAAAAGTTGACAAATTTTTGACAAAATGTGCTTATTTTAAATATTTGTTTTGTTGGAATTTTAGGGACGATCCAATAAATCAGGACTATTTACTTTGAATCTCTGGTTTCTTGGTAACGGGTCAAGAAAACTTCTGGAACATGTCTGATGAAAATGAGTTTTTTACTTAAAGTTTTGTGCAGATTAAAAAAGATATACTGTTAATTAGTGAGCTGAGATGACATAAAACTTTATAGCTTGGCAAAAGAGCAAATGTTGCCAAATGCCTAAACGTATCATCTCTTGCTCTTTCTCACACGTCTTGTGTCCTGTCTATCATCACAGTGAACTACAGGTGTGGAAGTGATGCTTTTAACAGCTCAGGCCAAAAATCTGACTGGTCTCCCAGGTACCATCCCAAGAATAAACAAAGTCTAATGAATATTCAGTGTAAACTTACCTTCAGAACCTCAGATATCGAAGTGTCAGAATACAGGATATAATGTACTTTTTTATGTACAGGTGGTTCCAAACTTTTTCTGTAGGGTCCTCTTTTCCTTGACAACGATAATGGCAAGTTAGCTGAGCTTTCTATCAGACGGATGCTGCTTTAGTAAAATAATTCTGTTATATATTCAGTTGAGTTTATTTCTAAAGTAATCAACAGGCTTTTCTTTGTGTTCAGGATGAAAAGTCCCCAATGCAATAACTTGTTTGGCTCATAGTAATTATCTACTAATATAGATGATTATCATTACTCGACCATTATCTGGTCAAGCCCAGGGCAAAACATGCCTTATCATACTTTGTCTTTTTTTGTTTGTTTGTTTGTTTTTTTTGTATATTTTTTCCTATGGTACATTCACAAAATTGTCCATTTATTGCTAGCGTTACATTTTTAGCCTTGCTGCTCAATTTGGGAACCAGTGTTCTAGATCAACAGCACCATGTTCTAGGATCTAGATCGTGATGCAGCTTTCAAATAGCTTCGTCTTACCAACCGTGTACATGGTGATTGTATATATATATGTCATAAAACCAGAAGTTAAAGAACAAATATTGATGAAGAAACACTGATAAAAACTTCTCAAGGTTTTTTTTTCTTGCCATTGTAGTGTTTTTACAGCAGTGAAAAAAGCGTCATAGAACGCAGGATCATTCAAGGTAAACAAAAAAAAACTTTACAAATCAGAATATATATATATATATATATATATATATATTCTAAACAACGCAAACTATATCACATATTTACTCAATATACAGTATGTCGTCATTTTCCTCTTCAGTAGATTAATTAATATGCTAATAAATGTGATTAAAATAATTCTGTCAATAATGAACAAGCAAAAGGTGAACAAAAAAATTTCTGCAATGATCTTCGGCTGTAGTCATTTAAGTTTGTGTTATCTATAATTTTATTCTCTGTTTCAATCTTAATTACATTCACTGAAATATTCATTATTCATTTAATAACTGAATTTATTATAATTATTAAGATACTAATCATACTAATAATACAAAGAAAATCAGTAAAATACATGAAAGGAGAGAAGAACAAATTAAATAGTAAATCAATCATTTAAACTTTAAATTAAATGAAAAAGCTAAATTAATATAATTGAAAATTAAAGAGGAAATATCTATTTAACATTTAATAAATTATTGGATAAGTTTGTTCTTTTATAGCAGCCTTTATGCCTATTAATTTTTTTTAATTCAGCCATTGGTATACTGTATCTTAATGCTTATTTTTGAATATGGCAGCTTCAGCCCTCCAGTACTCGAGAGCTGACAGAAATAATCTTTTATGCAACAACTCATTGAACTTGTGGTGTCAGTGAGTGGCTGTGTCTGTTTTAGACTGATTCTGTTATTGGGCAACTTTCCTTCTAATTTACAATGAATGAATGTTAATCAAAATTTACTTTAAAGAATGGATGTAATTATATTATACTGCAGTGTTTTTTCCTTCTAATAACTGCTACCTGAGATAATAGTCTACTAATTTATCCTGAGAGTACATTAAGTAGCTTACATCCATTCTTCTGATATGTTGTAAGCTGTCTGGCATTCGCATTGTTTCAACCAGACTGGTAAAACCCAGCCATGGTCTGACAAACAGATTACTGGAATGTTGGCAATGAATTTAAATCACTGTGGGCTGTAAATCACGTCTAGTAATACAGCATTTTTTAAACTCAACAACTCCCTCCAGCTCTGATTTCCTCCAGTGCAGGAGGAAAATGAAACCCTTTAATGAGAATAAAGAGTCCAACGAGGTCATCTGAGTCTAATATCTAACTCATTTAGCAAAAGATTTGCATATCATTATTCAAGTTTGAAGAGGGAAAATGAAGCAAGGTCATCTTTTTATAAATTGGTTTATTCCCTTTTCTTGTGTCCTCATTCCCATGCAGATAGCAGCTATTTAGTGTGCTGACACAGATTTTCCATCTCATTTTGAGCAGGGTTTCAGTATGCTGGTTTCTGGGTTTGTACAGCAAATGAGATGGAAAAACATGATGCTTCTTTTCATGAGAAGATACCTTCAATTCTGCCAAGGCACTGTGAAGTAATACACAATGTGATTGAAGATAACAGGCAATTAGGTGGTTTGTTTCTCTTGCTTTAAGATATAAGTAATGAAATTAGTTTGTTAACTGCAATCAAGACTACAGTTCTCATGTTGCCAATCTTAATTATCTTTTTAGTGTAAACTCAATTGGATGATACAGTAACCTGAACTTTACATATGATCCACTAGATGGCATAACTTGCATTTTATTACTCCACCTGAGTTGTAAACTTCTTCTGCACAGTCAAGCATGATGTGCTGTCCTGTTGAACTCCTCTGTAACTGTGCAACACAACTGATTTATTTATAATTTAAGCTTAAATGTCAATATAAATGATCCAATAAGGAGTTGAACTTTAGGAGCACTGCAAACAGGTCCAGTTACACCACCTGATCCACTCACCTTTCTCCATTCTTTCAGTTCCATCTAAATACCAGTTCTACACTTCTCCTCAATCCAGAACACTAGAAGGGGCCCCAAAGAAAGGTGGGTGTCAAAACAGTGGGGGGTGCGGGCAGTCACATTGTCCACTGGAAAACCCACCGGCCCACCCCGTTCCATCCATCCTTCCCCACAACTACCAACTCCTTAGCAATACCCATGGGGAGTATGACCATCCACTTCCCATGCAGGCGTTAAGGTGATGTGATGTGAGGAGGTTTCTGAGCAGGCATGTGAAGGCGTCGGCCTGCCGGTTCTTTCAAAGTTCCTCCCTTTGTATAACTGAATGTTTGTGTGCCAGTTCAGACAATCCTTTACGTCGCCTTTATTATTTGCTTTTGTGTGTGTGTGTGTGCTGATCACAAACAGTGTGGTGTTCTCTTGCAAAAACTGGCCCTCCACCTGACCCCCCCTTCTTCTCCAACTGTGAGGGGAATTCTGTACCATGTGTCTGCGGTTTTCAGGGAGCTTTCAAGGAAAATAAAGGACAGAGGGCTCCCAGTCTCCTCCTCCCCATCCCTCCACCCTCTTCTTGTTCCCCTTCTCATTTTCCCTCACACACACACACACACACCATGTGGCAATTTCTTTATTTTTTTATGGTTTTGACCTCCCTTCTTCTCAGACTGGCCACCCGGCTATGGAGCAAAGGAGCTAATTTTGTACGCATCCTGTAATGTAGAGAAATCCATAACCACAGCAAACATTTTCTCATGAGGGTGGAAAGATGGAGAGTGAGTGTTGGGTTGTTGGTGAGGAGGAGGAGGGTGGGGAGGGAGGCTCAGGCGGAGAAAGGCTTTTTGTTTGGCTAAGTACACTATGTGAAAGAGGGGGCGATAAGGATAAGGGAGCTGGAAATACATTAGAAAATGGTTGCGTCGGCTGTGGCATTTGTGGTTCAGATGACTCCAAATGCTGTGCAGTGGATGGATCCAGTCATTAAATCCACTAAGTTTAACCATAGCCAAGTGTGAACTAACTGAATTTAAAGTGATAGTTTCCCCAAGTAACTTTATGAAAGACTAAGAAGACAAAAAGGATGATGTTCAAATCGTAATCCAGGGATTTAATTGCTGAGTTATGTGGATTATTATGGGAGAAACAAAATGAAAAATAACATAAATCTTGATCTAAGTCAGCACAGAAATACTAACCTCTACTTTATATTTGACTACAATAATGATAGGAAGGAAGCAATTGAGCAGCACGGCATCGTGCTGACAGTAACATTCCCACGTCAGCTGTGGGAACAAAAGCCTTATCCATGTCCGACATCCAGCGAGCTTCCTCTGGCCTGCGTTAAGGAGGAAGTCATAAAGACAGGAAGATTTCCTGTATTATTGCCAGCATGCAGGGGTACAAACTGTGTATGATCAGCAAAGGTAACGACTCATGATGTAAAGTCATAAAAGTAGCACTCTAGGCCCCATCAATAGACCAGGACATGCATCTGCCAGGTGTTTTATACCATCAATTCTTTTTACAGCTTTAAGATGAGCTTTAAGAGTTTTCACTGCACTTAAAGGACGAGGCTCTAAAGTGGTTCTAAAATAAGAACGTTTTCATGTGATCAGGCTCATCTGAATGCATTTAATGCATGTTTGCACATTGCTGTTTCACAAGTGATGTACAGCAACTTTAACAGTTTTTTTCGTGTATAAAAAAATAAAACAATAATACTTTTTTAATGACATCACGCGGTTGCCACGGCTATGTCATTTTGGAATATGCCCATGCCATAAGCAGAATAAAATGGAAAACTTGTGGCCTATTACATCATAAGATTACTGAACCTTGGCCAGACCAGCTGAAGAGACCTGAGATGATTTATTTGCTTAAACTAAGTTTATTTATTTATTTTTGGCCAGAAAACGTCTGCATATGACATTTCTGTAGGCCGTCTTTATTGATTTTTATGCAAAGAAATGCTCAGAATTGTTGCATATTTTCAGCTCAGTCTTTCCAGTGCAGAGGACAGAAATTTAAACAGATTATGTAAAACAAGCAAAAGTACATAATTGACTTTTAACTGAGCACTTTAAAGATTTGTTGTCTTTGTTGGCTTAAAGACTGACAGCTCTGGGAACTCCATAAATCTTGTTACACTGGGTTTATTCACGAGCACATGAGGTTACTGAGTCCATTTGTGTGGCTGCAGGTGGGTAGGTGTTTGAATTGTGTAAAACTTTGGAAAGAGGTGAAAAATTGTAAATAAAGATATAGTATTATAAAAATTAACAGATGACACTCTGACCACTCAAACAGGTCCACCCCCTGGCTTCTTGCCGACTAAACTCTGTGTCCTCTTGCCTTGGCTTGCATCCAGCATCCCTCCTCCATTCCCATCCAATCTACTTTCTTGAGTGGAGGTGTTGTCAACACAGTGGACACAGGCACTGACACCTGTCACCATGCCAACCAGATGGCAGCAGTAACAATTTAGTCATCATCTGAAAGCTAAGTTTATAGCTCTCTGCACGTATGTCTTGCAATATTTGTTCTTACAAGCATTAAAAGGGGATAACAGTGGGTCAAATGGGGGCGTACATTTTTGAGAGGGGCCCTTAGGACACATCACAAGAAAGAGGGATTTTTTTTTTAAGGCTCCCTCATTCATTCAAATAGGCATTTTTGAAAGAGAAGCATCACGAGGAAAATTCTTGCTTGTAACGTTTCATTGATTCAGAAGCATTGATTATGTGAGAACACCATGTGAAAAGGGAAATAACTTTGCTGAAGCAAGCAAATGAGATAATCTTTAAAAAAAAAAAAAAAAGTATGACTCAAAGGCCCCCAGGACTCACTTTGTATAAGACGTACAGTGCTCCAACAAAAGCTGAGGGAACATGAGACATAAAGAAGAATGGAACAGTGGAAGTTTTAGTATCCTTAAGGTGTACAGCCTTCAGTGCTGGAAGTCTGTTTATTGTCCACGCTGCAGGTGCATGCATGTACGGAGTGTGTGTTCTCATTTAAATTAATTCCCTGCAGCATGTCATTCAGTGCATAGCTGCACCCAGTCTGGCTTAAGTTTCATCCATGGATAAGGATGCTACAAGATTCAAAATATGTTAACAAGAACAAAAGAAGCACAGATTTATCATGCCCATAAAGGCTTATTTAATTAAACCAAGTGCTGCAGGAGTGTAGTATCAATTAATAGCAAGGGGGATGTTTTTTGAGCTCACCCTACAAACACCATGTCGGTCAAATTCCCGTTAAAATGAGCGATTAACTCCGTGGGTGAGCTGCCAACCTCGAGTGCAAATGATTTTATCAATGTGAGTGGTGGATGTGACTTACACAGTTCAAAAGAGTTCTGCGGAAAACAATGAGGCCATTTTCTTTTCCACATTACAGTGTGACATCTGCGCTGTGGTTGCAGCCCATATGAGTGAGTGTGAAAGGGGCATGAGAGTCTGTGACTCGGGCACTTCATGCAGATGTTCACACTTTACTCAAACAGTAAATTGCAAACAGTCTTCCACACCTCTTCCCTTTCAGGAACTTTGCTGAGTTTGTCCATGTTTTTTTTAAAATAGTTCACAATTATCACTCAAAACCCAGCAAGTCAGAGGAATAATAATAATAAAAAAAAGACAAGTCCTTTAGTTGTATAACTTTTTTTTCTTTTTTCATTTTAGTAAGATTTTGTTTTCTTCAAGCAAAAGCAATGGCAAATATCACAATATTACCATTTAGTACCATCCCTCAAGAGGGCAGGAGGAACAGGTAAATCAGAACAGCAGCAGCACTGCTAACCTGCAGTTAGCAGGTTAGCAGTGCTAAATAAATCAAAATTGACATTTTGATTTATTTGAGCATGAGCATGTTAAAATTCACAAACAATGCAATGAATGAAATCACACAGCCACTTGAGTTGCTGAACCCTCCCCACCACCACCCATAACTCATGACATGAGGCTGTGACCATCAAGAAATCCCTACAGGCAGCTGAAGGAAAAATCTTCTAGACTGCAGGCAGTTTGACAACATAAGCGCTCATGTGCAGATCAGGGCTTGAAGGGGGCTCTTAATAGCAAAATAACAAAGTCTGCTTGTGGAAACTGAAAGCAAGCCTGTAAGTGTGCTTCCTCTCTAGAATAAACATACCTTTAAGCATTTGGCTCCAAAATACATTACAAATATTTTACCCATTGTGTTTGCCTGCCAGTCTCTTGGAAAGAAGACATCTTGGATTAACATACCGAGTCTGTAATTGTTGTATTATTCCACCTCTAAATTAGAAACCACTATTAAGGGCAATTCCCACCAGAGGTCCCAGTCTGCTCATTATAAAGCAGTATTGTTACGGTCCAGGCCACCAAAAAGTCATGTGACTAGACAGAGAAAGTTCATGAACTTACCAAGCAGGCAGACAAACACATGAGTGCAATTTTGAGCTACACATACCTATTTTAACATGAAGTCTTTTGTAGTGGCTCTCCGTTGTGGCTTTTTCTTCTCTTCATGCATTTTTTTTATCTAAATTCTCTGTTCAAAGTCATAGGCAAATTCAAGGTTAAAGCATACGCAAGTCTGTGCAATGACCTTTTTTTTTTTATTTCAGTCACATGAGACGACTGCAAGGCGAGATATGTTACAGTTCTCTCTCCTCACTGCATAGGAAAACAGTGGGAGAATGGGAAAAACAAAAAAACATCTTCAACACGAACAAAACAAATATGTCCAGACTTGAGAGCCAATTGTTGCTTCTTGAGGTGCTTTCAAAAAGGAGAACAGCTCAGTTTTGTTGTGTTTTGGCACTCACTGCCCTGCGAACGATAAAGTCCTAGATACCGGCAAAGCACAAAGGTCCCAAGATTAGGGCCAAGACTGTCAATCAAGTCAGATCACTGTTACACTAGTTATTTAACAAGAACTGTACAGCCAAAATAAAAATAACAAATGGACACAAAAATAGACTTGATATACTCTGCAATAACTGTATTGGTGCCATATGCTAAAAGACAGACAGACGGACAGAAAAATACAATAGACAGGCACTTAAGTGCTGATGCATAGCGAGGATTAACTAAAGAGCCAAGCAAAAGACAGAAAAGAAAAGAGATAAAAACAAAGTCTTAAAGGAGGATTTAGGGCCAAAGCACCGTCAACTCAACCAGTTTAAATAGAAAAACTTTTTATAAAAAATACTTGGTGCCCCCAAAAATAATTAAGATAGAACAAATTGACATTTTGATTTATTTTATACAGACAGAAATTAAATGAGAACTGACCCATTTCCAGGTGCTAAAAGCAGTGTGCTGACTGCTACAAAGCTAGCATTAGCAAAGCTATTGATAGGATTTCTATCCTCAGCTGTATGTACCTTGTTATTTAGCATCCTGAGATGAAGGGGATTAAGTGAGTGTCTGAAGCTAATAGCACTAATGGGATTGCTTGGCTCTATATCAGGGATCCAAAACCCTGAGCTGTGGTCAGCAGGACAGTGAATTTATGTCCTGGCACGATGTTAATATGTTAATCTGATCCAGATGGCTTAAAGCTAGCTAGAAAGCTACTCTATTCCCTGCTACAAGTGCCATTTTGTTTCAAGCCTGTGTGTTTAATACTTTCATTTATGGCTCATTGAAAGACAAAAAGAAGATATGAGGAAAAAAAATGGTTTAAATGCATCACAACAACAAGTAGTAAGATAGCAGCAGCTATGCTTATATTTCTCACAGTAGAAAAAAGGCTAGCAGATTGCTAGTACCGTTTTTATCTTTTATGCTAGCAAAAATGCTGCGTTCATGTCTTATTGGACTTCCTACGATTACAAGTTTTTGACTTAACAATTGTGCTTACATTAAAATCAAACATTTTAATTATAACTAGGAAACTTTTGTTTTTGTTATCCAAATTAGCTCAGTAGATAAATGCTTAAAAGTCCTGATATGAAGTGTTTGTGTCATTGTGGTTCCACTGAACCACAGAGCTGGCAATCCTTAATAAGTCTAAACTAAAATATGCGTTAAGATCCAAAGATCATTATAATCCATCTTTAAAACAACAGCAATATCAACAACAAAAAACAGCTCCAGGGCACTTAGCAGAAAGGACTGATGATTTAAAGGCTTGCATGAATTATTATTGATAGTGGTAGAAAAACTCAAAATATATTTTGAAAGTGAAGCTTAATACTTCAGTAATGTTAAAGCATATTGCCCTGAATGTAGTTTTTATTTAGAAATGAAGAGGGGCAGAGGTATAATTAGATCTGTATACTTATCTGTTTAATGTGACTATGCATGCCTCAATTAACAGTCTGTAGTTTAATGGTTATATTTAGTCAGTTAAATGAGTGATGCTCTGTTCAGAGTGCTTTCCAGCACCTCTCATCCATCCCATATGACATGAACATAGCATAAGCTCACAAAAAAGCTGCTCATCTTAATCAGCACCTTTTGCTATAATTCTTTTTTTTGTAACTACATCAAATCAAGCATGAAAAAATACAACCCTAATCTTCAGTTTGAATATACTTGTAATACGGCTACGACCTGAAAACGAGGCACTTTTTGAGCGGATATATATTTCTATACATTTTCTTTTTTTAACACTCTAGTCAGCCACATTTGTACTCTTTGTCATTAGAGGTTTTCAATTAGAAAAAAACAAACAAACAAAAAACACTTTTTTCCATTTTATACCTTCCTCTGATTGGCCTTCACGCAAGGAATGAGAGCAGCAAATGGCTTTTTAAGAATGTCATTTGGCACACATCCCTGTTGGTTTCCTCAACCAACTAGATGAAAGCAAAGAGAAAGAAAAAAACTTTTCCATAATTGTCTGTCAAAGTTCTTCAGGACTGCATCCAGTCCAGCTGCTCTCTCAATATGATTGGCTGTCACGATGAGAACAGGCGGAGCGATGAAGCGCTCTGAGCGGTACCAGATTGTCTCCTCAAAGACGACCCACTGACATCAGCACTCTGGAGGAGGAAAAAAAACAGAGAGGAGAAACAATTTGGTTAGATGCTGAATAAACAATAACCTAGATATGCAGAAGGAATAAATATTATGTCGTGTACACAATGTCTGTTGTTTATCAGGTTAATTATAATATGTAATTGAAGATAGGAGCATATCAGTGCGTATCAGGTCTGACACACAGTGAACCCATACCGGACAAAAGGAATGTGCATATGGTCAAACAGGCTGGAAAAAGACTGAATTCAGACAGGAAGACGGTGATAAAAGGACAGAAGGAAGACAGTGTGGACAGCTACTGCTAAAAGCACACACAAATGTGTGTTTTTGAGGGCATGCTAGAGATATGTTAACATATGTTAACAGTGATACGTATAGAAGCGTCAACACTGATAATTCCTTCCTTCTTTCTCTTTACTACAAATATACAAGCGTTCTTATAGCTTTCATATATGATATATGTATAGGTGCGGCGCGGCTCAATGGGTAGAGTGGTCGTCTTGTAGCCTGAGGGTTGCCGGTTTGATCCTCGGCCTGCCAAGCTCACGTCGAGGTGACCCTGGGCAAGAAATCGAACCCCAAATTGCTCCTGATGGGTCATAGACTGTATTCCACCAAAAGTTCATTTACGCCAAAAAACCTGATTATTTTAAAAATAATAATCTGACACCATGGATACGTGATAATGGGTAATTCAACCATTGCAGCTTTACTGTCCAAAGGCAGATTGTGCACAAACAAACAAACAAAATAAATAAATTTAAAGGCAAATTAAACAGCTAAATCTTCATATGAGATAGTTTGTACTGCTTACATTTTTACTTCATTAAAACTCAGGTTGACTGTAAGTTATGAAACATACCTTACATTGAGAGAGGATCTGTCTTTGCATTAATTTACAGGAATTTAATCTAAATGTAAATCTCATCTGAAGTATTATTTATTGTTTCAAACTTTATCCCTTATGTGCAGATTTTGACAGCTAATTCGTGAGTCGACCGACTGAGACTTCAAGTACCTTTATTCATAAAATTCAATCTGCAATGTTGCATCAGTCTATGCATGTAAATCAGGGGGAAAAAGTGCTGACTTTATTACAGTAAGAGGAGACACTCCTGCATTAATTTGTAACACAAATAGCAACATAATAACACAAATCTCCACACAGATTCTCTCCTATACTCAGCTAAGTTACACTCATTACCTACAGTTTTGTTTCTGTTCACTTAGAAGGATGACGATCCGGGTGCACACAATGTTGGCTTAATGAAAACACCCAAAATGGTTCCACAAATAAAATATTTTCAATTCAAGCCTGTTACAATGACTTCCCTAAAAGAAAGCTCTTTATTGTCATTTCAACATTTAATGTAATGTTAGAAATGTGGAGATTTACTTCACACATGGGAATTACATTTTTTAAGAAGTTAATCTAAAGGATGATGTAACACATGCTGGGAAGTAAATGAAAATAAGCTAAAACTGTTGAGTCATGCTGAATTTTTTTATTTTTTATAGAAATGAGAATATCTTTTATTAAATGCTGATTACTTTTGTCTCCAAGTCCTGACTGACAGTCTATGTTGGAAACAATAATAACGCTGGCAAATATCAGTTGTTGCAGTGTGGAAGCACAGTCTCAAACCAACCAAACAGTGAGTGAAATGATAAAATGATGCAGAATGAACTTAAGACTCGACATGGCGCAGTCTGGCCTTAGAACAGTTACCGTACAGTCTGACACAGATTTTCTAGACAGAGTAACCCAGTAAGACAGGCATTTCAAGATCATGTAGATGTTCAGATTAATGTCTTGGGTGTAATTAACCCATCCAGAATGACTGCCGTGTCTCTCTGTAAAGCTCTTTTGTGTTCTAATGTTTTATTAAAGTGTGAATGAAAAGTGCAAAATCGTGACTTCCGCTGTTTAAACTACAAGCAAGATTATGAGCATCGTAAAAAACATAAGTGAATGCTCTTCAAACTGGGTTTCTTTCTTTAAAAGTTGATGACTCATGGTAAAGGAACTCCAGCAGCCTTCAGCCAAATTGACATCACACAAAGCCTCTAAAGAGAGAAGGCTTACTGAGTTCCTTGCTTTTGTGCCTAAAATTTCCCAGCAGTTCTTGACTCTTTAATTGCAAGAGGGTACGCTATATTTACTCCCCTCCTTCTCTTCCCAGCTTGCCTTCTTCCTGGTGCAGTGAGCTATATTTAGTCCGCTGTCAGCACAGACGGTGGCCGCCAGCCGGCCAAGCCACGGTGGCCCAAGGCAAAGCGGAGCAGCTTGAAAAACAACAATAACAAGCCGTCGGACCAGAGGATTCAGGCTGGACATGCACTGGAGCTTTGCCACGGACACACACACTACTGAGAGCAGAAAACAACACAAAACAACAAAGAGGAAGGCACTATAATCATGTAGATGGCATTCACTTAATAATGACCTTTCACCAACACAGACATGGGGAATTATGCACAGTGAGAGAAAAAAAAAGCTTCACCGAATCACATGCTACAATTAAATGTTTCCTCTCCTGGCTGCACTGCTCAGATATTGGCTTCTTATTTTCCCCAAGGGACCCCATCCATCGATTTGACCCTCTATTGGCGCTTTGCTCATCGATCTCCTTGCATCATTTCTCCATCTGTGTTCAAATCAATAAAATGATGACTGTGTGAGTGTATGTCTGCTTCTATTCCCCTTCTCTTGCAGACAAATGGTTTAAATCAAGAGCTTTCTGCCTCTGCTGTCCCATGTCTAGCCATTTTACTGTTCTTTGGCCGCTTGTGTGTGTGTGTGTGTGTAATTAGGAGAGTTTGGGTCTATGTGATGTCTCATTCAAGGGCTGCCTAAAATTGAAAGCCACCCTGTTCTCTGCTTGTAAATAGAGTGTGTCAGTCTGTCATTTTCATGCCGCCACAGCTCCCACATGACATGTGACTGGTCAAAGCGTCATGATGCGAGTCCACTGGTCAGTTGAGCTGGTTTAAATTATATCTAGTCATATAGTAAATGAGGCAGACACACACTAAAAGAATCAGATGCCATTGTGTGTTTAAAATAAATGGAAATCCCACATAACTGGGAAAGAAATACCAGCAAAACGGGACAACCTTTGTGTTAACAAAAGGTGTAAGCATGGCCAATTTCTACAAACTTGTTATGGAAAAGGATGAGTGTGTTGATAGAAATCCCAGCGCTGTTCATCACTGCACAAGCATCTCTAAAGCCCCGGGGCTGAAAATGTGCCAATTAGTGCTTTTACTCGTGCAAAAACAAAAATCTGATTCCAACTTGCAAACTGAGATGTCTTTCAACTAGTCGCTAACTGTGACCCACACATTGCAGAGAGCACATTTTTACAGAATTAGGGATAAGGCGGTCTCTGCAACCCCACAGTTTTTCCACAATGACAGCAGTTTTTATGCCAGTAACTAGCCCCAGAAATCCTCCAGCGCTGTTTTTATACTTGATTCCATTAAATCATCTATCCTACATACAGTCAAGTGAGTTAAGAGGTACAAAACTGCAACATGAGCTGGGATCCAGCATCAAGACAGCTGGAGTAAGAAACTGGCAGACCGAACCAGCAGGACAGCTCCTGTGTCACCTCATTTAATTTCTTCCAGCGACGCCAGAAAGTCTGTCAGGTATGAAGATATGTTTGTGCTTTGACCACAGTGTCTGACTTCCCAGTATTTATTTGTTAGTCATGAATCTGGCCCATCTGTGAATGACAAATAGGTTAAAATGATATCCCACCCCAGAAAAAATCTATCTCAGAGTATCAAAGGCTTGCCTCCTGTGGGCTTCAAGGGTGGTTGTAAAGAGTCATGAAGGGCGTCAGCCAGTCAGCTAGTTTCACATTGGCTGCAGTCATCGTCAGTGGCGACCCAGTTTCATCCACAGCACTGTTTTCTGTACATAGTACTCATCATGTTCTAAATGTCACATTTCTGCTAAAGCCAGTCATCATACTTTTCCAATTTTAGGTATTTTAACCAAAACACCACCAGCTGATTTTTGAGCCGGAGGAAGAGAAAAGGCCAGTGTTTGCTCATTTTGCATTAACTAGTACAGAGACAAAAGATCTAAAAGCTCTCGTTTGAAGAAACTCCAAACTGTCTACAGCCACAATTTGAGTCTGCGGGAGTTAAATTATAAAATTTGGATAGAGTATGCAGCCAATTTTCTAACTGTTATGGATGCTGACATGAAAAAATTAATTAAATAATAATAGTGAACATTCACAAACAGAGAGAAAACAGAACTGTGATTTTAATTTCCCAGCTAGCTTCAATGATTAACAACGGACCAAAAGTAGAGCTACGCAGACAATGAACAGCAACTCCATATTGTTGAGTGGATTTCTATGTATCATTCACTTTTAATTAATCATAATTTAAATAAACAAATAAATAAATAAACAAATAAGTAAGTAAGTAAGTAAGATATCCAACAAGGATGGGTTGTTTTTTTCTTTACATTTGAATGTTTTACCTGCAAAATTACGTGACTTCACTTGTAAAGATGCCACATGCTCCATTAAATGTGGTAACAATAGCCAAGTTGTTGAAACTTTACATGTTTTTGAACCACAAAGAACAATTTGTTTGGAGTAGACACAAGAAAATCAGGTAACTGGAATGGGGGTGGTATCAGTCATCCGCCAGGTTGAACACTTTCACAGAAAAAAAAGCCTCTATTTGACTTACAAGATATAGCTAAATTAAATCGGTGTTGGTTTTAAAGGTCCCATATTATGCCAAATTAACTTTCTAAAGATTTTCAGCCATATGTGTCCTCATAGCCTGTGTATGAGGCCCAAAAATTAGAAAATGATGTCTTCTCTCAATAGCTTGCTCCACTTTTTAGCAAATGTGTGCTCTAACAGGTGAGTCTGAGATCTTTCCCCTTGTGACCTCGTGAAGGAAAATAACCACTTCCTTGGGTAGTGGATGTCACCACACTGAGAACACTGAAATTTTACATTATATTCAAGAGTAAATTTCCATATGATGCTCTACATTGCTTGCAGCCAAGAGAAGACTGTTTGGATTTGAAAGACAAGTGTGCAGACTTATTACACTTTCACACTACTCTTTTTTTGTGTTCAACTCTGCCACTGTCAATCATGCTCATTGCAGCTAAATCAACTATGAAACAAGCTGTGTGAACAGGAACAGTGTGCACAGGAGTGTGCATTGGAAGGAAGCTGCATCTTGGTGGCAGGAAATCTTAAAAAGAGGTGTAAATTAAGTATGAGGGTGTTGCATAATCAGAAAGATTCATTTTCATTTTATGTTGTTTCTGCCTGTATTAGAAGCTGCAGATTGCAGTCATTATGCAGCAGAAGGGTGGGGAGAGTGTGAATAGATGTTACGGGACACAGACGAGCTGGAATGTGTGGGCACAGGAAGACACTGATAGAGAAGTACTGCATAGTCAGGGGGGAAAAAAAGCACATTTGTGGGAGAACTACATCCACCGTCCCATGTGCTGCTTCACATCAGAGTATTTTTAGATCGGCCTGCCCTTGAACAATGTCTGAACAACCAGTTCTTTAGCCTGTCAGCCAAACAGATCGGCCTTTACATGCCGGACAGTGGTGGGAGAAGATAATTGCAATTTTCAGCTATGTAAAAGGAGGAGTTTTTGGGCAAATTAACAAACTCTTGACTTAGTGCCTGCACAAGTTGATTCTTCATCTTTGATTAATATACTAAAGAAGAAAAATGTTTTTTTTTTGAGCACCAATAAAGACCATTAAAATATCCTAACAGCAAATGCTGCAAAATAAATACTTTACAGCCAGTCATGGTTTAAAAAACAACAACTATATATTAAAGTCAAGTTAAATGTACAGTCTTTTGGGAATACGTCACTTAAACAGCCAATTTTTAACATCTGAGACTGGTTTCTGTCATCGGTGTTCGTCAAGCGGCATCTTTGTGTAACAGAAACTGGCTATTCCACTAAAAGCTGTCATGGGACATCCTATCAGTGGACAAGACACAGAGTTTCAGCCAACTGGACTAAAGGGAGTTTTGGAAATATTATCTCATTCATTCTCTGTACCTCCCACGCACTCACATGCTTCCAATGCTTGCTGATTTAAAATCTGCAATTGTTCTTTGTGTGATGCTGATCCACAGGTTTAACCACTTTCTTTTCACTCACACACTCATTCACACACGTACACTGAGCAAGGTGATATGAGTGATAGGAAAAGCAGGTGGGGTCTTCTTTTCTGGGTGAAGTCTTTTCCCAGAAGGCCAGCTTGCTCCAGCTTGGGCTCTCTGGCATGGACGGACAAACAAAATGAAACTCAAGAAGTTGTTGCGCCATCTTAAACAGAGGCAGCGGAGTGGCAGAACTACTGTGGTAACATTAGCTTCTTTTTCTTGCTTTACTGTGTCAAAGCAGCAAAAATCAGCCAGGAGCACAATTCCTTAGTTTTGCATCTCATTAGTGTCAGGAATCTTTTCTTGAAGTTTAAGTAGCTTGCCAACTGCAATTCATTCACTGGCAACACCAGTGCATAGACAAAAATACAAACTTATTGCTTTATTGCCCTAGAAGTGAGGCACACCCTAACAATGGCTAAATCTGGATTCATACTTGTGCGGCGTCTGCACAAGGTTGGTTATGGCATCACCTCCGCGGAGGCTCAACACGCACCTCTTCCAGACCTGACGTGCACCCCTGATTGCAGCACGGTTACGCGGAAGTACTCCCTTGTGATTGGTCGGTTAGTGATCACATACATACTTCTGGATTTCTGGAGCTTCTTGTTGAATTTGTGTGGTTACCACAGTTGAGAAACTGCAACACAATGCTGTAACTCTGCGCTCGAGTGCGAGAGCACTGGCGTCAGCTGTGCCAAACCTACCATACGCAGATGCCGCCTGCTTTCGGCCTTGCATCTTTCCTGTACTCTGAGCTCTTTCCAGCAAGTAAAAGTTAGTGTACTGCTGACTCTTGTCTTATCTCTTGCTCTGTCCCTTTCTCTCTTTCTTTTCTATGCTTCTTCTAATAATGTCCTCTGGTGTTTTTGTTGACAAATCAGTCAGTGCGCATTCAAAAGGGGCAGTGCGTTGATATCCAGTTGACAGTACTTTTGCAAGTTGTGAAGTTTTTCTCAGCCTGTATATAATGAATGTCAGTGTATCATCAAAATAATTTAGAAACATATTTTTAAGATCCAAAAATTAAATAGTGCTACTTTAACCAATAACTTTCTATGAAGAATGGATCAGATATCTTTGTGCTTTGAGAAAAGCATTGTTAGTGATTGTTTGGTTGTTTGAAATACAACATTTCAAACTACAATTTCTTTGTTTTACTTTGGTCCTTACATTGATTAGCAACACAATCCTGAATAAATACTAATGTTACACAATAACTTCTAGATGTTGGCGAAAACTTCCAAGTTCCAAAGATGTTTGTCATATCAAATAAGATGCAAACATGTCATTGGAGTCATTTAGAAAGTTGAGTCAACTTTTATGTTAATCAAAATTTGGATTACTACAGAAAACATTTCCATTAGTCAAAGCCAGCTCCACTTGAGGCTTAAATCTCTTTACGTGCAGTTCTTCATCAACTGACAGGGAAACAAAAAATCCTCCATTTACTGACTAAAAGCTTCCATCCTCTGCTTCTGGCTATGACTTTAAATAATAAATATGTTCCTCCCATGCCAGCTAACCTGAACCAACTATTGTTTGAGTGAGCATTTAGAGCATCATGGGGGCAAAGAACAACTCACAAAGCTTTGCATTTTCAAAATGACACGAGGCAGGAGGCTGTCAGTGTGGAATCTGCATTTGGAAATCCTGTCACATGTGTTTAGAAACCGATGCCAATCTGTGTTCCAAAGTGTCTCGGTGTGTGTATTCATGTGACAGATTGCCGTCTCTGCTCCGTTCTGATGATAAATTGTGTAATTATTAATAGAGACGCCATTGCTGCTTCATACTGTAATAGCAGCCGCTGGTTTCAGTTCAGTCATGGACTGGTTTTAGTATCTTATTTTTATATAATAGACAGAATTCATCTCGGTGCTTTATATGAGAACGTAAAGTTAAGACCACAATATTATAGAGAAGAAACCAATAATTTTCCCGGAGCAGCACTTGACACCAGTGGAGAGGAAAAACTCCTTTTTCATTTGAAGTCACTACATGTTGCTGTGGTGGTGCAGCTCTGTATTGAATACAGGGGGAACAACCTGTGATGCAAACACTGACAAGATGACTGACTGTGCTGGCATGTACAGGTGAGCGTAGGTGTGGATGAGCGTCTGGTGTGTGTGTGTGCGTGTGTGTATGTGCGCCTGACTGGGTAGACGCTGGAAGGCCTGGCCAACATGCACAGCAAATATTTATCCCATGATGCCTCTTCCCTGCTCCTCGTCTCTACAGAAGTTGAAGAATCCTCTCCTTCTACTTTTTATCTCCACTTTGATTTTATTCCTCCTTAGTCCTCAACTTCTACTACTTTTAGCTTGGATTTGCACTTGATGAGAGAATAAAAATAAAAGATTGCTAAAAGGAGACTAAATTGGACTCCAAATGATATCAAATGATTCTTAGTGGCACATTCAGAAGAAAAGAATTTGCTGATACATTAGCCCTCAGAATTTGTTTAGGTGATAAAGTGACAGGACATTGTGTTTGTTATCTTGTTTACCCCTCATTTCTAACGGGTGTGTGTGCACTGCGGCCTCCGCTGCTATTCACGGCCATTTGAGTCAATGGTTTGGTTCCCACCGGGTGCGCAGCGGCGCGTGTCAGAAGCATCCCAGAAGTGCCTTGTTACAGCTCTCCGCTAAACTTAAAGTATATTTTACGCACCCACAATGCGTCAAACTCAGCAGTTCAGATAATGTATGTGTATGTAGTAAATTACACACGGAGCAATGTAAAAACTTCCGGTATTTTTCAAAATAAAAGCCCCCATGTAAATTTGCCCTGCTGAACTATATAAACATTACGTCTTTTACCGGTCGGGGGTCTCAGTGTTTGTTTGGTTTTTTTTGTCTGTTTTTTTCCATCATGGACGACAAGATGTTCATCCTGGAAGTGGAGAATCACAAGATTCTCCAATTCTCCAGTGATTTCGTGATCTCGCAGATCCAGCTAGGCAGTCTGGACTCGCGGGCGCTCCGCACCTGACATGCTCCCAGTGTGGATTAACGCACCACGGATGTCGGAACAAAACCGTGGCACAGCCGGACCGCGGTGCACACGCACCAAGTGGAAATGAGGGGTTAGGAATTTGTTCTAAGGCAGCAAAAGTAATCAACTCCTGAAGCTTTAATACTGTCTGAGGCTGATCAAGGCAGGCCATGAGAGACAACATGTATTGCTGAGATGTAAACACCCTTAAATAAACAATGGAGTCCCCCAAAAAACCAACAAATTATTTTTATGTCAGATCCAGTTACATAAAAGAAAAAATAAATAAATAAATGTCACTATAGCTTTACAGTGCTGTCATCACATCAGCATGGGTTGCAAAAAAACTTTGCTGTAATATCAACTATATGTGGTTTGCAGTAAAACGCTGCAAACATGCAAAACCCCTAGCATAAGGCGTTAATTATATTAAAATAAGTTAGACATAAATGGAGATCGCTTAAAACAAGAAAAAACAGCAGCAGCAGTTCTAACTTAAAGAGCAATATGAAAGCAAGTGCCATCACAATAACAGGATGCACTGGTCATGTCTGAGTCAATGGACTGCAGGTTGCTGGGAAATGTGGATGTGAGAAGTGAAGCTCTGCAGCAAGGGAACGGTGATAGCTTGCTGGGATTATGCCAGTGAATGAACATTGCTATAGCCTCTTATTAAACAGCAAACACACATACACAAAGGTATATGAAAATAAACAACAAATGCTTTTTCTACTAATAAACCCTTCAGCTCGACTTCCTCTTTCAACCAAGATCACTGCGGACAACCAGTTCCGGTGTCTTGTAAATAAACAGCATTATGACGCATTTACCTGCTCTGTATGTATGTGTTATTTTGTACAAGACGTGATGATTCATATTCAGATTTTGCTGATATCCAAAAAGCCTTCAACGCAACTACCATGTGCCTGCAGTGGAAAGTGACACACTGTCACCACCTCATTGAGACGCAGCGAGGAACCACTAAAACGTGATCAACCAGCCACACACGACATACTCACATCATGTTTCTTTCAACTCCCCCTAAATGACAACTGGTCATGAATCCAAACAATTTCATTAATGACAAATGAAACTGCGGGAACAAAAATCTGTAAACAGATCGTGCATGCACATGCATGTGCCACCTCTTAATCATCCCTCCCTCGTTCACTTCCCCGTGGCCATCCTGACCTTCCATCTCTTCAATGTGCAATTTTGCTTGTTTGTTCTTGACCAGGTATGACTAATGAGTAAACAAGAGTGTTAAGGCCCTTTCATTTCCTCTCCACTGCCAATTTGAGGTTTTTTAAGCTTCACTTAGATGCTGTGACGCCTGCAGTGGAGAAGAACATTGTGTTGACTGTTCTAAAGGTGTGTGCGTGTGTGTAATTGAAGACGGCAGAAATGGCCTTTGACTGCCTTATAGAAGAAGTTACACTACCTATCCGTCAAGCATAAAAGATACTTAAGATGCACAGTCCTCTCATTAACACCATGCAGGCAACAGCACATAGAGCTCCATATGGTTTGACTCTTTACTACATGCAAGCACACTACAAACATGAGTGATGCTTGTTTAATGTATGTTTAAACATTAAAACTGGCCAACTCGTGGAATTTGACTGACATATTGCAACATATTGTGGCAGGGGTGGGAGTCAGCTTTCTCAGTTTCATAATTTCTGTATACCAGTTACCAGTAAAACGACCAGAACCTGTGGTCCAGGCTCTGGTCGTTTCACACATTGACTATTGCAATTCCTTACTGGCAGGCCTGCCTGCTTGCTCAGCTAGACGTCTTCAGATGATGCAGAACGCAGCAGCACGTCTGGTCTTCAACCAGCCCAAAGGAGCTCATGTCACTCCTCTGACACTCCACTGGTTTCCAGTTGCAGTGCGCATCAAATTCAAAGCTCTGCTTCTGACTTACAAAACAATAACCCAAACGGCTCCTGTCTATCTTCACTTCTTAATCCAGAGCTACACTCCCTCCCGACAGTTACGATCTGTCAGTGAAAGATGCCTAGTGCTCCCACCACAACGTGGCGCAAAATCAATAGCTAGACTCTTTTTCTCTGTTGTTCCCCGATCTACTAAACTCTGTCCAATTCAGAGATTCCTCTTCTACTTTTAAGAGCAAGCTAAAGACTCAGCTGTTTAAGTATTTAGATTAACTCTTCAACACATCGGTATGAGTTAGAAAGATTTGTTAGAAAGCTTTTTGGTCCAACTCAGCATTGAATAAGCTGAGTGCACTTACGCCCAAGATGCTATTGTGTGATAAAATCGTGATCTTGTAATTAAACATAGGACTATAGTAGGGAGGGAATTGGGGGGGGGCTCTAGCACTACACGACAGCGCCTGTGTCTAACTGGACTCACAGCAGTCTGACTACCACATAATTATGATGTCCCCTCCTGTTTGATTTCTTGCTTGTGTTGTTCTTACTCCCAGATGTAAGTCGCTTTGGAGAAAAGCATCTGCTAAATGACTGTAGAATAGAATACCAGAAAGGAAATGCAGGTAAAACATGATGACTAAAGCTTTACCCAGATGCCAAGAAATTACGAGCTAGAAAAATGGTCAAAAATCCCCATAAACAAACTCCTAGAACTTGTGGAACTCCATATTAAACCCTACAGAGAAAGTTAAAAAAGTTTTTAAGATGTCTGCAGTGCTAAATTATTTGTTGCAAACACGCGCTTACATATAATGCTTTTAAGACTTTTCAAACTTTAGGTTATGGATGATTGTTCTTTGCCTTTACATGCCTCTAAAAATACTACGACAATGCTGGCAAATGACTGAATCTGGCAAGTTTTAGATGTCTTTGCATACCAAAGCAACTTCTAATATTAGTAATTGCGCTAAATACTGTTAAATCCTTCGTTAATAGTAATCAGCTTACTGAGTTGAAAACAACATGTCCAACAAATATCTTAAGATAAAATTTCTTCTTACTTAAACTTACTATTTTGGTCATATACCTGTACTTATCGTGAAGACCATGCAGTGTCTTTATTGTATCATTACTTTTATTTTTTGTAAAAATCTGAGTAATATTTGCAGACAAATCCTAGAAGTTTCCATAAAGTTTGCCAACCTTAGCCTTAGCTGTTAGCTGCCCTGTCACCTGATGAGTTTGTTAGCAGTTTAGGAGGCTTAGACCTTATCTGTAAACCCTCACACTACCGGATAATCTGGGCTGAACATTTGTACAGGTCGAGTGACCTGTATGTGACTGGATTTTTGTTTCTAAAGTTGGACGGGGGGAATCAAGAACTTCTTTTATACACAGTGGTTGTGCTTAACTGGAGCAAAAATAAACATTTTTGTCAATTTTTTGCAGTTGATTCACACAAACCAAACATAGGAGGGTCGTAACAACATAATGGAGCCTTTACGCACAGAAAGCCAGCATTAAGGAATCAGCTAACGTGAAACAAGCTTTGTTGGTTTGCCCAACCATGATGCCTATGTAAATTTAATGCAAATTTTATCATCCTTTTGAGTCTGGAATTGTCCATTGGGTCCCTCTGCCACCAATTGTGGGTGGCCCAAATGTTATAACAGCGCAGGCTGACTGTGCACTCCCATTAATCTCCATTCAGAAAAACAATATTTAAGAAAAAGAAGACAAAGAGAATAAGAACAGTGTGTTTGAGGTAAGACTCTGCAAATAAATCTGCCTGATTCACATCAACAAACTACAGTAGACTAATTACTTGTCCATACATGGATATCTTCAGCTGAGTTGCTTAAAAAGGTAGTATGAATAACTGTTTACACCTCTGCAGAGTCCTAATGAGTGATCTACCTGGCTAAAAAGCCAACCTTAGACACAAGGGTCTAGGGATCTACCAGCACAGAAAGTCTGTAGTCTGTTGGATTTTGAAGCACTATCTTATCAAAGTTCACACACTATGCAAGTAAGTACATGTAGATTACACACAGAAGAACACAGAAGCAGGATAACCTGAAATGAGACATTGCCAAAAAGTGCTATTCTTCCTCCGTACACCCCACAGAATTCAATACTTGGTCATAGTTTAGCCTACAAAATCCTTTTGCTATTAGACTGAAACTAGACCCCAACTTAAGGCCGATAATTTATAGGGAAATTACAGTTTACAAGATGTGGCATAGCTTTGATTATTATCGATAAATGTTATAAAATGACAATATGTCTTGGGATATTTATTTAAAAACCTAAGCAGTAAAAGCCAACTCATGACTTTAAAATGAAAAAAAGTGACTTTAGTCAGGAAACCCAAGCACTTAGGTGCCTGTACAACACACACAGACATACTGCTCCCTTTTGTAATTTGGGCAATTCAATAAAACCCTGCAAAGCACAGGAAGCTGTTAAGACTGAGGCCCAGCTATGGCACTGACGCCAAGTTGACGTAGAGGTGAGGTGGTGCGCTAAAGGTTAATGACTGTTCTCAAGCCAATAATGGCAGCAATCAGCAAACATCTCTGCTCCCTTATCCAGTCTGCACCAATGAGTTACATAAGACAGGTCGATGTACCGTTTGTTCCCTCTCTCTGTTACCTTAGAGAAGATATAAATGATCCAGTTGTTGGTAAGTGTTCCAGGTGGTGACCCACATGGCCCCCGGCATTCATTGTGACATGCAGTTTGAAGTAACTCCAAATCTTTGGACATGTGTTCAGATTACAAAATTTTAGTAAAAGTGTTTGTTTTTCTGATGATTATGTAAGTTTGGTTTCCTGATCATAATGAAGAAACCTGCAGTTTTTTGTGCTTTTTTTTTTTTTTTTTTTTTTAACCCTGCTTGATGCGTCAGGATTATGCAACGGAAGTGTGGCTGCCTATAGTTTCTCTGCAGGAGGGAAGAGTTGAGCAATCTGGATGAAGTCAAAAGACGGTGCTGTGATCTCCGCACTTCTCCACGTCTTATTGAAACACTTAGTTTAAGCTTTCCAGGCTCCATGTGGCTGCAAGCAGGGAGCTAAAACAAAGTATAACCTGGTATATTTACTTCTTACCCACCATCTTCTCTGACCCTGACACAGAATAATTTAGACTTAATCAGTGCGCCAGTTTTAAAACCCCTTAAACCAAAGGGTTGAGATTTGTATTACTTTTTCAGGGTAATACTTAAGAGCAGGATTTGTATAATTAAACTAAAAATATATTATCAGATAAAAAAAGAGAGATGCTGAATATTTGAGCAGGAGGAAGTCTGTATTTGGGATGCCATTATAATAGTTTGAAACCATTGTGGTGCAAAAAAAAAAAAAAAAAGAAGTTTCTGCCACTTTTATTGATTAATTAAAATACTTATGCTGGTTTAAACATTTTGTTGTATTAGGTATTTGTCAGCTACTGTGCATATGCACACAAAGGTATGTGGAAACAAGGCATTAATGTTCAGGTGTACAGGTTCACATTTTGTTTTGAGAAATAAAAAGGAGCCATTGTAGAAAAATAGGATAAGTCATACTTATAACTATGAGAATTTAAAAAAAAGATCTGACCCTAATGCAGACCTGGAACCTTAAGCAGATCAAGTTATTAGAAAGAAAAAAAAAGAACATTGACTTTATTAGATGAAATATGTTTTTTGCACAGTTTAATGGGAACTTTTAACCATATTCCAAACCAAGTATTAGCAAAAGAACCAGCATTTGACTTCCAAATGTGCAACAAAAAGCTGATAAACTGTTTATTGCAAAACATTATTGCAAACATTGCATTAATAAATAAACTTTTGTATAGAAGCAAATGCTTTGACATATAGTTTCAGTCTCAGGTGTATTTATGAGGACTGAATTCTAGTTGTGCACCTGTATCTGCTGGTTAGCTGTAGAAAATACATAAAAGTATTATTTTCTCCAAGAATGCAGTAATTATTGATACACTTGTGCATGTTCTATATTTATTTATGAAGTCTACAGTCTACTGACATTGGAATAACACTAAAATTTGGATTTATTGTGCAGCTGTAATTAATACCAACAGTATGCTCTAAGGCGAGTCATTTAAAGGCACAGCTCTGGTATCATGTGACTATCAACAGTCACTCAAAGCGGGTCATCCAGGTAAAATGGGCTTGTTTGAACCCTATTTAAATTTAAACTGGCTTTATGTGTACAGCGTTATCCGGTTGAAAAAAAAAGTTTTCAACTTGAGCCTTTCTGCTTGACACCAGATTCTCACCTCGCTGTCATCGTCAGCATTTATGTCGGCCCTGGGATCACCTTTGACCACCTCTTATCCCCTGAACGTCCTCGCTCTGATCCACCAGGACTCAACGCAGCTCAAGTGGCAATGCACGCAAAGCAAATATGTACCGTCACCACCATGAGCAGTATTACAGCTACACACACACACGCATGCATGTGAGAAGTAGCTGGTTAATAGACGGTAATCAGCTTGCTACTCTCCAACGCCCACTTGTGCTAAGCTCTTTACAGACGAACCTAGTTAGAGAGGTAACAAGCTGAGTGATGCCAAGACCAGGAACATACAGAGAAAGAGAGAGAGAGAGAGAGAGAGAGAGAGAGAGAGAGAGTATAAGAAAGAGAGAGAAATAAAGAGAGGGAA
>JBAMHW010000005.1:12555879-12582091 GCA_037177495.1 Rhadinocentrus ornatus | reverse complement strand
GTTAAATGACATTAGGTTGAATACTGATTCTGGTCAAGTATCAGTCCTGGTTCTGCTGGATCTCAGTGCTGTGTTGGATACTTAAGATCACAGAATCCTGTTACACAGGCTGGAAAACTGGGTTGGACTTTCTGGAGTGGTCCTTTACTGGTTCAGGTCCTATTTAGAATAGGGTATTTTGTTACAATCAGCAGCTATGAATCCGGGCGAGTGGCCATGACTTGTGGAGTCCCCCAGGGGTCAGTCCTTGGACCTCTTCTTTTTAACTTTTATATGCTCCTTTTGGATCAAATATTACAGAACTTTAGCATTAATTATCAGAGTTATGCAGATGATACACAACTTTGTGTCTTTGTCACCAGACGACTGCAGCTCAGAAACATCAACAGAATTAAAAGTTTAGTCTCCCAGAAAGACCAGGAGACACTGACCCATGGATTCATTTCCAGTAGACTTGATTACTGTAATGGTCTTTTAACAGGGCTTCCTAAAAAGAGCATTAAACATCTGCAGCTCATCCAAGACGCTGCTGCCAGAGCTTTAACCAGGACTAAGAGATCTGAACACATCACACCAGTTTGGAAATCTTTACACTGGCTTCCAGTTAGTCAAGGAATAGATTTTAAACTCCTTCTGATCGTTTACAAATCCCAGAACGGTTTAGACCCAGAATACATCTGTGATATGTTCAGAGAATATGAACCTAGCAGAGCTCTTAGATCCAAAGATTCTGGTAAACTAGTCCAGACCAGAGTCCAGACTAAACATGGAGAAGCAGCATTTAGCCGTTATGCTACAAACAAATGGAACAAACTGCCAGTTGAGATTAAATTTTCACCAAACGTAGACATTTTTAAATCCAGGTTTCTTTTCTCATGTGCCTATGAATGAATTCTGCAGGGTAACTTTTTAACTTCTCCTTTTAATCATTTTAATGTAATTTATGATTTTATTTTGATTCTTGCAGCTTTTTTCTGCCTTTTACTATTTCTTAATATCTGTAATACTTTTGTTTTATGTTAAGCACCTTGAATTGTCCTGTACATGAAATGTGCTATACAAATAAACTGCCTTGCCTTATATTTTCAATTTCTGATGACATCAAATCGTCTTTGTTGAGTCAAATAATCTTTGCTTAACATATTTGTCGCTGCAGAGGATCATGTGTGCCTAACGTTAATTATGAATGAAGCAAGTACTAAGGGGATTAATTGATAAGTAGTTTTGTGTGTATATATGAGGATGTAAGTGACACCCATGCAGTGTAGCAAGGATGGGTGTGTTTGTTACACAGAGGCCTAGAAATAAGACTTAACCCCCACTGGGTATGTGGAATTACTGGAATTACAAACACACGTTTTATCAGCTGATCTGTCCTTCCTCTGCTTCATGTGACAAGCTCCAGAATGAGGCTGATATGGTCTGAACACACTTTTAAAGTCACATGTACATACAGCATAAACACTTTTCTTTGTCTTTATCAGCAAAAAGACACCAAGTGGAATCTAGGAGCAGCTGGTGTGTCTGTGTGTGTGGACTAAAAACTGGTATGTGGTGGAAGATGAGGTATGCAGGCTGGTCAAGGTCTTGGGAAGAAGAGTAATGGAAAACAAAGGCAGGCAAGTGATACTTTGGGAGGGAAGAAGTGAAAAATTAAAAAAAAAAACATACAAGTATTGACATAAGTGTATTGTCGTCACTGGTTATCACCAAGGCAACCAGCCCACACTTCTCTCTATCCAAACCGTTTCTATTGTCCAACATTTTCTTCCATCTTCAAATACATTGACTTAACTCGATTATTTTGCTGCTTCATGTCAGCACTTGGTCTCCAGTCCTCTTTCATCAACATCCATCTTTCTTAGCTGTTCTCTCAAAACAAAAAGCCATGAAAAACCATCCATTCTGCATACTTGGCGGCCTTTTTCAGCTTCATTGTTTAAGTGTCAAAAGCACTTGATAAAAAGGCTGTATGACGTCTGTCAAAATGAGGCAAATATTAATAGCAAAAAGGTAAATATGTAGGAGTGATGGCGAATGTACCTCTGCAGTCTGCAAACTGAGAAAACTCTCCATCTAAGAAGTGAGAGCAGCAACATCTACAGTGTGGTTCAACTCATCAGCAGTATGAGTCAGATTACTTTGAGGGGAGGTGTATTCTGTAGGAAAAAAAACCAAGCTGGTGTCTCTCTAGGAAGCTTCTATGATTTGTTAGATTAATGCACTTTCTGAATTAACACATATTACTGCACATTATTACTGCAAAGCTTAATTTGACTCTGGATAGTATCTGGTACTTTTAATTATACCGAATGACCTGATACAAAACGGATGTGTAACATTGGGAATCGAAGGATCAAAGAATTGCCACATGCTGAACTGAAAACCAATAAATTGGAAACATCTCCATTCACCAAACAGAATGCAAACATAATGTTCACTAATAATGATCGGTCTTTTATGCAGTCAAAGTTAACACTTAAAACTCCAAGACAATTTCTTTGGTATTTTAGGTCTGCCTGCTTTTTTTTTGTGTGTGTGTTTTTTGTAAAAATGCATGTAGAACTTTAACCTTTTTAAGTACAGTTAACATAAGGACTTATTTTTCAGGACAGCCTCGGTTGTCAGCTTATGAGGCTAAAATGGTTAAAAATGAATAAATCAGTAGATGTAGCACCATTTCCTCCTGCATATCCCTTTTCGCTTCCAGGAGAAAAAATATTGACATTTAAAAAACAAACACAAAGCAGAAACTATTTACATATTTATACTTTATCTTCCAGATGTTTTTTGCTATTTACAGTTATTTATGCTACTAGTTACCTACTATGCTCACAAAACCAACTCCAATTTAGCTTTTTTGACATCACTGTACAGTAGAAACATCTTTATTCCAACCATAAAAAAACCTTATTTTTGTTCTCTTTTTTTTTGTTCAGTCACTGAAAAGCTGTTAGTGTAAACAATTTCACTTGAGGGAACCAGCAATCTTGCTTATTATCATAGATTGCAATCTGCAATGACAACAGAAAAAAATTAACTGACACCAACTTGAGTAAAGTCCAAAAACTTTTAGGTGAGTCTCACAAATGCCACCAGGCAGTTATTTCAGCATTAATAAGTCTTGGAACCAATCCTAATAAACGATCAAAGAACCCAAACTGCAATTTTAGTAAACAAGTGTTCATAAAACCACATACTGTACATAGATTTTTAAATGTTTGTTGAGCCTACTTGCATGCCATTTGACATGGTCGGGGTTATAGGACTTCAACTGTGTGTGGCTGAATTGAGACTAATGTTAAATGAGCATCACTGGTATTCCTTCTCACTAAGTTTGAGTTTGGCTAAATTGTATTGTGAAATGAAGCATTACTAATTTTTACCTAAATGTTTACTGTGCACAATCACAATAAAACCTACAGTGACTCCAAACATGAGTTTAAACAACCTCTTGAAGCCTGAAAACTCATTGATGCTTTTCATGGCAGCTTACAGGACTTTGGTTAGCCTGAAGTGAACAGAAACATCATGGTTTGCAGAAACAAAAATGAATAAAGGTTAGCTGGATTTGTTACATAAGCCAAATGACCCAACATGAAAAAACATGTTCATATGTCAAGAAGTCAAGTTTAGATCAAGTAGACTCCATCTATCAACAAACCTAATCCATCCTGCAGCACCTGTTGCTCAGTTGCGTTATAAAGTTAGAACATTATTTCTTCATGGCACTAGATGTGGCTGCAAAGAGATTTGAGATACCAGCCCCATGTGATCGCTTCCAGCTGCCCTGTACTTGGGAGAGTGATTTGTATTGTTGAAGTCAGACTGCTGACTGTTGCTGGCCTTCGCCGCGTCGCAGTGAGCAGTGGTGCATGTGGCAGCTTGATCATCTGTCACAAAGCTGTTTTTGTGTGTTTCAGTAATCAAGTCGGATTATTTCTCGAGCCCATGGTTTTCCCTAATTGAATGAGGGCAAAGGGTTGAAATGAGACGATGTTGCTGCTGCTGGGAAGGCAGATGATCTCAGTACAGTCTGTTTGAAGCCTTTGAGCCCTCTAACATATACACGTGCGGACACCTACACACACAACCTTCAACAAACCTCGAAAAACCCAAACACAGGAGAGTTGTTGCTATGTGCGGTGTGAGTGCGTCACCTCTCTGAACAGACCACCCAAACAAAGCAAACTGGACTTCACAGAAGGACACATCCTTGACTTTAAGAAAAGCAAACTGCCCTCTTCAAAAGAGCTGCGGTGGCTGTGCTATGCTATATCATCCAAAGACATCTAAAAGAAAAGGGAGAGGAATAATATTAGATAAAGGCAAAAATATGGCTTTTGTTTAGTTAAACCGTAGAGGAAATGGATTCAGGCCTCGCAGCTGTCCTCACGTAACCACACAGCTTTTCTCTGTCTCTCTGTGTGAGCAAATTAGTTGTGCAATGCTATAATTAGGCTAATGAAGGAAATTTTAGTTTGAGCTCATTTCAGGCCATTTGCGCTCACTTCCATCTTAATATAAAACATTTAATGACCTAAAAATAGGACAGACTACATCAATAAATTGCAACTATAAAAAATAACTGAAAAAAGGGTGCTAAAATGCACCATTTAATTGCTAAAAGATACCAAAGGATTTAAAGTCCGATATCAAGCTTTGGATTTAGCCTCCACATGTTTAGCTCTGCTGTATCTGCCGCACATCTGTGTGCGCTGACACTCAGCATTAATATGAGCAGAGTGGTGAGTCACTGCGCTGGGAACTGACTCTGCAGAGGAAGGCTGGAACACATTTTGCCTCCAGTATTCAGCAAAACATCTCAGCACATAAACAACTCATATTTATCCACTGTACCCTGAGCCTAACCCTATTTAGGGGTCATGTCCCATCCACATGGTCGGTTTAACATAACACTACTAGTGCTGTCAGTCCAAACTAGTGTTGGCTTGGATTACACACTCGACAAGGCGAGCCGGTCGCACACAGGGAGACAGTGCTGTGTTGCAGAGGAATGAATGTGTGGTATTTGATACACAGTTGTGAGCCAGAGCTGATTATCATAATTGCTGTAAGTGGCTACAGTTCGATTTAATAACCAAATAAAACAATTGTTTGGGTTGATTTAAGAAAATTACAACATGATGGTTAATTAGTTAAAATCCTTGAGTTTGCTTGATTACTTTTGTGTTGACTCTAAAGGTTAGAAGTTAAATATCCTTTGTCATCCTTAATATTTAGAGAGCATCTGCTAAGACACACTGTAGGACCTCTGGATAATTATCTTCTTTATTCAAACATGCACAGAGTTGGATGTTAGATATACTTTGGACTATGGCAAAGCCTGAATCAGGTGCAGTCTGACTGATTCTAACATTTCCACAGCTCCCTCGGGTAATGTCTGAATGTGTGAAAACCACACAGAATGAGATAACAGCAGCCATACAAATCTTAGACACTAAGGCCCTGCTTCACACTACACTAAGTGTGTAATCTACAGCTGATTCTCTTTTTTAAGTTTAGGTTAGTTTTCATATTTTGATTCACCTATGCACTTAATATGAATAAATAAACTGAACATGGCACTATGATACCCACTGAGCTCACTGAAAACACAATTTATGAATAGATAAAAACAGTATATTGAGCATTTCCAATCTGGTTGCAAATAAAGCAGCTAGCTTGTGTCATGTACACATGAGAGATGAGCAGAAAATCTTGTGTAGGTGCATTTCCACCAACAACACCTAAAACTTAAAACACTACAAGGCTTTGTTTTTTAAGCAGCTCATAAATTATTTCAGTTCTGAGTGTGTTGGCATTTTCAGTGAGGTATAAGGTACAGAGTGGATTGTAAAAAAAATTGTGGAGTATTGGAGTTGTCAAGATGGTGACAGCAGCCTTCACAGTGTAGTCAAACCAGGAAGTGCACTTCAGGTTCATTTCCTTTTGGCTGTTTTTTTTTCCCCTTAAAAAAAGTCAAACATTACTTTGAGGGAAAATAAATGAGGCAAACAGATGCTGTTAAAACACCTGCAAATTGCAATACAGTTGCAATACAAAATTCAAATTAAAACAATGGAAAAATTAAAAGAAATAAATACCAGGAAAAAAAAATCTGTATAAAAAAACAAAAACAAATTAAAGGTCTCATATTATGCAAAATTCACTCTCTAAAGGTTTTCAAACAGTCATTTGTGTCCTCATAGCCTGTGTATGAGGCCCAATAATAAGAAAAATCTGTCTCTTCTCTAACTTGCTTACTCCACTTTTTAGTGAGTGTGTGCTCAAACGGGTGAGTCCAAGATTTTTCCCTTTGTGACCTCAGGAAGGGAAATAACCACTCCCCCCCAGTAATGGAAAATGCCATTATAAATTGATGGTACCAAACTAACTTTTTCATTAAAATGTTTTCTTACAAGCACAAAACAAAAGACAAATAAGACGTATACATCTCCCGCAAACTATCTATACAATAAAGTCAACTAATCACAACTTCCATTTTCTATTAAAGTGTAACTACACCCCCCTCTTTTTGCGTGACTTCACCTGCTGCCAAATTTGAAAAATGCCTGAAACTGCAAGGGTTGGGGTGGGAAGTGTGGGGTGAAGAGGGAGCGGAGAGTGGGCGGGGATACACAGGCAGAGATGACTGACAGACAGCAGCTCAGCTCACTGACAAGATGCAAAGTGAGATTTACAAAGCACCTACGCCACAGAGCGTTCTTTGAGGTGGAAGACGTTTCCCCTCCTGAATCTCCTCAGCTACACATGAACAAAGTGGTCCTGAACCGTATCAGTCTGAGCTGTTAGCGTTGTTGCACTGACCTGTCAACAGCTCCGGCAGCTCTGGAAAGCTGTGGGGACTCGCGGCAGGTTCTGGCAACTGCAGGAAGGGCTGCTGTAAGTTACCGCTCCTACGACTTGAGCTTCTGACTGTTGCCAGATGAGGATCAGCAGGTAAAGAATAAAGTTCGGTGTTACTTTTAAACCCCTCAAAAGCACAAATTCGTCCAATTGCAGGAATAATTAATCAAAAACTCTGTGATAGAATAGAAGTCTGAAACCAGCAAATCTACACCAGATAAGTTCACATTCCTTCATTGGTTGGGTTGGTGGGCATGGTTTTCTCTGCCTACAAGGCAAAGGCCCGCCTCCTTACATCTGGAGGGAGGGGCTGTGGGGTTTTTTAAATTTTATTGTGACGCAGAGCCCTGTAGAGGATGTCATGAACCCTTTTTACCCACAAAATCCCATTTTATAAAATAAATTTAAAAAAATACAAATTGCATCAACAGTATATGTGGTTTTCATCACAATTAAGTAATTCTGTGGTGTTAACAGCTTAAAAAAAATAAAAAATTTAAAAAATTTTTGGGGTGCACTACCCCTTTAAGGACAGAAAACATAAGAAAATATCAGCATAGTAATAAAAACTGATGAAACAACCCCCCAAAAATAAAAATACAAAAGTCTAGACACAACGAGTCAGCGCACTCGTCTCACTGATGCAATTAGTCAGTTAAGCGTGAGTTTTACCCAATTAGGTAACAGTAAACAAATCCACCCGCCTCACCTCTATGATCTGTCAGCAATATTTATGTGTTGCAATGGACAACAAAAGACAAGTCTATTCAGACTTCAGTGCAGAATAAGAACCATTATTTCTTTAAAGCAGTTTTAGGACAAGTTTGGCACAGATTAGGTTTTCATGGGATCTTTCAGTAAGAAATATCTTTGTGGGGGGAAATCCTGTGTCCTACTGTCAGGTTATTTTGGCATAAATATCCCCTCCACATGGAAAAGACGGTAAAATTCACACTTTCTTGGAAGAGCTTCTAGAAGCGATGTCAGTTTTAATTGTGTCCTAAAAATCCTCCAGTAAAACACTCCACACACTGACTACGTAAAATGTAGGGAAATCAAACCACAAAAATGTTCAGACTTCACATTTGTTACCCTTTAACTTGAGTCTAAGATACTGTAGGTGAAATAGCTCACTGTGCTTTTTCTGATTATCTAAACCATAAGGGGTTTTTTGTGTGTTGCACATTACATAACAGCTGTCCGATAGAATTTTTCTGGCACACGTCCCACAACTGATGTTCAATTTTAGCTTTTGGCACCCTCCCTTGCCAAAAAGAGCGCACCCCTGGGACATTAACACACAGGGAAAAAAATAAAATAAATTCCTGTAATTATAGCGTATCATAAAATAAAAGAAAAAGAAAAGAAAAAAAAAAACACACACAGACATCATAGTCGTTTCTAACCTGTATTTTGTCATAGCAGACAGACTGGTTGTTATGGAAAATTTTCCAGGTTTGCTTCTAATTTTTGTTTTCTCCCTTCTGATTGCTGTAGTAAAAGGGTAACAACTCCCCTCAAGAAAGTAATTCTGAAGGATGGACTGCAGTGTGGTGTGGAAGGATGGACAAGCATAAAAATAAGACGTTTTCATGAAAAATGTAGAACAATGGGGTGAATAGTTATCCGAAAGGAGGGTAAGGAATTCCAAAAATCCATCTGCATACATGTCAGACAAGGACAAATACTGTGAAGAATGAATAAACACACATAGTCAAATAATGGGATAAAAATTTAAATTAAAAAAAAAATGAACAAAGTAAAAATTGAAAAGATGCAAATTATAGTCTGCAGGAGAGAAATGTGTCAGGAGAGTCAGCTAGTTATGGGGTTTGGCCCTGCTGAGACCTTCCAGGCCAACGCAGCAAACGCACTCAAACAAAAGATCACTTATTGGAGAAGGAAAGAGGGGGAGGCAAAACGGGGGGATGAAAGGACGGGGGAACACTGTACAGAGGCATTTGAGAGCTGTGTGAGTGAAACACTGGCCCCATCTCAACATTCACAGCCAATGTGTAACATTCTCCCCTGTGCTACCCCGCTGACGTTCTCAGCAGCCAGAGCCCATATGGTCCTCCTGTGGTAGCCTGCTAGCATTTCTATTTAAAAACACCTCCCGCTTCCACCGATATGCCCACCATTTTCCAATAAAAATAACACGATGAAGCGTGGAAGCAGGCTGATGGTTCGTTTCCAATCTGTGGGACCTCTGAAAACTGACTGTTGAGCTTACTTACCACAAGATCCCAAGATGAATTTTTGCTAATGCCTTAAATTCTTCAATAATCCAACTGTGGAGCAGAGTTATGAAATGTTTACCGTACAAACCCCAAGGGGTTTAACTCCAATACAACCAACAGTACAAATCACGTGGAAATTAGAAGAGCTACATAAACAACGAGGCCTGGCAGGATGCATTCGTCGCAAGAACCCTACTTTGGAAGATTACTCAGTCTTACCATAATGCATCTCTCCATTTAAATGCCTCTTTATCTGCTTAAACTGCAAGGGTTTGTTTCTTGAAGGACCAATTTTGTGCAGACAGTGGTTCAAAGTGAATGTTTTTCTATGTGGAAATGTCTCGCATTGAGTTAGCTAAGGCATTGTTCAGCTGTGGTAGCCCCCGTGGCTGAGAAATTGCTCCACAGAAGGAAAAAAAAATGTAAATATACTAAAAAATGTCACGGTTTTGGCCCATCTGAACTTCCCTCTTCATAAAAACAGCAGAATTTACAGAACATGTACAGTCAAAGTGCTGCCTTTTATTACTCCAAGAACTCTACATCTTATTTTTGAGAGAAAGAAAGAGCTCTGTGTGAAGTACCTTTTTAAACTTTAACAATCCATCAGTAGCCAAATTGTGTGACAGCATTTGGCTGCTTGCATACTGTGAAACATTTATAGTTCTGGAAACACTTAAAATAATAAAATCAAAAATGTTCATAAAAAAAAATAATGATAAAAAAAAAAAACATTTTCTTTTGTTGTCTATTGCTGTTCTCTCTGGTCAAAATGGAGGATTTTACCAAGCTGACAGGTCAACCCATATTTGAACTTAAACGCTTCAACGGCAAGTCTGAATGGTTGCCTTTGCTACCAGTTGTGCTGCAATGAGATGTGTGTGACAGCTCTCCTGTTTGAAAAACAATAGCTCAACCAGAGCAGAATGATTCTGGTGCTTGTCATACATGAGGAACAAACGGCCATTGAATGTGCACCCAAACACCAAAAAAACCCTGAAATGGGCCGGTGGGATGGCACAACAACTAAGAGCATTTCTCGAAGACTGACATTCATCAACAAAACATCTGGTCTTTAAACACCTTACTTAATCAAATCATGTAAAAAAGTGACTATATACCAAGGCCCAGACAACAAAATCCATTTATGCATGGCTGAAGGAGCCGATCCATATCTCGTAACGGGAATTATGCAGACAGTCAAACAAATCAGACAACTATATTTTTAACTGGCGCCAGTTAAACTTTGATTACATGCTCCATTGAATTATCTTGAAAGCATTTTCTTTTTTACTATAAACAGGAGACAAAATACAGAGGATGAAAAGGAAATGGCAAAAGAGCAGTCATAGAAAAGAGATTTTATGTAAAAATTGAATATTTGACATAGGAATAAAAGCAAAAACTCATACCTGTTCCCTCCTTGTTTCCATTTTGATGTGTGCGCAGCTCTTCTGATTTGTAGAAGTCGATGCTGGCATATGTGTTGAGGTTAGAGTTGTTGTTGCTGCCAACTGCAGCACTTACTACCCCGACACCAGAGCCTGCACCAACCACAGAGAAGAGCCGAGACGAGACTTGGCTTCCTGAGGGTCCATCCAGGCCTGAGTGGGGACTCTCTTTGTTGACTAAGTCCAAGTCTATGTAGTTAAGACCATGCTCTGTGGATGTAGTTTGATTGTTTGTGGGGGGATCAATTACAGCACCATTTCCCCACAGCATGCTTTCAAACCCCAGGCGGCGGACAACGGCCTGGGTGTGTTCTGGAAAGAGGGAGGCAGTTGAAGATGAAGTAGAGGTAGCGGTGGGGAGAGAAGGCGTAGCAAGAAAGGTTTCTGAGCAGTGCCGTCTGCGTCCTTGGGGGTCAGCGCGGATAACTTTAGCCCCCTGGTCTGGGTTGAGTCCTGATTTACCTAGCTGGAAGTCTAGACCCCGAGACAGCACTGAAACAGAAGGATCAATCCTGGTAGGAGATGGGACTTTGGGTGAGATGCTGGGTGATGAACTAGGGACAGTGTTGTTATTCAAGCTGAAGGCCATCTCTGTGTAGTCCCCACATGACGTAGGGGACTCAGTGACCAATCGAACACTTTCTCTGCTTTTCCGAAGAGGGGCCTCAGCCAGTTCTACAACCTCCTCACGAGGACTAGTATTACTTTCCTTACAGGTTTTAGGAGCATGAGCAAGAACTGGAGGTGTGGGAGGGGTGTTAAAAGCAGGGAAAACTGACGAAGCAAGGGAGAGGGGTGAGGGGGATGGGGAAGGGGAAGGGCCCAGGACCATGTTGACATACTCAGAAGCAGATGGGGGGGTGATGGGGGCTGAGGGACTGTGGGGGAGTGGGATGAAATTTCCTACACAAGATATTGGTCTGTTCTGAGCATGCTGGTTACTTGAGGCATTAGGCAGTGAAGAACCATGTCTTAGACCCCTTCCACGCCCTACTCCAACCCCTGCATAATTGCACTTCTCTCCCTTGAATTCAATGCTTACGTACTCCCCTGGGCTTTTAGGTTCTGGGGGTAGGGGGTTCTCACGGACCCTAGGAAGGGTGTTGGCCTTGGATACATCAACAAACAGGCTTACTGGTCTGCTTCTAGTATTGGTACTCTGTTTTGAAAAGCCACCAGAGCCTCGTCTCTTTGATACCTTGCTCCCATCTTTGGACTGAGAACCGCTTGCCATGCTACCCAAAGCCTGAGAAGTCCGGTCATCGCTCTCCCCAAGGCTCTCGTTGCTGGCTGAGCTGGAGGAGTATGAAGATGAGGAGAGTGACAGGTGGCGTCCAGCCACTGAACTGCCTACTGCTGGTTGCTCCTGACGCCCTACAAGAGTTCTACCACCACCCATTCCCCTACTACAAGTCCCATTGAGCCTTCTCCCACGTCCAGGCCCATCATCAAAGTGTCCAGCGGACGGATTATGTTTGTATGACCGGGGAAGGGAATAGTAAGAATAAATCATTTTAGGGGCTTGTTGTTGTAAAGTGGTCTCCAAATGGCAGATGTGCTCAGGAGGTGGAGGGCTACCATTTGCAGAACGTGCACTAAGTGGAGACATGTTCATATAGTCACTGCCAGCCCTGCTGTCTGCACTGCCACTGCCTACCCAAGCCCCTCCAGAGAGACCTCCACGCTGGTCTGGGGAACAGCTGCTATTAGGGGACATGATCATATACCCATCAGAGGTTGGCTGAGGGCAGATCTGCTGTGGAGGAGACACGCTGTTGTTTGGGGTCATGGCCATGTAGTCATCAGCAGGTTTGGATTCTGAATCTGGGACAGAGACAGCTAGTGATTGGGATAAGGATACCGGAGACTGCGTGACTCCAGGCAGCATTGACATGTACCCACTGTCCGTGCCTAAATCTACGCCACCACCTGCTCCTCCAGCCCCTTCAGTTTTAAACTCCCCTGCCACATCCAAGTACCCTCCTCCCCCCACACCAGCACTTATGATGGACTCCCTCTGTGTGGAGGAGCAGGTTGAAGTGAAGGATTCTCGGCTGGTGCTCCTGGACATAACAGCATAATCAGCTGAATCTTCATCTGCAGCCTCATCAGCTCTGTCCTGAAGTGGGGCTAGTCGTTCCAGGGCCATTGGTGGTAAGGAGGCACGCTTGCTCAGCAGCCTACGTTCAGCTTCACATTCACGGCTGGAGGAGCGGCGCAGCACTCTCCTGGACTGGGGCTTCGAGCCACAGGCCGGGATTCCCAATGCAGGTTGGGCGCTTGACAGCAAGGGCCCTTGATTACTGTTGCCAGTTCCACTGTTGCCACCACCCCGATGGCCCATCAGGATATAGTTGGCTCCATCCTCACCAAGGGACTGGCTGTCAATGCTACCAACAGAGCTTTCAGGGAGGCTTGGGGATGGGAGAAGTGTGTGATCCCCTGGACTAGATCCATACTCGTCTGACGACCCATAGTCACTAGCTGAGCCTGAGATGGAGGCATGATGGGAGGGCACACGGCTGTAGGTAGCAGACCCTGGAACAGGACCTGCTGATGTTATGCTCCCAAACTCAGAACTGTGCCCAGAGCTAGGTGACAGACTCGGGCCTGGGGAGGGGGCTGGGGTGGAGATGGAGCGCATCAACCCGAAAGGAGTTTTAGCAGATGTGGTGGGGGCTGAACGAGCTGACTTTGACCTGAGGATTGGGGTGGTGGAACAAGAGCCATTGGTGGAAGGACTGGAGTTTACACCATGGAGTGGAGTGGACCCTGCTAACCCCTCCTCACCTTTCCCTCCATCGCTGGCAGTGCGAGACCTTGGGAAGCTATGCCGAGGGGTAGGAGAAGCATTAGCACTGTTAATTGCTGCTCCACCGTTATCGCCTCCAGGAGGCTCAGTTCGGGGTCGGCGGAGAAAGCCAACCTGACTGGGAGGAGGGTTGGGGTGATGGCGGCGTGAGGGAACACTGATGGGGTTAGAAGCAGTGGCACCTCCTCCAGGTCCAGAGGAGGACTGAGACTTGCTGCGTTGGCGGAATTCCTCACTCAGTGCCTTCATGGCCTCTAGTAAGGTTTCATGCATGTTCTGGGCCACCACTGAGTCATCCACCTAGGACATGACACCAAACAGTGAAATTATAATTGGGATTGTTTGTTTTTTCCAGGGCCACACATTCTTAAACATCCAACCACTGACTATATAAATTTCTGATTGTCTTTGCCAATTTTATACCATTATTAACTATCCACTGGATTTAGGCCAGGGGTGTCCAAAGTATGTCCTCAAGGGCCACTGTCCTGCAGGTTTTGGATGTTTTTTACTGCAGCACACCTAATCGAATCAGTGAGTCAACATGCTCGGGCAGACTTGACAACAAGCTGTTGAGGAGAGACATTTCATTTCAGGTGTGCTAATGGGAGACATCTAAAAGCTGTAGGATTGTGGCCCTCAAGACCTGGAGCTGAACACTCCTGATATAAGCCTGTCAATGCAAAATTTACTTTTTCATCTGTGGATGCACCTTTCATACACATTTACTTGTATTCCTGGGACAACTTTGTGCTGTAGTGTTACAAGACCAGCCTCATCAGTTGTCTTTTACTTCACTTCATCAGTCTACAGATTTCCCTTTTAGATTTGTGACTGTACTCCAGCCATTTACTAGACAATCTTTGGATGAACTATTTAGGTGAATAATATCCAAAAACCTAGCTACCATTTTTTCATGTGTGCATGATAGGGTTGGGCATCGAGCACCATTGGAACGGGGACTTAATTTCCAATTCTCCCGGAATCGTTCAAATCTTTAAATTTCGATACCTATTTTCGATCCCTGGTCCGCCGACCGGGAGAGAAAGCCGCCGAACACCAACAAAGAAGAATCCGCCATATGTGTTTGCCTTACCGCCCAGTGATTGGCTGCACAGACTTTTATAGGTCACATGGCTAGTCAAGCAGGGAGCGCTTGTTATGTATATCCAGGTGTCCTGGGATGAAAACGCTACATAAAACAGTAGGGACACGTTTCTTTTTTTGGCCCAAAAGGTAAGGATAACAAACGTACCCAACAACGCTGGGTTCACAGAAAGGTAAAATAGCTGTCGAATCGCAAATTTGATTTTATATATGAAGAAGGAGTTTGCAGAAACACTTTATCATAAGGACTATACTGGGAAAATACATAACTTGAAATACTTTTGTGGCAAATTACTCTTGATATTTTTTTAACACTGGACCCTTCTGTGGAAAGGTCATACAGTTGATCATGGACTAGATCAGTAATTCCAAACCCTGGTCCTCAAGGACTACTATCCTGCAGGTCTTAGATGTCTCCCTGCTACAACACAGCTGATTCAAATTCATGGCTCATTAGCAGACTTGTGCAGAGCTTGTCAGAGAACCATTTAATTTGAATCCCGTGTGTTGTATCAGGGAGACATCTAAGACCTGCAAGATAGTGGTCCTTAAGGAACCAGGGTTGAGAGTCACTGGACTAGATGATAATGTGACATTATTACCACAAAACAGATAGGAAGCTGTTAGCTGTGTTGCTAGTCATAGTGGGGTGCTTTTTACCAACTGTGTTTTGGTGTTTCGGAGTACTGTAAAATAAATTATGTGGCTCGAATACAGAGAATCTAAGCTTTCTATCAAGGTATAACTTGGAATATTTTTGTGGCAAACTATTTTTTACATTTTTTAACACTGGACGCTTCTTTGGAAAAGTAATACAATGGATGGATGGAGCCGGAATTGAAACACAGAAGCGGAATCGGAACCGGAATCGTTCAAATTCAAACAATGCCCAAACCTAGTGCATGATTATTTGAGCATTTGTAGAACTTTCTGCTTTCTTGTCTTGAATGTGATATTTTCAATAACAAATGTCACATGAACATAGATTTATTTAAATTTAAATTATTTATTCACATTCAAAACAAAAGAGAAAAATATTCAAAAGTATTTCTGAAAAAGTGGGGGCTTAATCTAAAGACATTGCGAAGTGCAAAATCAAAATGCACGAGCAAATGCACCAGTCTCTATTGTGGAGTGTTGTTTTTGTAGGCTTTTGTGGGAATTGAGGGTGGAAAAAAAAAACTCTACATTCATGGGACTGAAAATTACAGACTTACCTGCATCCAGAACTCGCCCGGGCCTGTCACGGCAGAGCGCCCCACCTCAACGAAAAAAAAGTTTTCTGAATGGCCGCAGCGTCTCACATTCATCAGCTGCAGCACCACCGCAGCGGCATCAGAGTTTAGCTTCACAAAGTTGACTGTTTTGTCAGTCAGGCAAAGTCGATAGATGCCAACCAAGTTTTTTGCCTGACCCAGGCCTTTGGGCCACACCTTCACTTGCCACACTTCTTTGAATGCAGGTCCTGGATTGGGTGCTCCATAGTCCCCCTCTTCTCCACTGTCATTGGGGTTTTTACCTTCAGGGACAGAACAGAGACAAAGGAGATAAAAGATGAGGATATGATCAGATAGTAAAAAAGAAAGAACAACTGTGCAACAGAAACTACATGACCTTCATGCACCTGTGAAGAGAGGGTTGAGCAGGTGAAACCACCACTATTTACCTATTACTGGATGGGATGTTCCTTTATTTTGTGAGCTGTGCTGATGTGGTCTATTTGTTTTAAACCAGATCTGAGTTCAAACCAAGCATGCACAAGCTTGTGAGACCGCCTAACTGTACCTGCAGGCTTAATATCTGAGGTCTCATTTGTCAACCACAGACATCCAGAGTCCGGACGCTCTCTCACACACAAAAGACCAGCGTGGAAAAATTACACTGTTGACAACTGAAGTGCTAAACAGGAATGATGATAATGAGAAAAAAAAGCAACACTCATGGAAAAACTTTAGTGAACCAACTTGGAAAATGCTTCACAAGTGAATCTTTGCTGCTCTACTTTAGCAAATAAAGCAAAATGATGTTAAATTTTAAAAAAATCCAAGAGACAAAAGAGCCTGAAACAGCCTTATAGACTAAAACATTGCAGTCTTTTAGCAGCAGTACAGTTGTTCACACATCTGGGGCAAGACATGTTTGTATTATCCTCAAATAGTACCTTCAATCTGTCACACTTGTCACACTTAATAACTAATTCTCATCAGCTTGTGAAGACACCTCTGAATATTTACATCGCAGATTTACCTTTAAGCTCAATTACTTTGCATCCACAAAATACCACACATCTGCTGACTGATAAGGATAATAGGGGAAAAAAAACAAAAAAACAATGTGACTCATATTTTGGGTTGGCTCCCTTTCTTCTTTAAGGACACATGTTTTTCAAACATAACCCGTATCCTCCTGTGTACCACAATTTTTTCGTTTTCCATCATATTGGCAGGATAGATATGTCTGAGCATGATTTCTATCTACAGTGCAAGTTAAATCACTGCCAATACTGAAGAAACAAACCTCCACTGAGAGGCTCACCTGCTTACTACATGGGAACAGGATGTTCTTTGTATGTGTTTGTTGAATGTGAGCACCTGTCTTATTAGCCTAAGCACATCTGGCATGCTGACACATTCATAGAAGTTTTTCTTCTTTTATGACAGATGAGTCATTTTTTCAAATAGTTTGCATGGGTTTTCACTTAAAGCAGAGATTCCAAATGACCACAAATGATCTTGCCCAAAGTATTCCAAATATATGCTTCTATGTCTTCATGTGTTTTTTTAGGTCCCATGTCTCTGCTGCAAATCCTACAATCACAACCATATGTAGATGGGAAGCCTTAGCATGTACACTAGACACCATGTTAACTGAGCTTCCTTTATGACAGACATTTCCCCGAATCCTCACCCCCCCAAAAAACATGCGACTGTAAAGGCATTACACATCTCAAGGCCTTCCCTTCCAGTATGCTTTCCCCCAAAAAGGGGTAGACTATTAAGAAGTTGAAAGAGACCTAGAATAGATGTTTTGTTAAAAGCCAGCAAAGCTGCGGCTTCGTGGCTGCGTGTGGAGGCACGCCCCCCTATATTAGATGACTCACTGAAGGCTGTGCGTTACCGTTTCATGTACTGCTTTTCCCTTAAGAAGCCATGTTTGCTTCCTTGATTTAGATTTACAATAGGAAGAGGCAGTTTGGGGACTTTTCATGGGGGACCAAGGGAATGAAGGACTATAAGAGATGGCAAAGAACCATTAGGTAGGAGAAGGGGGGTGTCCTACAAATAAAAGCCATTTAAAAAAAATTTTCTCCTTTCAGCAGCTGCTTCTTTATATTTTAGTTCAGCAAGTCCCCCCTTGCCCCCCCCCCCCCCTCTCTCTACCAGATTTCCCTTTGGTACATTTTTTACAGCTCTGTAGCTGAAGTACAGAAGAAGAACGTTGAGAAAGTTGTCATACATATTTTGCTTTGAGGTTATACACCGGTCAGCTTCCGTGCAGCACCCCTATGCAAAGAGAAAGGCCAGATGCCTGCTGTGATACTGACAGCCCCCTCTCTGAGTATCAAGCTAATTATTGTTATGGTTATCACGCAAATCAGGAGGAAATGGGTCTCATTATGCCAATGGGCAGGATTCTGGTTAGTTTAAGGCTGAGATGTAAAATTATAAGATCTATTTTAAGCCGTCTCTGGTACTGCTATCTTTGAGTTTTATTCAAGCAACATTTAAAAGCGCTTCTATGAAAAAAGTAAATTTGCTGGAGAGCAAAGATAAATTTATAGGTGGACTTCTTAGTTTGCTAATGCAGCCCGTAAATCTGGGAAAAGTACTCTGGCAATGAACCGTCTGGCTCACACTCGGTTCTGTTTAATGATTCTGACCTCACTGCCCTTACATGCAGCACTGTACCACAACACTGTTCCCACTCTTCACCCACCTCCTTTTCAGCTACTGTGTCCCCAATAACCCACCCCACTCCACTTTGCCAGCAAAGACAGGGCATATTTAAGAGAAAAGTCAACCACCCAGCATTATAATCTCTGGCTGCTATGTGTACGCTTTATTCCCCTCCTCAGCTCTTCCACTTCCTCAGTCTTCATCCATTTCTAGCAGCTGTAATCCGGCCCCAATCCAGGCCCACACTCGCAGATGCAACGCTTCCTCAGCACTGGCATCCGCCTCAGGTCCACTTCACATCTGGTTCACATTAGTTTAGAAGTGCACGTTCAAACGCATGAAATCATCGGTGACGCAAGGACACGCAAGAAAGCCGAGCTCAAGGCTCAAAACCAGATGCCCGCACAAATCTGGCAGCCATCTTGGTAGTTATGGTTAGTGTGGTGTGGAGTTATTAAAGTTCCCTCAGGAGTTTAAAGTGAAGAATAATGCTCTACTATTACAGCCCATCATCTCTGGAGCTCCAACTGCTCAAATATATTTTAACATAATATTTTTCATGAGTTTCTTGTTCAAATATTTCAAAGAGGATGAAAACTTCATTTTAGAATTGAGTATTAATTATAATAGGAGGGAAATACACACAAATATACAAAAAGTTCAAGACAGGCATTCTTATAAATGAAATGGAAATCTGATGTCAAACTGACCAGAGTACATTCTTGCACAACAGGTCATAGTATTTATAACGGATTAAAGAAATCATGCCGTTACCTGCATGTATGATAAAGTACTCAATAAATACTGTAGTGTTTTTATCCCACAATATGAAAGGACACATAAAAAATATAACAAACAGGATCTGTCTGTTAGCAACATAACTCAAAAAATCTATGGTAGGAGTTTAATAAAATTTTCAAGAAATCTCAGAAATGGAATAAGGAACAAGTGATTAGATTTTGGGGGTAATCTGGATTACAGTTTGGATCCAATAATTTCTTTAAAGATTCTTTACTATGGAACATTTTTTCCATTAGAGCTTCTAACTCAAAAATAATAATCATTCCTGTACAAAGATGTTTCTTCACAAAACAGTTTAAAACTGTAAGAAACAAATCATAACCACATCTAAAATGGTACAAAACAAAAAGTACTCTATTGAACATCACCATTTTTATTGGATGCTTTCAAATTATTTTTTAAATGGATGTTGTTTGTAAATAAGTTCTAATTAATCTTGATTATCATAAGGCTAAGCATTGCATGCATTATTTCTGTTCTCACCAAACACGTTTTACTACAGGTTTTATAATGTGACACAGAATAATCAACATTAGGCTTGATATGTTGGGAAGACACTTAGCTGCCATTATAAGGGTGGGGGGCGTTAAGGGACGTGGATAATATATAGGGGGGCGCTGGCTCAAAAAAGGTTGAGAAGCACTGGTTTAGCTGATTAATACCAACTCCAGAACTTCCTGACAGCCCCCAACAACACTTATGGTCTGCTATTAACTGACAGTGATCAATACAGCCTACTGTAAAAGGTTACAATGCATCTAAAGCCCCAGTGGCTCTATGGTACTCAACACATTGGCACTAATTGACTAAATGGATTATGTCTTTGCTTATGCTTTGACGTCGATCAAACCAGAGCTCTTAACTGACGGGCTGCATCACCGCTGACCCAAAGCACTGGAGCAGCAGATGCAAAGCAGAGGACGCCAAGTCCATCTCATCCACGCCAGGGTTAGAGCTGGGCCATGCTGAAGCCCCGGTGAGAGACGTTACAGGGTGCTAATGTGAAACTCTTATTGCAGGGGAAACACCCTGCAGCTACTGCACCGCTCTTCAGCCTGGATTGAGCTCTACTCCAGCTGAGAAAACGGCGGCACATGAGAGGAGTTTTAACTTCTTGTAACAACAGCAACCACCTCTGACTTCATTAGCACACGGCCTCCACTGTGCCACCACCGGCTGACCCTGGAGACAATAATTACAACCTAATTAGGGAGATGAGCAGGGCTTAAGCATGGCTTAACATTTAATCTGCCAGTTCAGCGAGATCCAGATCTCCTGGGCCAAATAACACTCAAAGATAAAAACACTCCAGTCACACACCGTCTGCGTATTTTCCAAACCGGTTCACTCAAGATTAGAGCATTCTCCTTTAAAGTTTACCGTGATTCACCAAAAAAAAAAAAAAATCTGCTTTTCTGGAGGTTATAAGAATCAAAAAGTACACGATGGTAATCCACAAACCTAATCCAGAGAAGGTTTACAGAGAGGTAAAGAAAGATCTGTAGATCAGCATGTATATCCAAGTCATATGGATGGTGCTCCTTTAGGCCTTAAACATGTATTTATTTAAATTTTTTGAAGATGTAAAACTAAACTCCCACAGAGATTTACAGCGCTGCACTTATTAACTGCAGAGAAATCAGAATAACATCATATAAAAAGACGCCTTTGGTTCTGATAGCTGACTGACTCTTTAAAACCAGAAAACAGTGTGAGCGGGAATCAAAATTTCTAAAACCCTGACTAGGCATCTTTAAATGGCAACCCTGCAGTAAGACCTAAAAATATTCAGTTTATTATAAAAATCACTCATATGTGGATATTTGAGCTTTTAAGTTGTAATGATTATTTTTAGCCGTGTTTCAACTGGTCAAATTGTGAAGAAAAATGTAGGATGAAAGCCAATCACAGCTTCCCACAGCACAAATTGATGCCTATCAAAGTGACTTGTGTTATTCAGTTTATAAAACTGATAAATGTGACAGTTGGAAAGAAAAACAGCTTGTTTTCCTGCTTAATAACCCAAACATTTAACTGTTTAACATAACGTTTGATATGAGGTTTTACTCACTGAATCAGAGAAAGTTTTTATCTCCTTTTTGTTGTGTTTATTTTGGCACATTCGTCAGCTAGCGGGTGTGTTTGCAGATAGTGTTTCTTATTCAGAGCCACTGGCTCCAAAGTTGGACTTTATCGCATTCTTATATTGAGGTCAACTCACTGCAGCTCCTGATGATGTGTCGCCGGAACCGTCAGAGCTGGCACACCATGTCGGCGGGCTGCACCTTCGTCCATTCCGCTGAGGTTAAACCTTTACACACTCCACTGCCTCCTAATAGCTGAGCAAATAGCCGCCCTCAAGACCGATACTGTACTCGCTGCCTGAAAGGGTCTTACAGGATTCAGCTAAATAAATAACTGGGATTCTGTCCTGTACGGCAGCTGGATCGTGTCTAATTACCACTGGCTGCAGTGGGAAGGCTGTGCAATGTTGGGCTCATTCTGAGCTGCTTTTTGGTGAATTTCTCAGGTGTAGTGCATTATGTTGGGCGGGGGGGGTCTTCGGCTGGATGTATATGAGGCTTGAACTTCATCCTTTAACTTCAGAAGCTACTGAAAATTTCATACTAGCAACCACAGAGCCTTATAGAGGTGACCTGAGCAGCTCCACAGGTATCAGATTGAGGGAGTGGTCCTCTGGAAACTATGTGGCACAGAAATTGCAGCATCTCTTGGCTCCGGGCCCCTCGGTTTCGCCCAGGCCGTGAATTCTTCTGTCTCCCCAGCAGGGCAAGTGGCGGACAGACAGCGTGTGTAATGAGGGACTCAATCACCACACAGACCCCAAAGATTTGAAACTGTATGAGCTGCAAATACCAGGGTAGGGGTTATTACAGGCAAGAATCTTGATGGTGTTGTATGCAACTTGTGTGTTTAAAAGACTCAGACATGCAGGTTTGACCAGCAATTGGCCATAAAGCTGCAACCACCCTCTCCACAACTTAAAATATATACATATTCCTGCACAGGCAAGGCTCAGGCAGGCAAAGTCCACATGACTGTGTGGCCTCATTTTCCTATGAACAGTAACTGCAGCTCATACCACAAGAAAATGCCTGCCTGTGTGCAAGTTTACACAGCAGCCAGCCGCAGTCCTTTGTCTTTGACAACGAGGGTGATTTACTCAAGAAACCCAGTACATGTAACAACAAAGGAAAGAGACAAAAAGCTGTCAACGCAGCGCACCCCAGATCTGTTATTTCAAAGACGGCCTGTTGTAGCCCAATCATGATGATGTCTGAGCTGAAAATGCACAGTTGCGTCGTGTAAAAATGTATTTTCAATGCATTTGATATTTGCAAGCATTCACTTTTTGATTGGGTTATTAGCATTGGTGATGTTTCAGGTTGGAAATAACTTCTTTATCCTGCAGAAATTTACCAAATCCTTAGGAGGAGTGTTGGTACTGTACACACGCAAAGAAAAAGGCTTAGGTGCGTTAAGACAATGTTGACACCAACTACAAATCTGCTGAGTTACAACCGATTCCCACAAGTCACCTACTGTTATGCCTGCAACTTTTTTAAGACCTCTAAAACTTACTGTAAAGTTTAGCATAGCTTTGTCCATCAAGTTTGGACACCTTATCTTTCCTCTGGTACATTATGTAACAGAGAAGCAGGCCATGTGAACAAGAAGTACCTTGAGCTAGAATATTTTATTGCGAGGATTGCCTCATGTCTCCCTTTGTTGGCAGGTGATTTGGAGCTGCTGGGCTCAACACTATTCCTGTGACAGCTGTGTTTACACAGCGCCTGATAGACACCATTTGTGAAAAATCTACATGGGTGATTTTTTTCCCCTTTTATTTTCATACACATTAAGGCAGTATTGTAAGATTTCACTCCATGGGAAGTCTTGAAGGGATACACCAAGCTGCTCAGTCATTATGAAATACTTGTCTGAGTTTCTCCGAGTAGTAAAGGGCTAATTAGCTTCTCTGACTAGTTTTTTGGAATATTCATGCAGCTCTATGATTGGTGTCTGCTGTAATATTGTGGCGTCAGCATAAAAACAGAGCAGTGAACAAGAAGACAGGGTGTGTTTGAGCAGTTGGGACACAGAAGCAAAGCTTGCACATAGCTGAGGCCCACAGAGGAAAACACAAAAGACTCTGGAAGACAACTGAGACTAAATATCTAGCCTGACACCAGGATGATAAGACCCACTGGACAGGGTAAACCCCCCACAATGCAGCTTGTTTACCATCTCCTGCAGCCAGAGGCCATTTATGAACAGTTTAAATCTGTTTTAAGAGGGCAAAGGTCATCATAGCACAGCTTAAAATAATAAAACATTTTAAAAGTGCAAAAGGACAACCACGGCATCTACTAACATGTCAAGCTGCTATGGTTTTTAAATATTCCGTATTACCAAAAACATGTCCCAAAATGCGCGCCTCTGCTGCACAGCTCTGCAGGCAATTGCCACGTTTCTCCCCATTCACTACCCCGAGCGCGTGTTTGTGTGTGTGAGAGCGTGTGACTTTTGCTTACTTTTACACTGCAGGTCCACCATGGCCTGGTACCACTCGTCCTGGTCCGTGTCGTTCTCAGCGGCTACGGCGAAGCTCTCCGCCCGGGTGTAGAGCACGATCATGTGCTTGTTCTTGGAGTCGGCTCGCTTGTTGATGTTGAAGCAGGTCTCCAGCGCCACGACTTTCTTCGGGACGGGGGCCTTGCCGCGGAATTTCTTCTCGCTCTCGTAGTACTCCAGACGGGCCGAGCCGCGTTCCGAAGCGGCGCGGAGCACGAAGTAGCGCCGGTGCATGGACTTCTGCTTGCGAAGGTAGCCGCTCTTCCGCACGTCCTCGTTGCTGTGGTGCTCACCCACTTGGCTTTCCATGGCATCCACGTGTGTTCTTTAAAAATAAACGTGACTTTTTAAAATTTCTCTTTTCTTTTTGCAAGTTTTAGCAAGGTGACTCAAACATCCCCCGGATCCACTGCTCCCCTCTTTCCCACATCAACGCAGGCATGTGAGACGCAGAGGTCGTTTCGGGTTGCTGCTGCTGCAAGTCCCAGAGGTTATAGGCTTAAACCGACGTTTGTATACGGCTGCAGCTATCGTTCCCTCCAGTCTTCTTGGGGAGTGTTGTTTTCTTTCCAACGGACGGACCAGTACAAGTTTTCCAGGCAGACATGGACGAGCACATGCGGCGCAGCGTTTCGCGGGGCTCCCCCCTCTCTCCACTTCTACTACCACTACTACTAGTAGTAGTATTTCCCTGCGTTGTCTGAGCGATTTAATCCCATTTACTGCACATCACAGAATACAGAGCCCATCTCGCTGCACGATGTCTCTCAGTCTGTCCCCCCCACCCCTGCCCTATGTTGTGGCTGTAGTGCCGTGCAGCTACCGTGGAGCGGGACTGTCACTCACCGCTGTACTAGTACTCTGGAACACGGTGCGTTCAGGACCTTCACCACAGGTCCGACAGCACAACTTCCGATCACATGTTAATCCAGTTTGAAAATAAAATGATAAATAATACAAAACATTTACTTTACTCCTGTTAATATAAAAAAATAAATTTACATATGGTGTTTGTGTTTTTTGAGTAACAAAATTACTTAAATAATTGAGAAACATAGCAGAACACAGTTAAATACACAAAATATGTATTCAGAACATCCGTACAGGATAAGAGGTACAAATGAATGACGCTTATAATAAAATGTTTAATAAAAGCAAAAAACGTTTATCACGTTTAATATAAAATTTATACTGCTTTATTTGTTGCTTTACTCGGAAATAAAAGGGGGAAAAATCTCATCTCTGTAAATTATATTAAAAGGTTCCTGCTGTTATTTTGCTTTTATTTTGGTGGACGTATAATATTAATTAATTAAATAAATAAATAATAATAATAACAGAAAGTAACTCTGAACCCTTTTTAGGTTTAGTTTTTACTGTGAAGCACGCCAAACAGTAGCATCTACAAATAAATTATCTGATTTTATGTATATTGCACATTAAATGACTGCTTTTTCATTTAACTGCTTTAGTTTGTTTCCCTTTTTTAAAATTTTTGCTGTAATAACCAATAACTCATTCATTACCTTTTTATTTGACTCCGAGATTACCTCCAATAATTCGTTCTGATAATTTCCAACACAACCTGAAGGCAGCAGCACTTCCACTGTGTGGAGTACAATTTCAGCCGTGGCGCTTCCACGAGTCCATCCTGTTCTATTTATTGTAAAAAAAAATGTGCCCCCTCTGCTTTGTGTTGAAATGATAATATATTGACACATTTTACACTTTGTAGACTCAGCAATACGATCACCTCTTTCCAAATAACAACGATTAATGCAACAGAAACTCGCCACACAGAAATGAATGCCAAGGGTCACAGCAAACTTCTAAGCCTTCTGGGAATTCAGTCATTTTTCTGACTGTAGAATCGTGCTTGGATGTGCAGCAGATTATGTCGCTTTAAAAGGATAAGTTATTTTTAGAAGTCAGACTGTTGGAGAGCTGTGTGTTTCTATTTATCTCCACTGACTGGCCGTGCAGTCAAACCTCCATCCCCTTCTTTTGTAAATCTATCTGGGGGAAAAAAACCTAAAAACACATCTAACACGCATTAATAACTTCCGCATTCAAATAAATATTTTAAATGCTCTATTATAGCCATTCAGCTGGCTCTAAAAGGCTGTCTATATTCGTGCTGCATGCTTATGCAGTATGCATGTTATGCAATATGCATCCAAAAGTAACCTCAAGCACAAGGACAGTGCAAACTGATTGCCATGCGCCCCCTGCTGTTGGAAAAAATAATATTCGTTGCACATGAAAGTATCTTATAGTGATGGTTTCACACTTATTTTTTCTTTCTCGCAACTAAAAATAATCAGAAAGAGACGCAGAAAAAGTGAATTTATCTTAAGAAGCAACATGTTGATTTTATGGACATGAACTGTTGTCATTACAAACACGTTAATACATGAATTTCAATTCTCTCTTCTTTTT
>JBAMHW010000005.1:12538694-12548751 GCA_037177495.1 Rhadinocentrus ornatus | reverse complement strand
AATGTATATATGCTTTTTGCAGTGTTGTTGTGTTTTGCTCCTCTAACGCCACTGTAAATGTACTACCAAAAGAAAGCAAGTGATTTGAGAACCTTTACTTACTACGAGGCTTATCCGAGGCAGGATTAGCTGGGTGTGTACTAAATGCAGCAAAAACAGTTATTGTCTTCAAGCATTAAAGAAAAAAAAAAGCACAGCAGCAAGCCAAAAAGTTCTTAGACTTGAACAAAGGCAGGATATCAACATCATTGCATATAGCAAGTGTTAGCCATCATAACAAGCTGATATCAGGCGGTGAACTATTAACACGGGGACAGAAATGTAAATCCATCTTCCTCTGTCAGCTGAGGAGACAGAGCAGAGACCAGACTTGAACTGATTCATTTAATCTGCTGATATAAAGCATGCAGAAGGCAAGCTGCATGTTTCTGGGGTATGTTCAGGAATATAATGTGTCTGTGCAGCTTCAACTAGAGATAGTGCCTATATCTGTGAGCATACCTGAGCTTCCAAGAATACTTGTTTGGGTTGTTTATGTGGGAATACAGCTGTGCCCTACATAGTTTTAAAGTGCTTCAACACCAATGTGGTGCAAATTATCAGCAACCCTATGCTGACGGGGGCAGCAGCAGAAGCAGCTACAGCCTAAAAATAGCCCAACTTTAAACTTGTTCTTTTCCCTCTGACTGATCTACAGTAAGTAATGTATGTGTGTGTGTGTGTGTGTGTGTGTGTGTGTGTGTCTCCTTGACTCTTCCAACCCTCAGATCTAAGCTTTGAAGACTCTGATCAAGTGGGACTTGTATAGGTAAAAGTGTGAACAGCTGCATCTTTTCTCAAACATAAATTCACATGCATGTGAAGCACAGCCATAGCCAGCATGACCCACAGATAGACCATCTAATATAAATGATACAGCATGGAAGAGCTTATTGATTTCAGCCATTCAGCACACATTCAAAAGCATCAAGTCTTACCTAAAGTGAAGTGGTTTTTGAAAGAGCTACTGGCTACAAGGTTGGAGAAGAAGAGTCACAGACAAAGAAAAGAGAGAGGAAAGCGTCACTGACTTCATTTGAGACGTCCCGCTGTTATCTACAGTCAGCAGAGCCACCTTTATTAAGTGCAGTACTTTAAGGAAAACACAATCTGAAAGTCTTTGTGTTTTTTTTTCAAATAGAAGAGAAAATAAAGTGCACCTGAAGGCCTTGGAAGGGCAGGGAATGAGGGGGCGTGGCTTTGACCTCCCAGTGCTGACGACATAGAGCCTGGTCGCTGTCTTTCTATACCACACAGGGATGAATCTGTGTCACAGTTACAAGAAAAAAGTGGACCAGTTTAAACAAGTTTAAAGACTCATGCTGCAAATGCCAGATCCTCCTATAAAGATCAACCACTGACCTTTCAGAGGGTGGTCTCTGAAGCTTTGGGAGCGTGATGGTCGAGCGGTGAATGCATCTGTCCGCATGTCAGCAGGTGAGATGGTGGGAGCTCGATCCCATGAAGGCAGTTGGGACTGAGACTAGAGAACAATAGATGAAGGGCCAAAGGAAGATGCAGATGGGAGACAGAAAGAGAAACAGAAAAGACAGACGCAGTGACCTTCTTTCATCATTTCTCAATAATTCATAAGAATAGCCTTTGATATCGAGACTACCTGGCCCTCTGACTGTCCAATATATGTATATCTCTGCCTCGACGGGGAAATTAGTTCAGGCTGTTTCTTTACCTCCTGCTTCTTTATTATTTCTAGCACACTTTAAATTACTTGCCTTCTTTCATTTAATTTCTTTTTCTAAAATTTTCTCACTTTTCTGATTTAATTTCTATTATAATCTCCATCCACTTCATGCACAACCTGGAAACATCAAGCCTCTCACCAGTGGCCTTGCAGCTCTAGCATTAAGGGGCAAATTATGGGACGTGCCCTGGCTTGTTAAGGTACTGTGGGAAAGGGGCAAAGCTTGTACCCCTGGACTCCAGGGACCCTCCACATCTCTTCGGTTCTTACTTTTGGAAAAATGCCTGCAAAAGATAGGACACACAGTGAGTCACAAACTGCTTTAAAAAAGGGCACCATTAACATTGAATTAGTCATCTCATTACTAGACATCAGGACTGAAAACATCTTTAGGGCTTGAAACTAAAAAATGAACAATTCTGTTAAATTTTTAGCACAGTAGCAGGTATTATACGCAAACTAAGTTTTCTGAGTAGGCCTCTTCATTACAAACAGTGGGAGTCTAATTTTGGAACAAACAAATGAGCCAATGAGTTTGGAACTAATTTTTGATTCACTTCAGAGAACAATTTATGGAAGAAAGATGGCCAAAAATCTATTCTTATAATTGGCTATGCCATAAAAAAAATTCACAATCAGAACTGATTTTATGTTAGCAGCTTCACCAAACTGCTAGCATAAAATCAGTTTAGCTTGGCAAAATGATAAACAGTGCTGTAAGCTAAATGCTAATGCCAGCAAGCTAACATGCTACCAATAATAAATATGATGGTTATGATAATAAGAATAATGCTTAGTGTGAAGATGTGAGAAATCCATTTCAACTGCAACCTAAAGTAGCATGCTAAAGTAACATGCCGTTAATTAAAATGTTATGTCATGTTAACAGTGTGAGTGTGCTAACAGCTGACACTTAGCATGTTTGTGGCTAAGGGAAATATCTTTACAGAGGTGCTTGAAAGAAACCATCATTATTGTTTGTATAGCACTCTGCTCTTAACCATTTTTAAAAGTGCTTTCTAAGAAGTGATAATGTGATAATGTGAGTTTGGTCAAATCGATGTTTATGACACAATAATAGAATGTGTGCTAAATCTATCACACATTGCTAATATTGTTCCAGCTACAGTGTTCCAGTGTCCAAGCTCCTCAGCCTCTCTGATAAGGGGTCCTGGAGAGGAGGAGGGTCTGTCAGAAAGTTAAATCTCAGATTAAGGATGAGCAGTGTGGTTTTTGTCCTGGTTGTGGAACAGTAGACCAGCTCTGGAGGCGGCATTTACGTTTGCCCAAGCAGTCATGTGCTTTGTGGAACTGGAGAAGTTGTTTGACCTGGGGACTCCTGTGAGGGGTGTTCTGAGAGTATGAAGTACTGGACCCCCTTGTATGAGCTGTACTCTTGATTTACCGGTCGATCTACGTCCCTACTGTCACCTATGGTCTCGAGCTGTGGGTAGTCACCAAAAGACAAGCGGCCAAAATGAGTTTCCTCTGCAGGATGGCCGTGCTCTGCCTTAGAGGCAGGGTGAGAAGCTCAGTCATCACGGAGGGGCGCAAAGTACATTACATTACAGTCATTTAGCTGACGCTTTTATCCAAAGCGACTTACAACGGTCAGGCAGCAGCGTTAATGGTCTTGCCTAAGGACCCAACTAGAAAGTGTTAATGTTCATCCCCTGGGGGATTCGAACTCTGGTCTTTCACATGGGAGACTGATGCTCTACCAATTGACCTAACCAGAATAGAGCCGCTAATCCTCCGCATCTAGAGGAATCAGTTTAAGTGGGTCAGACATCTGGTTAGGATGCTCCCTGGATGCCTCTCTGGTGAGGCGTTCCGGGCACGTCCCATCTGGAGGAGACCTGGGGAAGACTAAGGACAAACAGGAGGGACTACATCTCTTGGCTGGCCTAGGAACACCTCAGGATCCCCCCAGATGAGCTGGAAGAGGTGGCCGGGGAGAGGGAAGTCAAGGCTTCTCTGCCCTTACGACCCAACCCCAGATAAGCGACAAGAAAATGGATAGATGGACTACCAATATTTGAAAGAAAACAGAAGGAAATTGGGGGACCAAACAGAATTTATCCTCACTGCATTTAAGAAAACGTCTATCAGCCCAGGAATAATTATCAGTAAAGCAAACTGTGAGATTATCAAGGCTTTTGAGATTTATGTGTTTTGATACAAATAAGTGTCATTGGTGTACCAAATAATAATTTACATGCTAAGAGATAGCATGCTAATCAAGAATAGAAGTGGGCAAAGGACTAAGCCTTGTGGTGAATCAGAATCATAAAAGCCCTACTTGTAGAAAAAAAAAGTTACAAAACCATCCTGCAAGAGTTTTAACTTCATCAGTCCACAGGCAGACAGATTGTTTTCAAATGGTAAAATGTAGAGTCAGAAAAGTACGTAGTTGCCCATGTGCAGTTTACTACACATCACATGGATAAGGTAGAAGGCCGCTGGAAAATGTGTTGTGGACTGATGAGACCAGGGTTCGAATTACATGGGAGCTAAGGGGAGCTTGGCTCCCCTGAGAGGCAGAGGAGCTCCACTAAAGACATTCAGCTAATACTTTAGGGGGGAGCCCTAAAAATCTTCCAAACGATGTGGATGATCCGTTCTGTTTCCTTCAGCACTGTGGACAGCAGCATTGTTTGTCTGTTGTGTGTTGTTAGCGTCCTACCACAACCACCTGATGTGCTTCTTTTTGTGGTTAAAGAACTCTCCGTTACTGTTTCTGATTAAACAAGCTGCATACAGTAGTTTTTTTTTAATAGTAACCATATTTTTAACCGCGCCACGTGCACTAATATAAATGCGTGTGCACGTGGCGTGTGAAGTCGCTGTGCACGTGCGAAAATAAGGCTCCCCCGAAACCCCAGTGTAATTCGAGCCCTGGGTGAGACCAAAATAGAACTTTTTAAGCAAAAAAAGAAAAAACAAGCTGCATCACATTTGGAAAATGATCAGAATTTATATATATATATATATCTATATAAATGGTGGTAATAGTATAATGGTTTGGGCTTGTTTTGCAGTTTTTGATCCAGGATGACTTGTCATCATAGATATGACCATTAATGTTCGGATATCTTCAGACTAATATTCTCAGCTAATTGTGGGTTATGCAAACTTTCAAAACCTACTAAACAAATCCTCAATAAGCCATTACAGTATAAATGTTGGTAAGTTGTTTAATTGGGTTCTTTCTCATTTTTTAACTAATTTTAGCACCTTTGTTAAACTTTTATCATTATTGCAAATTGCAATACAAGGACATTTGTCTCTAATTTACTAAACCAATACTTTGTAGACTTGGAAGATTAATTAGAAAACTGTCAAAATGATGCAGCCCTATACACCTCAGAGAACCTGACTCTGTCTGGTTACATCAGCATGTTTTATTAAAGGTGGGGCTCAATTCTCACCATTTTTTCTTCTCATATTTATCCTGGAGAAACTCTTTGAACTTCTGAGAGTCCTTCATGTCGGGGCAGCCATCAGCCTTCGGGTCAAACACACACAGCCAGGTCCTTCTCCCAACCTGAACACACACATTGTGCAGGTAAATACTTTAAAACCAAGCAGGGTTGGTTGGGGCATTAATGAACAAAGCGAGCTACTACCTTTTTGCTGGATATAAAAGAATAAATAAATCATACCACAATCTCTATTTTTGTTTGAAATTTTTTTGTTTCAAATCCAACAGAGTCAGAGAAGCTCTCGAAAACACAGATTTTTATCATCAGTGGATCATTTCTGCAGCAAGAGTCAGATTGTAGCAAAATATAACTGCCAGTGAGTCATGACTGGCTGGATCATTGTTGAGATGACAATGAGGAGTGAAATCTGGATAATACACATCTCTGCTTCACTGCATATTATACTTGACTCAGACATGCAAACATATCCAGGCCATCAACAAGCTAATAAAAACCAGGAAGCACTCATCCTGATAGCCTGAAACACTTTGCCGATTATCTGTGTGATGTAAGCTCTGGCAGTGAGTAGAGCCTCATGCCTGTGATTTCCAATCTGGGTGCTGTTAGGTGCCTCACCTTCAGTATTAATGTACAATTTTAATGAAATGCCATTGTGTTAAACAAAGTAATTACTGACGTGCAAATATAAACAACAATAGTTATCAAAATGTAATCAACAAATGAGCTGCAGCTCAGATTTGGGATGTGACAGCTGAACATTGTCGGTTGCCATAGCAACCTGACTGTAGTTCAATAGACTGAATTGGTCTTGAGGCTCATATAAACATAAAAAGAACATTTATAATAGAGCATGGTTTAAAAAGAAAAAAATAAGCTAATTTCCTTTATACACACACACACACAGAAAGAAAGAAAGCAGATTGTTGTTCTTGTGGGACAGAATGCACAGCTTCTTTTGTCTCTTGGGGCACAACAAGATCACAGGTGCATTCTTACCCCCACCCAAAAAAATGAGGTTAGTCTGACTGGTGTGTTTGAGAGATATTTCATATTCCATATTAGAACTGGAAAAAGAATTTTAAATAAAAATTTCAACAACATGGGGAAAAAACGGCAGCTAACAGCTTCAGTTAGACAATAATATACAACAAAACTCTTTGACAAGTACAAAACAGGTGCCCCTGATGGAGCATCACTCACCTCGTTCCCATGATTTTGGAGGAATTCCACTTCCTGTTGGGAGAAAGTTGTCATGGAGATAGACTTGACCCTGTGAGGAGGGTTGAGGCCTCTCCTGGGACACAAAGAAGAGATGGAAAGAGTAAAATAAGCAAGCAAAGGGACAAGAGCAGGTGGGAGAGGAAGTATCAAACATGTGATTGTGAATTTAGGGGCAGATCGGTTGGGTTAAAAGAAAAAAAAAGGGTGCAACACACACCCTTATAGTAGAGGAGCATGTGTTTTCAGAAATCAGAGCGTCTTACTTTCTCCATGCTGGGGACACAAAGTGGGACACTGTTGTGCAGGATTGCGCAATAACTCACTACAGTGCTGAGCCCGTCTTCTGAACGTGTGTTTGGACTAGGCTGAACATGCTGAACAAATTGTGACTGCACACACGCACACATACGCGCGCACACACACTCACGCACACACTGGAGAAGAGCCTGGAGAGAGAGTGTGTCAAACCTGCACCATGACGAAATGAAACGTAACTCAGAGCTGGAATATGACCAACTAGCGGTCTGTCGTTTATGAAGCTGTTGGAAGACACGCAGACAGAAGGAGAGAAAAGAGGCAAACACTGCGTAAATTAATGTGCGCACACATCCTGGGCAGCTGCACCGCAACCACATCCACTGTTAACGTGGGCAACATAAAATACATACACTGTACATTTGTGACAGGGCGGTGCATGGTGCAATCTCAGGCCTGGTACTTTACTCCACTGATCTCTCAGTATCTGTTACTCCTCAACACTGATGCTAAAATGTGAAGCCTCTGAGCGGCAGCAGGTTTCTACTCACAGCATTCCGGAGCACGATGTGCAGACGAAGCTGCCCACCGTGATGTCGGTGTAAGTCACCCCAGGCTGGTTGCACTCGAAGCAGTGTTTGTTTACTCCAGACTGGGCCAGCTCTCGGACCTTGCGGGCGCAAATCTCCTGGTTGTCCCGGTGCTTTCGGTTCGACATTTTTTTTTATCCTGACAGACCGGCTGGGAGAAACCCCGGTAACACCTTCTCCCCGCTGTCCTCTTTCCGGATGCCGTCCGTTAACTGCACAGAGCGCTTCACGCCCGCATTACAGAAATGCTTTTTTTTCTGCGGCTTCAACCCAATGCAAACGCTACACAGAGGAAAGGAGCGTCAAGTGGAACAGAACAAGGGTGCATAGACACCGGAAATAGTAGAGATTTACTTAAAAATAATATCAGAAACAGGCGGCGCTTTACATTACTTTGGGGTTTCCTGTTTCTTTAAAAATGCGTACTAAGATGAGCAATTGAACCTCATCAAAGCTTTAGGTTTCTCTGTGGGTTTAGTGTTTAAGTTACTTATTTTATCATTCAAAAAAAGAAAAAATGTTCCGTTCAAATCAAAGCAAACAATGAATCTAAGTTAAGAAATGTTCTTAAATGAAAAAGATCAGTTTAAATGGGACGTGATCAACACATTAGCTTACTATAATACCCACATTTGGTTGTTTTTTTAACTACATTGTTGTAGGAACTAAAATTTAGCACTTGAAGTACAGAAACATGTGTTTGGTGGTTTTTTTTGGGGTTGGTTTTTTTTTCAACAATGCTAATCTTATATTGTTGAAAGACTGTTTATTTACCTTTTAAATGATGCCACATTCATAAGGAAATAGCATTTATAGCACAGTTGAGTATTGCATTCGTAAAAACTTGATAAGTCTTCTCTTAATCCTGTTGTGGCTGTGTTTGGTTCTTCCACATGCTATTGAGGCCCCCGTTAGTAAAACTGCAGAAATTGTTCAATTTCCAATATGAGTTGTTTTCTTCAGATTTTGATGGTCCAATCCAATAAACCCAGACAAAAATTTGTCATACAAATTATTGCAAATATGTGTTTGTTTTTCCCTTTACAGACAAATATATACCTGATTCACCTAACCCTTATTAAAAATAGTAGTCACCTGGCAAATACTGTCATGTGCATAGCACATTTTTCTCAGTCTCACATAGCTGTTAACAAACAGGTGAGTGAAGATTACTGATAATTATGTAACCACGATTTCAACTATCTCAATTAATTTAAATTAAATAAATCACTTGTAATTTTGGGGTTTTTTTTTTAGCATTATGTTGTGTAGAACAGGGCTTTTTCACTGTGCCAATTTAATCTGGGTCCAACAGCTTCTGTTAATACTTTTATAGCTCATCAATGTGTCTGTATTTCTCTTGATACTTTAAAACCATGATCCAATATTTTACCCTTATATTTAATCAGGTATATCTTCCCCTATATCTCTTTCTGAGAATTTCTTAAGGTCTTCAAAACTGGGTAGCTGAGATCCGCTCAAAAGGCTACAAAAAAATAAAAATGAAAAAATAAATAAATTTTAAAAAAAAAGAAATTTCCCCTTTGAAGAGCCTTTAAAATTCGGTGTCAGCATGCTCGTGTAGACAAAAGTAAATGATTAGAGATGAGGGGAGGTTTGCAGTTGGACTTGCAGCAAAGGATGTTGTGGTTTAACTGTATATAGTCATTTGACCACAGGCAGCATTAAGAGTCTAGGTTTAACACTGATATTTCAGTTGGATAGATTAAGAAAAGCTGACATGGCACATTTCTTAGAGTATATTTTCTATTTAGCAAAGGGGTGATATGTCGCTGCCCTGATTGATCCAAGCGTCTTTGATACATTTAATACATTACTTTATGTCAAATATGCAGGAGATCTAACAGTTTGATAATGACAATACTATTATGCTGCTAGTCATACATTTTCTTGAAAAAGTCAACTGGTGCTTAATAACAGTCCAGGGCTTTAATTTGAAAGTCCTACCGGAAGTTGTGCAGTCTATTCTGTCCTACTGGTAGGTGCTTGGGGGATCTCCTGTCAAAGACAAACAAGAACCTGTGTAGTAGCCAAGTTTTACTTTTCAGAACAACCGTCTTGCATCGTTTCCAAACTGACTGTTCCTGCTCCTTCTGCGCTCTGTGCGTGCTATTTACGCACACTGCCCTGTTTTATGGCGCAGCGCTGAAATTGACGGTCTTGTGCGCTCTATAGGGAAGATAGTTTGGTTAAGATATCACACCTGGGAAAACTAAAGAACCTGTTAAGAATTTAACATAGTACATAACACTAAGCGACAATGTTTATGTATGAAACTCTTAATAACCCGATATCATCATGATTATTAACACTAAATCTTTTACAGGACTTGGCAACTGGCAGAATTTCAAATATTCTGTAACCAAATTCTTCACCAGAAATTACTCACTGATTATTTATTTTGTTGAAGCAACTTAGCAACCGATGATCCAAAAACACCCTTTCCGTGACGTCTGAGAGAATATAAGAATTGGACTTTTTCTGCACAGGGAAAAAAATTTCCCATTACAGAAACGGTCAGTGAAGGTGTAGCTGTGCTGTGATCTTAACACAAACATGTGTAAACATGGACACAAGATAATCTCCAACGTGAACCAACATGATGCAAGAAAAACATCCAAATAGTTTCATTGTTTTCAGATGAGATAATCAGATCCAGCATGTCTGTAATTACTTATCCTGAACAGCAGGGGGAGCAAAACACATCGTCAGATAGATAGATAGATAGATAGATAGATAGATAGATAGATAGATAGATAGATAGATAGATAGATAGATAGATA
>JBAMHW010000005.1:12520002-12538008 GCA_037177495.1 Rhadinocentrus ornatus | reverse complement strand
TAGATAGATAGATAGATAGATAGATAGATAGATAGATAGATAGATAGATAGATAGATAGATAGATAGATAGATATTAAACTTGATCAGTTGGTTTTTATCATTTTATTGAAGTAATAAAATAGAGATATCTGGCAGGTGCTGGTGGAGAAGAGACCACACATTGCCTTTTTCTACTTAAAATAGGCTCAAGTGAGTGTTTCCAGCCTATCACTAGAGTAGAGAGTCAATTAAGACTGCACTAGCCACCTTCTAGTGCATGTCATCATTTGATTCTCAGTTGGATTCATCCAACAAAAGTTTTATAATGCTGAGATGACATTATAATTTAATCTGTTATTCCTGACACAAGCATTTATCTTAAGATAATGTGGCAGTTGTATCAAAGTGTTAAAGGGGCAAAAAGCTAAATTGTTTCACCTTAAAGGTTTGCTGTTGTGCACTGCATGTAGACCAAAACAAATTGTGTGATGAGTCTCATTCATTCAATCAGCCATGATGCGCGTCCAAATGGCTAGTATGTCGATATCCAGTTGCTGGCATTTGACGTGGTGCTTTCAAGCAAAATGCAGCTGTCATGTGACTCTCCAGGCTGGAACAAATAGCTTTTGAAGTGTGGTGTCTCAGCCCTGGGATGCTGCAGGGCAGCAACGGCTCCAGGAATGTGCATAACAAGCTATCAAAACTAGTTAGAAGCACAGAGGTTTAAGGTCAGAAACTTATGTAGGCCTACTAGCATGTTCTAAATATTTTTTTATTATTTTATTTAATCTTTTTTTGCCAAATTTACACATAACCCCTGGACTGGACCAGAGGAACATGGAAGGAGAGGCTGAACAGAGGAGAGAAGGAAAGAGTAAAGAGAGAGAGACAGAAAAAAAGGAGAGAAACAAGAAGTGGAAAATAACTACAACAAATGTGCAATTAAACTCAAATAGAAAAACTGGACAAACAGCTGCTACACATGTAAAGAAACAGTCAACATCTTAAGGACCTGAAGGAGCACCTGAAGAAAACTGTAAAAAAAAACATGAACGATAAACACAACATTTGTGTGAGTGGGTGGTGTGTGTACAAAATATTAAGGGTGAGATGTTGCAGTGATCATGCAAATACAACCTCACCCCCTCCAAGTTTCTACTGGTTCAGTCATGTTATCATCTAAGGAAAGGAAGCTTTGTCCACTACTGAAATCTTACAATCTAATCACATAATTTGGACTTCAAAGGCCTTAGTGCCAGTTCTAGTGACTATCTTGCAACACTGACTTATTATTTTGATTTTATTACACATTTCAATTTATAATATATGTATTTTTTCCAAATTTTCCTGGCAGATATGGGCTTCCATATTCAGTGGGAAAAACCTGAAAACTGGTTTTCTTTACAACCCAACAAGAAGGTTGCCAGACAAGAATACACACCCAGTCTCTGCACGTGTGAAACTCACTGCTCTTTGACACAGCAAGTGGAGAAACAGGAGATAATTACCAGCTGTTTTCGCTATAATGTCAAATATGATCTTATTATTATGGGTCTGTCAGATCTGTATATTAATATAATGCAACTTAGAGGGGTTTGTTCAGAAATCATTTGAGACTTCGCAGTCTAACCTCTCAGTTTGGGCAGTTTTCTACTTCAAGACCATAATTTGCTGTGAGTAAGAAACCCGGAAATAGTGAGACGTGTGATGGAGGGGCTGGACTCGTGTGAATGCGTTTGTTTAGGAAGAGAAAGAGAGAGAGAGAGTCAGCGAGCTTGAGAAGTCTTCATCCAACACATACAGCCTGTCATCTGATTTATTTCACTTCTGTGGGAATTGATCCGTATTGACCAATAAGGTCTCTTTGTTTCTGTGCAAACTTCTGCAGCATCATCCTCACGGAGACGCGGACTACCTCTTTTATTTGAGCGATAAGATGGTAATAACGCAACTAATATTCCCTGTGTTCATTCATAAGTGGTGACAACTCGTCTTCAAACACGGATGTATGCGACATACCAAGCGGAGAGAGAAAGAAACCCGAACAGGACGATCCTTGAGAGGAATTAAACTCGTTTAACACAAACAATGATCCAGGTTTCCGATGTGAAGGGCTGAAACCAACGACATTTAATTTTATTTGCAGCGAGGGCTCTGATTTGAACAAATCTTCGCAACCAAACGCAGGGATGACAGTGAAGCTTGACTTTGAGGAGAGTTTGAAGGACTCTCCACGATTCAGGTAAGAACTTAACCTTCGCTATATCCCTCACAAAGATGCAGGTGAGACAGCTAATGGCTTTTAACAGCAAACGCATCAATAAAATCTCTGTTTTGATGCAAAATGTTCAAATTAGCGGCGAAGAACAACTATTTTTTGTCTTTTAAAATGCATTTTCAGACTGTGTTTTTAGTGATAATCAGTAGTCTGTGATGAGGTCAAACAGTGTTGTGTCACTGTTGGGGTCAGCAAAAGAAATGACGCACTACATGCAGGCCTGCAGAGATGTGATGACAGATCTGAGGTCTGATATTTTGTTTTCTGATGTGTCACTGAAACACAGGAAGTTCACATATTATGAAAAACTCTCATAGAAAAATCAGAAGAAGTTATAGTGATGGATGGCTTTTCTTGACATGGATTTGTAATAAATGTAAACCTTGTAATTTCACCCATACAAAGAGTTACTTCTTGGCTTTTATAGGAGCCTATAATTTATTACATCCAAGGGTGTAGGAATGAGTTCAACAGATTACGTCCCAAGTTCAGAAAGAAACCATGATTGTCTATTACTGCATATCAGTAGGTAATTCATTTTCTTTCAACTTCAGCATCTGTTGTAATAAGTTTCACAAAGCTGGTTTTGCAAGTAACTTAAGAGAAAGGTTGGCAGAACTTGGGTGTGCCCCTCGCAGCTTCTGGCACTGGGCCTGAGTCACACTGACTGCTGCCCTCTCCTCCAGCTGATTTATGATGCCCATTTTGAATTTATGAGTCTTGCACAGTGGTGGAAATTTTGAGCTGGCATCCGCCATGCTGGGGTCTCATGTCAAGCAGAAAAAGGAAGGATATGATTATGAAACGTGTCAAGATAGATAGGCAGGGAAAGTGAGGGAGCGAAGAGGACATAATGAGGTATAAAAATAAAAAATAAAAAAAGTTCTGACATCTTTTTGGTAACTACTCAGATGTGCTACCACTGTTGCTAAGTAACAGTGGGGTGGGAGGGCAACAGGAAATGAAGCGAGATGTGCTGAGGTGATCAACAGGAGACAGGAAGTGTGTTTTCTGTGGGGAGAACCATGGCGGAAACTGAGCTTCAGCTCTGTCTTAATATGCTCTCTTGCTTTGTGCCTGTCAGGCAGGGAGAAAAGAAAAGGATGTGCCACTCCACTGAAGGAATCTTTCAGTTATTCTCCTCTGTGGTCTCCTCTTTGCTCTTTCTTTCCGTCTCTTCTTCGTTAACTTGTCATTTGGTCGTATTTCAAGAGGACATGACCTCAGACTTTGCTTCAAACCTCCTTGCACTAACAAACACAAACAGCTACTGTCTGTCCTGTCCCTCCTCTCTTCTCTTTTCACTAAGACTCGTCTCTTTTTTTCTCTGTACTGTTGGTGGAAGGCAGCGGAAACCACATGCTTGAGCAGAAAGAAAGAGACAGAAAAAAACAATAAAATGTCACTCCAAAAACCTCAAAACTACCCTTGCAGAGGTCTTTAAGAGGCTTTTGTACATGTGGGTTGAATAAGACTTCATTCTTGCTCTCAAAAACAAAAGTTAAACCACAACTATCCCTGACTGGATGCTTTTCTTGACTGTATTGTCCCAAAACTTTACCCAAGTCTAAAGGAATGTAATTTGAATTCTGTTAAAGGTTGCAAAGTTTCTAAATATACCAAACCCATCATGATGCAATACTATGAAGTGAATACATAAAGATGTCCTGGGCTTGAAAGGACAGCAGTAATTCACTTAATGTTGGACTGCTGAAATTTGTCTGAATTTAATTAAAACAGGACAATATACAATGCTGTTTGCAGTTAATTTTTCTTTTATTTTCAGCAGGAAATTAAATTTATTAACATTTAATGAGAGGGTGAATTTGAAAAATAAATAACAAAAGCTAAAAATAGGTGCATGAAAAATGTCTTTTTTGACACAATTTTCGATTTATTTTAAGATTATTTAATTAATTTAATATATGATAAAGATGAAAGCACATATCCTTAATTTTAGTTGTGAAATGCAGCCTAGCCAGTTTACCAGTTGTCATAGAAGAGGATTCACATATTTGAGCTATTAGTCCTGGTTAAGGTATCATATAATACTTTATTAAGCCACTTTGTAATCTATAATATAAAACATGTTTTATCAGTATTGCAACAAACTTTTCATATAACTCAATGACAGCGACACAATATCTATAACTATATATATGTGTCTTCCTCTTAGAGCTGCCATCGAAGTCGTCCAAAATGATGTGAGTGAGCTTGAGACTCGATTGGACAAGGTGAGACGCACGCACATGCACCCACACTGCTCCGCTCTACATTCACACATGTTCCACACAACAAAAGAAAGCACACAAACAAGTATCAGATATAGCTGGACACATACTTCTTGTATGTGGAGGCAGTGAAGTGAGAGGTGGGTATTGGTTTTGAGGGAAAATTTACCTGAATGTAGCAGGAAGTAGCTGTGAGTGCTGCTTCCCCATCATATTGTCCTGCTACTTACTTTGTTCTGCTTTAACGTTTAAAATCCATTTTCCTGGTTTTGTGCTAGTGCTATGAGTGACAGTTTCACACGTAATCATCAAACAGACATTAGTCACATGCTGTTTCTGTTCCCTGATGAAGGATAAGTAGAAATGTTGTGTTTCTATGTTGTTTATGCTTCTGCCGCCCAAGATTTCAGGATCAAATAACCACCTAAAGACACCTTTACCTCTAAAATGTCAGACAAATTACCATTCTGTGTTCAGCAGCAGGAAAAAAACAGGACTATCTGGATTGATAAACTTCTGGTAACATTTATCTGGCCTGTGTACTTTCTCATTCTCAGTTTTTCTGCTGTGCAGCTGAACTCTGATCTTAGAGAAAAGAAACAAAGAAAAAAAATTCTAGTTTGCATGAGATGCTTTTTCACGAAATTACTTTGACGATGTACTACATTTAGTGGTCATTGTTGTCTTAAAGTTCAGCATGGTGTTATGCTGTGACATGTCTGATCTACACAAAGATAAAAAAGCAACTTTTTGATAAAAGTTCTTATCAGTAGCACAGCTTGTAAAAACTGCTGTCGAAAAAGCAGAGGAGAAATAGTAATATACTTCTTATTTCTTTTTTTTTTTGTTTGTTTGTTTGTTTTTTTAGCTACCCTATGGTATGTATAAAAAATCTAAAATATTTTTTTTACACAATGCTAACATTGGGGTTTAAGAGCAGTTATAGAGTTTAATCAGCCTTCAGTACTGCATCAGTTGAACTTGCTGTAGTTATGGGTATTTATCAGCTCTGGTCCCAGTCAGCATTGATGAAAAGACAGGCTTCAAGAGTAGGTATGGTTCAGTTTCCTTGATAGAAACATCTCACACAAAAGACTTAAACTGATAGTGATAACTAGCAGACAAAAACGGAAGAGATTACTTGATTTAACATGTTTGCAAATTATCTAGCATCTCACTCCCAGAACTGCTGTTTTTGCACTGATGTCTGTGGTTTGATCATAATTAGTCAGGTAGCTCAATTGTCTAAGAATGCTGGGGTTATCAGAAACTGTGTGGTCCAACACAGCCTGGAATATACAGTGTACAGTGTAAGGCCATCCCATCATGTTGTCCTAGTTTTTAACTACTTTTGATGTAAAAAGTATCAATCTAGGGATTGAAGTACCTGAAAACTCCGCTTAAATTCTGCACTTGAGAAAATGACATTACTGTTCTGCAGTCATAAAAAATGTTAGATTGTCTGATATCTGAAAAATTGTTTTCAATCATTTCTGAGCTTGACTGATGAATGAAGATGGGCCTACACTATATGCTGTCTGCAAAGGAGGGGCGTAAACTGAACTGTGGATGCAAACTGAACCAAACAGATCTTGACAAATTATTGATAAATGTATCTAAACAGTTGTTTTGCACTGTTAGGTAACATGAGGTCCATATGATACAGACCTAAATTAGCTGGAAGCTTTGAGGACATTATACCAGGAGGACTTACAGTATATGCAATTTCATGCTCGATATTTATCTAAAATCACAAAATGGCTTTTTCAACTTTTCCACCTATGCACAAGCACTTACTGACAGTGCACTTAGTGGAGACTGAGATCTTTGCTCTTCCTGTAAGAACGAGGAAATGTTTTCAGTGGTTACTCCCATTTAATTGACTATATCGTATCAATATCTATCTGGAAAGAATAACAGGCTCAGAATTTTCTTTGCCACATTTTTAAGCACCAAAACTGAAAGGACATGACCTGATAGCGGTGCATGTACACATCTGCTGATATGTGGACTGTTCTAACTGCATTTTGACTTGCCGTAGCAGAAAATTCTCATTAGTTATCAGTAATATTAAAAACTATAAAAAAATGAAAATGTTTTAGCAAGGTTTTGCAGTGTCACAATGAGTGTGCATACAATGCCAGGACCCTAAAATTAAATCACAATGTCATTTATAATCAAACTGGGGATTCAGACTGGTGCTAACCGTCCGCAGGCTTCCAAAAGTGGTCAAACGAGTTGCGCAGCTAACCATACAAGAACAATTAAATTTTTGTTATCACTGTAGTTGCAGATGACAGGCGTAAGAGAACAGTTAGTAACAATAGTGCAAAATAAGCAGAGAGATAAGGTCAGTGAAGAAGCAGAAGTTTGATTCAACTGCAAACTTAGTTTTCTAAAATTAACCACCACAAGCTACTGATACTGCAACTGGATGAATTTCTCTTTGTGAAGTATTATAGTTTCATGTAAAGACACACTAACATAATTAGAGAGAGCAACCCCAAGTAGGAAAGGTCAGTATCAGTGGTATGTGGGTGGACAATGTGCTTAAACCTTGTTTCTTAGAACTTTGATGTATATTTGACCTTCATAGGCTATACGTTTTTAGCACTATGAACTAGCTAGCTTACTAGCTTACTGTTGAACCATATGAGGATGACCAGGGAAAGAAAGAATGCAGTCTACACCCCTCAAAAGCACAAATCCAGACCACTGTAGCTAAATGTCTGAAACTATTTAAATAAGTCTTGGATCAATGATTTAAGTCTTGAATAAATGAATGAATGAATGAATGAATGAATGAATGAATGAATGAATGAATGAATGAATGAATGAATGAATGAATGCATGAATGAATGAATGAATGCATGAATGAATGAATGAATGCATGAATGAATGAATGAATGACACTTGAAATTACTATAAATATAACTCAATGAGGTGTTTACAGCTTGTACCTTGGGGTCAGTTAGGTGTGCACAAGGCTTTGTGAGGATGTATGTACCCTATAAATTGTTGTGATCCTGAGACCACTCAGGTAAGAGGATACATTTGGTTATGTGCTAGAAATTGTGACGATATACTGCGTGAGGGAGCCAATCGTTGCTTAAAAAGATACAAGTTGTCTTTAAAAAATCTCTTATTTTCATACAGCATTTTTTAAATTATGTTTTAGAATATACAGTATTAATTAGTCAATGGGTCTGGACACACTTGGTTGTTAAATTTAATGGACAAGTGGATTGCACTGTGACTTTAATGTGTGGACTAGAACGAACTTCCTGTTTGCTTAGTCATTCATAGTGGTAACAACATTTATCCCCTCAACTACATCTTTGTAGAGTATTGAGAGCTCTTAAGTTTTGTTCTATATTTGTGTCCTCTAGCTTGTGAAACAATGCCAGGCCATGTTGGATGCAGGCAGAGCCTACTGTCAGACGAGTAAGAGCTTTGTCAATGGCCTCCGAGAGCTGGGTCACCACTGCTCTGGTGACAAGATGATGGAGGTGAGAACACTCTGTAATGCCAGTCATTTGTTATTTTTACACCCAAGTTATCTCCCATGTTATTCTTGCACTAAAGGCTGAGCCATGGTGGAAGTATGTGATTACTGACATAGCCTTTTATCAGCAAGATACAAAAACTTCCAAACAGATTCTGATGAATCTTTATTAGCAGATCAACGTTTTAATATTTTCTATAATAGGGCATCAGCATGGGAAGATGCACTCTCATGATATTGAAAAAGTATGTGCATTATTACGTAAATTTTGTGCTAAAAAGACAGAATAGTATTGCCTCAATGAACAGAAATTACACTTTAGAAAAAGATGATGGTTAGAGATGTAAAAAATCAAATTGCCCTTAAGATTTTTTTAAAATGTAGAGCCTAATTAATCTAAGCTGTTTGCCCTGCAGGGTTGCTTGGACAGATTTTCTAAAAAGCTCTCTGTCATCTTGGAAGCACAGGGGGTAAGTGTGTCTGTCCATCTTTTAAAGCGTGTATAACTTTCTTCATTCCGCTCATGACATTTATCAGCTAAAGCGTAAGGCCACGTAAAGCTGTAACACAGCTTTGAACACACTGTATCTGACTTTTACCAGCGATCTGCTGCAAGAGATTTGTCTTTGCTTGTGTCCTTGTAGGAAGTCATTGAGATCACACAGAAGTCAGTCAAGACGAAGCTGCAGAACTTCGTGAAGGAGTGAGTGAGCTACTTTTTCAGCCCTCCCTGTTTGTTTAATCTAATCTTTTTGGATTTGGTTCCTCTTTCCCAACATCATCAATGTACATGCAATTAGCCAACATCTTCAGACTAAGGCACTCCCTTCCATCTGTCAACCTTTTCTTCATACTTTGTCTTGAAGTGCTTCTATTATGTGGAATGATTTGGTAAATTAGATTAAGGTCATCAAACAGTAGCCATTTGTGATAGCTAACTGGTTTCTACTCTGCTCCACTTATTTTTGCTCATTTAAACCTAAAAAGACAAATTATATTAATAAAGCTAATTACTTTTCTCAATGTTCTAATTTTACTAATATTAATAAAAAAGACTAAATCACATTTTCTTCTTTCCTCCCCCTCTATCTTTAGAGATGTTCGTCGGTTCAAGGATGTGCGGAAAGAGTTTGAGCGCAGCAGCGAAACCCTGGAGGGGACGCTGGCCAGGAATGCTCAGGCTCCACGGGGGAAGCAGCACGAAGTAGAGGAAGCAAGCAATGCTCTGCTTAACGCACGTAAGGCCTTTCGATCTGAGGCCTTGGACTATGTTCTAGAGGTGAGAAAAATACTCAGTATAATAAAAAAAATAAATCATATATTTGCAGAAAATTGGGTTTATCCTGAATTTATTTCAGCTTTAGCAGTCACTGAGCTGCCACAAATGCTTTGAATAAAATATAGTGCAGTACATCTGTCTGAGGTTTGGCTCAGAACGTCCTATCTTGTGGTTGTGGCTCCAGCTGTCCACCATACTTTTTTTTTCTTGGTCATGGAAAAGTGTGTGTAACCACAGACTATCTACCCCCCTGCTTCAGATTAATGTCATTGAGGCCAAGAAGAAGACGGACATTCTGATGGCAGTAAGTTCATGCAAACCTGATCAATGTTTTTAGTAATAAAATGATATATTGAAATATAAATAACTATGGCTTCAACTTTAAGATGTAGGCCTAGACTGTATTATGTGTCTCATTAGGCAGTTTTTTTTATCTGTTCTGTTTCCTGTCAGATATTGTCGCTGATGGAGGCCCAATCACAGTTCTTCCAACAAGGCCACCAGTCTCTATCAGAGTTGGAGGAATATCGACAAAACCTCAGTAAAGAGGTAATTATTTCCTTCATTATGTTATATTTTACTATCATGTCCTATTCTATGGACATATTCTACCTACCTTACATTACCTGGCAAACGTGTGCCTTTATGATTTAGTCACTTAAAGCTCCAGCAACAACACTTTTGAGCATATGTGCATTGCATTCATAGCAGCAAGTATTAACATAAAAAATATTCTACAATATACTGCAGAAAAGTCCTGTTGCATGACCCAGTTTCAGGTTTAGTCACATTTAACTGTAGAATACTTTGGTTAATCAGCTCAGTTACTTCATGATGAGATGTCGGTGCGGAGGTGCTGAGTTTCGATTGCTCCAAATGTGGTGCTGTCTATTTTGGTCAAACATCTCAAGTTTGGTCTTTTTTCTTTGAGCTTTGCAAAGTTTACAGACCAGGAAACTGGCAAAATGTGCAAAAAAGGGCACCTGGATGATTCTCAACCTCTTCATTTCTATGAAAGCAATGAGGATGTACTTCATTTTTCACACATGAAATTTTTATGTATTCTGATATAAAACTGTTAGTATTTCAACATTCTTTCCAATTTAATCTAAGAAACAGAGCAATGTTTATTTGTCCCATTGGAGTAAAAAAAAGAAAGAAAGAAGGAGGCGTCTTTAAAAATGCTTTACAGAGGTTTTACAGATTAGTTCGTAAAGAGATACAGCAAAATGTTTCTATTAAAAAATCAATGGGGTGTTTTAGTTAGTTAGTTAAATGTTGTGTGGATAAACTGCATCCAAGCTGGCATCTGTCTGTGGTGAAGCAGTCACAAGATGACATCACGCTTTCATCGTGACAGGAAAAAGTGAGCAACAGCAGGAAATATTTTACGTCTGTGTGTCGCTGTGCATGTGTGTTTGTTCCAGCTCTTTTATCTGCAGAAACTGGAAAAAGAAAAAGAAGAAAAAACCTGCACTGTCAACTTTGAGCATCGGCAGAATCACTGCTGAGTGGTTTTCTTAAATGAAAAGAATTTAAAACAGGAAATAAATTGTGAAAACGTTCACTAGCTGAACTAAACCACAGCAAGTCTCTTCCTGTTTCAACAGGAAATGATAGGAATGAGAATATGCAGATACTACAGAAAAGGAAGATTAGGAGTAATACATGAAACAGACTCTCTACAAATGTTTCTTCATATCTCATTAAGAGTGGCTAATGAGGTGGGTTGGAGCTACTTAGAGCTTTGAATTTTCCTTAGTTACTGCTGTGTCTTTGGACAAGGCACTACATCTGTGCTGATCCCACGGTGAACTGAATAATAGAGTCCTAAAAAAGAAAAAATTCTAACCGAATTTGAGCTGTTTAGACATTTACTGCTGGCATCTCAAAGAAATAAATAAATCAGAGTTTGTTTCTAAAGATTAATGCATGTCTCTGTTCTGACAGCACACTCAGTTTGTCCTAGACGCTGCCAGAGAGAAGAGGGACATGGAGCAAAAACATGCAGAGATCAAGAAAAAGGTGATGACTGAGAAAATGTGCAATTTAAAAGGACAAACCACAGATTTTTCTCATTGAAGGCTGTTTTGGTGTTGCATTCATTGTGAGGCATTGTGGGTAATTTAGGTTTCTTATTTTGTTTCTTATTTTTGGCAGATTCACAATGATAATCTGGGGAAGTTTTCTAATAAATAAACACTTTGACTGTACAAACTTATCCCACTTAACCATAGTAAATACTATAGAAATCTACTAAATACCAGAGAAATCCAACCAGCAATTTCAATGACACAGAGTGACTTGTATTTCTTTTACATATCCAGGATATGTCGTTCGATGACTCCATTATGGATTTTAATGCTGATGCAGCTAATGGGATTGCAATGGAGGGCTACCTTTATAAAAGGGCCAGCAACGCTTTCAAGACCTGGAGCAGGTACAGGTTTTTACCACCAAATACAAATACTTTCATAAGCTTTACACATAGTCTCTAAGATGTAACTTCACAAGTTACATTTTGATGTTTTCAATGGGTGAATCCTAGACTCCATGATCATCCTCTGTGTTCTTTCTCTACCTTAGACGTTGGTTTTCAATACAGAAAAATCAGCTGGTGTATCAGAAGAAGTTTAAGGTAAATTTTAAATCTAATGGTTTGGAAGAAAGAGCTCTGTGAAAACACGTCTTGACTACGTCTATGTCTCCTTCAGGACCAGCCCACAGTTGTGGTGGAGGACTTGCGTCTCTGCACAGTCAAGCCCAGCTCTGAAAATGAGAGGCGATTTCTCTTTGAAGTGGTGTCCCCATCTAAGTGAGTTTGTGTGGGCGCACAGCTTTATGCAGTCATTGCACATGTGTTTCTGAGCCGTGCTTGTGGATTTTCATCAGTGTTAAGTGTGTGGATTAATGTGTCCTGCAAACGGGTGTAGGGGTTGTGTGTGTTGTGTTTGAGAATTAGTCAGTAGCTGTTTCCTGTTTCTCATGTCACGTACTGAGAAATTAGATGGTCACAGTGTTTAAATGTCTGTGTTTGTGCAGGTGCTGTTTGTTGCAAGCGGACTCAGAATGGCAGCAGCAAGCATGGATCAGTGCTGTCCAAAACAGCATCGCTTCAGCCTTTCAGGAGCACAGAGAGGACACACATAGCCCTGTGAGCAAACACACACACAGAGAACAGAAAAAAAAAAACCTTATCTAAAATATCTGTATTTTTAGTGGATGTTGATTCTGCTGAGATTCTGAGTAAATTTTTCCCCTTTCTGTGTTTCTTATTTCCTGTGTGTTTGTGTTATCAGAGGCAACGTTGCAGCTCTGTGTCAGCCAACAGTGTACTGGGAGGAGGGGTCGGAGGAGCAACGGATCAAGAAAACAAGGGCTGCAAGGCACTGGAGGAGGTTCAGGCAATCCCAGGGAACCGGCAGTGCTGCGATTGTGGAGAGCCCGGTCCAGACTGGGCCTCAATCAACCTTGGCATCACACTGTGCATTGTCTGCTCTGGAATACACAGGTAAATATTCTGTACCATTAACATTTTAGGTTTAAACTCTGATAAAGGCCAAAAAGTCCTCATTATTCAACAACATTCTCATTCTGATGGTCTAAAACTACAACTGATCCCCATTAAAATACATGAACAAGTACACACACACTCACTTGACTTTAGTCATGTGGTGTAGTGATTTCCTTCTCTTACAGGAGCCTGGGAGTTCATTTCTCCAAAGTGCGCTCTCTCACTCTTGACTCCTGGGAGCCAGAGCTCATTAAGGTAATTTAACCATTTAACATTTGCTACACAAACCTTAAGATGGCCTTTTCTATGCTAGCAAAATGTTCCTGTGTGAATGATGACTATGTAAGGGATTATGTAAAGCTTCCAATAACTAATCTTTCACCAAAAAGCAATCAACACTGAAAAAAATTCTCTTTGTACCTCTTTCTTTGCTGTTTTTAAGTTGATGTGTGAGCTGGGAAACACAGTAATCAATAGGATCTACGAGGCTCGTATTGATGAGATCACCATTAAGAAGCCCCACCCTTCCAGTCCCAGGTACAGAACAGACAATATATTTTCATTAAAGGGGATTCTACTGATCTTACATTGCAGATTATATTACAAAAACGGTCCTATGTAGAAACCTATGAGCTTTTTCGAAGTGGAGACAATAACCAGGTATTTCCAGAAAAGAGTCCAGAGGGACGCATTCGAAACAAACTGGTTGTAAAAGCTGAAATTTCTTGAGCTCTGACTACAGTAACTATTCATCTTTTATGATAGTGCTGCATATCTTTATGGGCTACCATAGCAGATTCTTAAAATTATGAACTGTTGTAAAGGAAAATCAACTAGTTTTATGTACAGTATGTGTTTGATTATTACTAAGAAATTCACAAAATATAAAACTGCAATCACGGTATGGAGGCCTTTGGCTGTTAGAGGGGTAAATCTTTGTGATTTAATTCAGCTGCGATTCCCCTGTTTAAGCATTCAGTGTATTTCAAATTTGCATTCTCAAATTCCTCTAAAACCCCATATTTCTATATTTTTACTAACACAATCTGTCAGATCAGTCTGAATTCCTGGTTTATTTATTTAGTAATTAAAACTCAACTGTCTTAAGGCTAAAAAGCTGCATCATTCAGTTCCAGTGTTTTGGTACTATACAGTACTGCCCACTGCTACTTGTCTTTTTTTCTCCAAGCATTCAGTCTTTCAGTAGTTCTACAAGCTTTCTGAAGGTCTTGTTTTTCTATTTTCTATTGGCTGCTTTTTAAAGCTTTTTCCTCACTATTATCCATGAAATAAATAGTAATAGTAAAATAGTATTTTTGCACCATCAAGTTGATTCCCAAAGAACCATTAGTTGAAGATTTGGCATTATGGTGTTCAGTGAGAAAACTGATCAAAAGCAGCAAAAGAAGTAGCAGACCTAAAAACAAATATCTACATAAGATGAGCTGTATCTGAAAATATTGTTCTTTGGAAATCAGAAACCAGTAAACAGTAAAAACAAAAAAACAAACAAACAAAAAAAAAGATAAAAAAGAAAAATAAAGAAGCCAGATTCTGAAAGAATTGGACTCAAAATTAGCAGCAAAAGTGGGATCATCTTTAGAATGAAAATAAACAGACAGCCAACATCTGAAGAGGAGTTCAAAAGAAAACTGGAACACTTAAAAAAATAATAGAAAGTTTCTCTGAGAGATTCAGGTTCTATCGAAAAATAAAGATTGTTTAAAGTGTTGGGTAAAGGTACATTTTTCCTACAACACCAAGGTCTTCAATGGTTGGTGAAAGTCTTAGTCTAATCTTTTTCTGAGTTAAAAGTTTAATTCAACACCATCTTGTTACTTTTTTAAAATTATTTTTATTTATAGTTCAGGCTTTTCCAATAAGTTTGTTAAATTACAGAGTGCAGCCCGGGGTAGTTATTACTAGTCCATCACAGGGGTTAATGATTGCTACAATTTTGTGTTGGGAAATGTCCACACCTCTGCTGGCTTAGTCTATCAGATGTGTGCCCTTTTAATAATAAAGATTTAAGTTTTTTTTGTAAGTGTACAACATCGCTCTTCAGGCGGCTGCAAACCATCAAAACGCTGTCCTCCACATTTCTTCTTCTGCTGTCTCAGTATTGGTGTAAGTGCATGTTCACATCATAATCTGATGATTACTCTACCACTACTCTGAGTGAGTTGATTCTCTCCAGCTCTTCACAAAACAAGCACACAAACATGATTTTAGATCAGTTGTTCAGTGAGAGTCTTGTAAAGGTTTCCCCTGTTAAGCTCTGTGTGGCTCACCAATTTGCCGCTGGCTACTTCTTTTAAACTGACTCTTTGACTTCCTTGTCTCTGTTCTGTGTTTAGTTGCAACACACAGGAAGTGTGCAGGTAAATAATGCAGATGGTTGATATTTCCTGAAACTTGTAAAGCTGCTTGCCTTATGCAGTCTTCTTTATTTCCTTTTTCTTTTTACACACAGGCTGATAAACCAATGTCTTCTTATCTAATTAAATTGGCTCTTTATATTGAAAGTTAAAAATATTTAGTTTGTCATCCAATAAAATAAAAAGAAGGAACTTTTAAATTCTTAAATTAGCCTGACCGCTGCTCAAAGTTATTGCTTCATTTACAAATGTTAGAAATAAAATCTCTTGTTACAAAGATGTACGTTTTGCAGACAAACTCAACACAACACAAGCCTGCATGGAGGCTTCTTCTGTTTCCTTGTGTCACTTTGATAGAAGCTTGCTGGAGAAATAAGCATTTCCCTCTTCTCCCCTTTTATTTTGTATTTTTTTCACAGAGGAGACAAGGAGTCATGGATTCGATCAAAATACGTTGAAAAAAAATTCATCCAAAAACTGCCCGAAGCTGGCAGGAACCCTCCGCTGAGGCGATCCAGTGCCAGGAGAAACAGAGCGGCCACACAGGATCGAATCACAGAGCGACCGGCGCTCAAACCTAAACCAAACCGAGCCACGCTGCCAAATGTCACAGGTAAAAAAGGAATCAGAATGGATCTGTCTTTTCCATTTCTAGTTCATTACTCATTTGTTCCTGCTGGTGTTAATGATAGAAACATCCCCAAACATGGTGATCCAGCAAAATTACTTGAAGTAAAGTTTAATACTTTGAGGCCGTTGTGGCAGACAGCAGGATCAACCAGTTTCATAAATCTGTCTTCCTTCACAGGGTTAAACCCCAAAGATTTTGACCAAATAAACAACACAGGCTTTCACAAAGGTGGGACAAAGCACATACACATACCACACACACACACACACACGATGCATCATCTGACTTGACTAAAACAAACATGTACTTTCATTTGAGCTTTCAAAGCTTTAAAAAGTATCACATGACAGATTAAAACAGGCCTCTTTGGCTGTAATGTTCCCAAAAATTATAAAAAAACAAGCAAACATTAAGATGTACTGTTTCTCCACAAACCCCTCAGATGTGGAAGAGGAAGAGGAGGATCTTAGCGGTCTTCATCCTGGGGCACTACTGTATCGCTCTGCAGCCCTGCAGAACTTCCCCGTCATGGCTGACGCTCTGGCCCACGGAGCTAATGTCAACTGGGTCAACTTGACCAATGACTCGAGCACACCCCTGATACAAGCCGTCTCTGTGGTGAGGAGAGCGTGCGCTGACCATCCAAACAGGCTGAATCCTGCTGAACCTTTGGCCCAAACGCATTTTAAATCAAAGATATCTCTAAACTGACAAGACATTTTCAAGAAGAAATGTATTAAAGTAAAAGGATAAAACTTCAGGATCACTTATTTACTCATAAATGGTGTAATATCACAAAACTTCATAATGGACAAGGTAGTAATAAGAAACTCGATTCTGTTTCAACCAGAACGCCCTGGCAGCCTGTGAGTTCCTGCTGCAGAACGGCGCCAACGTCAACCAGGCAGACAGCAACGGGAGAAGGCCACTGCACCACGCCACCATCCTCGGTCACACAGGGTACAGAAAACACACCCCTCACTTTATTGGAGATCAAATCAGTTATCATCTTCTACAGAAACCCAAACCCATTAACTAATTAAGACTGTGCCTCGATTCTAGAGCCGTAGGCTCTGGGAATTATTAATTACTGTTGTTTATGCTTAATGTTTAACAGTTTTGCTGCAACATCAACACAGTCCATAGCAGTGAAATGTGTGTTGTTCTTTACAATAACAGAGGAAGAGTCTTCTGCTTTGAAGTGATAATTATAGCCTCTAATGTGTTGAGCCTCTAATTAGTTTCAAATCTCACAAAGCTGTCTCTACTTTTAACCTGATTAAATCACCATAGTAACTAATGGTAAGTTAAACCTTTCAAGAGGGGGTTATTTTCAAAGGGTCCCATCAAATAATCTGTTTTGCCTAAGAAGGTTCCTTACTGAGTGAAATGACCCAGAAGTTTCTGAATGGCAGCCATGAAAAAGAGCTTATCAAACTCTTCATGCCACAGAGAGGAGTTTGGATGCTTTCATTATTATCTCCTTTAGGGAAGGAAATACTGGTCCATCCTTTAAGAAAGAAAGGCGATAACTTTCAAAGTCACTCTTGATAATTTTCCCACAGTTACAGTAGCTGCAATTCATCTAGATGAATACAAAAACTGGAGGGTAAGCAGTCCGAATATATCTGTTCCTTTTATGGATTTTTATCATTCATCTGAATATCCAGCCTTATTACGATAATGTGCTAACTATATCATAGTTGTGGAAATTTTATGAACAGGTCTTACTTTAACACCGCAGAGCCGCATCACGGCTTAGTGTAGGTGTGGTGGGATTCTTATTGAAGCATTGTTGTCTTTTCCTAAGTCCTTACAAATTTCCCAACCATCTTTCCTTAAGCTGATGAGGTTTCACAACAAGGTTAGTGAGGAAAAGTTTTAGAAAAAGATTTTAGGAGGTCATTTACTCACTTTACCATACTCATACTTTTTTACTTTAATAATACCAAAGCTGCACAATTACATTACTAAAACAGGAACCTGCATGTGCTTAGTTATAATTTGGAATTACATAAACATGTGTTGGTCCTGTTTTGCACCACTGATACTGCTGCTGACAGATTGAAAAACATTTATAGAGTTCTTAGATACACACCTGTGATGCAACCTGGGATCACAGGGGGTTTGGGTTCTTTTAACAATCAGACCCCCTCCTCCAGGCGACCCAGCCAGGGCTGATCAGGCCCCAGCTTGTGTCCAGGTAGCGC
>JBAMHW010000005.1:12508644-12519908 GCA_037177495.1 Rhadinocentrus ornatus | reverse complement strand
ATTGAAGCAGCTCCCTTGACCGAGAGACCATGAACTCCTCGCTCAGGCTGCTTATAGGGAGCTTCAGCTTGTTGGTCTGCGCGTACAGGGCGATACTGCTCAGGCTTCGTGGCAACCCCAGCCACCTGCGGACACACCTGCTGACCCTCATCTCGAAGCCTTCCACCGTTGAAATGGATAGAGAGGTGGAGATAATTGCCACAATTGACACAATACAAAATTTGCATTTTATAATGTTATTTAGTATAATAATAACATGGACCCACAGGAAATGAAGTGTATCAGAGCTCTGCAACGCTGCTGTAATGTTACAATTAAACAGCAGAAATTAAGAAAAACTTTTAAATGTGATCAGCTTTTTCTCCTGCCATCCCCACTTTGCTATTAGTGCACATTAAAAGTGACTGGGAGGCTTTCACTTCAGTGTTCAGTATGTCGATGTTAATAACTTTTCAGTAATCTAAAGGTGTGTGTTTTTATTGAGCGTTGACATTTTCTGGAGGACAACAGTTTAAACAGGTGTACAAATTATAATAACTATAATAAATATTGATTTTCTGACTAAATCTTGCTGAGCTTTCAGTTTTACAGACTGTTACCTTCTCTACTTACATTCCCAGGTTGGTTTGTCTCTTCTTGAAGCGAGGCGCTGACTACAACGCCCTTGACAAGACCCAAAAAGACCCCATAACTATTGCTGTGGAGAACGCGAATGCTGACATCGTCACTTTGTAAGTGTTTGAGTGATGAGAAAAATCACATGAACCAAAGAAAGAAACCTCTTCCAACACATCCTCCTGTCTTTCAGGTTGAGGATTGCCAAAATGAATAAAGAGATGCGGGAGATGGACGGAGCGTTCGGCCAATCAGGTCATTCAGAGGGGCAGGGATCTGGGGGGTCACTGAGTGGGACAGGAGTTGGGCTGGCCAACACCAGAAAGAGTCTCCAGGCTATAAAGAACCATATAAGTGGCTGGGCTTTGGGGGGGTTACATGACTAGCAGGGCTAAGATAACATCTCAATACAAGGACCACCGGTTGTCAGATAAAATAAATAAATGAAAATGATCAAGTCCTTGTTAATCAAGAAGTTAGAAGACAGGATACGATGAGTTTAGAGGCTGGAACGCCGGCAAAAAACAAACTTACTGACTGATAAAAAAATAACCCTTCAACGAAGAAAGTCAACATGCACTTTGTGCTGTACAGGCACATCATCCTGCACTTTGAAACTTACAAGCTACCCAAATACAATGTCACTACAGGTCAACATGTGAGCGCTATCAGTCTTTGTATTTTATCGGGCTTTGTCAGGCCTATTTCTAGTATATTTTGGATATTTTTATATCCACTGTGCACACTGCTTTGACATTATCAGATGTAATATATCTTGTTACGTACCGGATTGCCATTCCAGTTTGCCATTCCAGTTTTGTAAGCTAATTTTAGTGGCTGTTGTTCACTCACTATTCTGTGAATAGTGAGTCGGTTTGAGCTTTCACGTTCTTCTATATGATGTGTTTTTATTTAAAAGAATTTCATACCAGGTCCTAAAGATCTGTAGTCGTCAATCTTAAGGTCAACAGTGGGTTTCGTATTATTTTTTTTATTTGGCTTTTCTTTTTAAGCTGCAGAATCCATTCTTTCATGATTGATCCGGTTCTTGTTAACTAGATTAAACTCCAGTATGTGATGGGAGCTTTTCAGTCATGAAGGAATGGAAGCATGGTGTGTTTGTCTGCTTGAAACAACTGCTGGTCAGTATTTGACATGCTGTGCTTTTTCATTGTTTGTCTTTGTTGTGTGCACTCGTGTGCCTTTGCCCTCTGCCCACTGAGATGTCCATCTGGCTTCAACTGCTTGTGCAGTGTGCCACCTACAGCAAATTAAGAGGTAAAGTGCATGTGCATGCAGTCGTGTTTATTTGTTGAGCTGCATGCTTCATGCTTGCATGTGTTGACTTATAACTCTTAATGTGTTCAGGAAAAATTGGCCATTATGGTTTAAAGAATTCTGTCTGAAAATTTGGTAGCTTTTGATGAAAAACGTCCAAAACAGCTGCGTCTGATAGAAATAGTGGATGTGTTCAAACGGAAGCAACATCGAATATTCTGTAAAACTTCAAGATTTGTGGCTCATGTCCTTTTTTTTTGGTGTTTTCCAGGTGATGAAACCTACCATGACATTTTCAGAGACTTTTCACATATGGCTTCAAACAACCCAGAGAAGCTCAAACGTCGCAGCGCAGATCCCAAAAGTTAACCAGCTGCTGCCTCCACCTCGTCTGCACCCATCTGTGCACATTTTACCACTTCAGTCTCATGTATTGTTACACACATACAGAAAATAGTCAGCTCTCAGGCATGCAAGCACACACATTTCCCCCTGGCTACCTGCCACGTGTTCAGTCGCAGCTCAGCTGGTGCTGACTTCAGAGGGGATAAACTCTCCAAACAGTGAATTCTTTGTGTGAGAACGTCAGCGCAGAACAATTGTGTCCAAGTGGAACCACTTTATGAGTACAGCATGAGGTGTCTTAATGTCTCAGAGGGAAACACCATCACTCTTGCCAACAGTTGCTAATTAAAACCAGTGAACCTGTTTTATTTTCTTTTTAACTAAAAGGTTACATGTACTGCTTTTTTTCTGACATTTAACATGAAAATACAGCAAAGAATTTTGTTGTACTTTGATGCAAAAAGTTTTATCTTTTATCTACATTTTGAAAGGTACTTTAAATTTGAGTTAAGATTAAATAAACCACAGAACGAGCTTAGATTAAAGTGTGTTTAATCGTTCATTTCAACTTGTATTGATGGAATAAGGCAGTAATTATGAGTCTCTTTACATTTTAAATTAGTGTACAGGACATAGATTTTTCTGTTAAAACCCCAGCAGAGGGTGCCATCACTTTGTGCCGCAGCTTTTGGGCCAAAAAGTTGAAGGTAGAAATGATGGTTTAACAAAATGCATGCCTCCTATAGGGACTTAAAAAAAACAACCAAAAACCAAAACATTTAAAACAAAATACACTGTTTTGCTGTATTTGCACATTTTAATAACAATATGCAGCTAGTTTGACAGTAAAGAAGAATATATCAACTTTTTTCACCTTTAAACAGATACTTAACCCCTGTTACGCATTAACCAAATGCCCCCTGCACTGCAACAACCCAGCAGTGTACCAGTGTCAAGCAGTTCTCGGTGACCCTGTTCTTTAAAACATGGAGTGAATCCAGCTGCTTTCATATGTGCAGAGTGCTTAAGCAAACAGAATGAAGATACTATCAGAAAGTGCACTTGAAAAAACACAGTTTTGTTCTCCTGCAGAGCAACAAAATGCACTGATAGAAGGAGAGGTTCCTGAGGCTAAAAAAGCTGTTAATAGACCTTGTTTTAGAGCTTTGCATAATAAATCAGTGTTAACATAGAGCGGCACTGTGTGGACCAAGACACTTAGTATCTTATCCATACATCTATATAAACAAATTAGTGGTAATAAAACAGACATTTGCAGGACTTTGTGAAGTTCAGTGTCACCAAACTGGAAAACAAGACCAGAGTTAGGCCAAATATGAACACTAATCCAGGCCATTTTCAACAAGAGCAATTAAACACAAAAACCTACACCTTAGTTTATGTCTTGGCACTACAACTTCTAATACAATGGTTGTAGAGATGGTATCATCCATTCATGGTGGATTCTGAAAATCTCTATTTTGTGTTTTAAATGTCACAGCCACCACGCTTCACTAATCTGCATAATATCAATGGTATGTGTAGTTAAAATGTGCACTTTTTTGCAGATAATGTGCACAAAGAACAGGAGGCTCCACAGAGCTTTAATCCAGCTGCAGTGCCGTTAATCATCATGTGTCACAGTTAAGTGAACAAAGTCAAATTGAAGGATGCAAAATCATATATGCAGAGTCCTAATTACATTTAAAATTCATATGAACCGTGGAAATATTTTTCCCTCCTAAGATTCTCAGCCAGGTAAGCTGAAAGTGCTCATTTGATGGCATGTTTCTTTCTTTTTTCCCCCCATATTTCATCGTTGGTCCATTACTTCATTTGCTGGCATCACTGTTTGCTTTGGATCTGAGCCTCTGAGGTATAACACAGTTCTTCATCGACTCATGCAACAGAATTCATGAAGATGACGTCTTCAGATACAATACAGGCTGATTATTTCACCTGTCAGACCGTTCCAGTTTGATTATTTGTGTCAGGTGGCAAACTATTCATCTGCAGCAGCTCTGGATGTAAACTGTTACTCTTGGCATCAAAGGAGCGTCTTGTAGGAGGCGGAGGATCTGTGCAGGAGAAATAGTGAGGTAGAGTGGCCATGGTCAGGCTACCAAGGAGCAGAAAAGATCCCGCAACCATGAAGGAAGCGACATAGTTGCTTGTGATGTCCTTAAGCAAGCCTATAAACGCAGAGACAGACCAAAAAGAAAATCTCCCATTAAACACAGACCATAATAAAACGCCATGAACGCTACACAAAATATTTAGGAACCATTAAAAATGTAATGAAATAACGAATGAGCAAATAGAGGAAAAGGATTAATCTCTTTCATGTGATGTTGCTAATGTTTTATTTGTTAGTCCGAAGTGGAAAAAGGCCTGGTACACACATAAGGATTTTTTATTCATGAAATCCTTTTAATCATGAGATTTTTCATCTGGTCGAGACCTCACAAGTTAAGATTGTTTAACAGTTCTGATCATACTGTGTGTGGTGTGCTCCGATAATCTAATCACAGCACAACACACATAACGATGATGTCCCGCAACTGATCTACAATCTAGTCCTTCGAGCCGGACGTCTCGCGGGACCAAACGTGATCTAACAAAAAGGTAGAAGACGAAACATGGCAACAACCGGAAAACACAACACCCAGCATGGAAGAGGATATACCGGACGAGGGAATGATGCCGGTCTTGGGACTATTGTTAACAATTGAAAAACAAATAACAGACTGGAGACAGCGTGAACATGGACTTTATATCCTTCCTTGTTCCCCAACCAGCTCGCTCTCTGATTGGCTACATTCTGTTCCACGCCACCACCCACACTTCAGGAGATGTCGGCTTTCCTCACACACATTAAGAGATTTGGTCGCAAATATTGACAATATTTCTGATTGTCGGCCACAACCCGTTTCGGAGCCGATTATCGGGACAAATCCGCTAGTAACACACCTCGGACCAAATGATTATTTTATAGGAAAATCTTATAAGACTCAAGATAATCGGGCGTTAGCCGTCCTTGGTCGGGAAGAGGCAAAATCGGGACAAAAACAGGGCGATAATCTTTATGTGTGTACCAGGCTTTAGACAGCAGTAGATCCACATCTGTTAGGTCAAACAAAAAAAACATAAATATGAGACATCTGAGGAGTTCTTAAATATACAAGTCTTCTTATCAACAGGATTTGAATGAAAAATTTAAACTTTAAAGTATTTATGTTTATAATGAGCCAGTGAAGATGATGTTATTGAACCTGTCTTAAATGTTTGACTGCAGTAGAAAGGAAGCATGTAACCTTTTTTGTTTAAGTGATCCATGCTGTGGCTTAAATCTTTCTTCTTGTAATTTTTAAAACAAACAAAAAAGTAAATTTACCACTTTTATAAAAAAAATTAAAGTTTTTTTTCCACATAAACTCACAAGTTTTATCTATCTTTAGAATTACAAAATTTTTAAAACCCTGATACCTCTGTGTAACATAGATTTTTGAAGAAAAAAAGTATAGCACAAATTCTATTTATTTCTATTAAAACTAAATAATCACAAAATGTTGAGAGAACAAATAGCAGATTACTCAAAATAAGAGAGAGTTATTCTATTAGGACATGATTTTTCTTCTTTCTGCTACTTTTCATTCAAGTTTTTGAGATTTATGTTTGTATTGATTGTAAAGAGTAAAATAAATGTATGAATAAAGAAAAATACTTAGTTTTAATAACTTCAATTTAATAAAACTCCCATTTTCTGGCTTTGTTGTAAAGATTTGATCTGACTGATCCATATTACTTCAAATAATGTTTAACTATTTTCAGTTTCAGGGTGTGAACTTCTGTTTTTAGATGGAGTTTGGATACTTTGAATGATAAAAGCTGTCATGGTGTTCACTATAACCAGTCTTGACTTTATATACAGGCTCAATCACAGTGTTGTCTCTTCTAAAACTCCAACTGTGCTCCTTCAGTGTGCTCCTACCTGACAGAGGAGCCCCCAGCAGTCCTGCACCACTCTCGATAAGCTGGAGAAGTCCGAGCCCCCCCATCACGCGCTCCACACCAACAATCATAGGTACCACTGCAAATACCAGCGAGGTCAACGCTCCAGAGCAGAAGCCATAGAGGAGGCTGATCAACATTAATGCAGCGTAGGATCCAGTCAAGGAGCTCACAGGCAGCAGCATGATGAACACTCCCGCCAGAGCCGTCCACAAACCCACTAAATGAATGAGCCGAAAGTGGCCCAGGTCAGAGAACCAACCCGACACTATTCGGCCCAAAATGTCTGTTGCACCTGCAGCTGACATGACGAAAGCAGCCTGGTACTCTGAGAAGCCACTTTGGCGACTGTGGGCCACCAGGTGGAAATATGGCACAAAGTAGCCAACATTAAAAAGAGTAACGGCCAGTGTGTAGGTGAGATAAGGCCTCTCCAAGAGCAGCGAGAGCTCCAGGTAGGAAGAGACTCGCTGCTGGATATCAGCACATGATGACCTGCTCTGAGAGTCCACCTGCAGAGGAAAAAATGAAAGAAATTCCGAGCTTCATCATCATTTTATAACCTTACAATTTCCTAACTGTTTTCATTACAACTTCATGACACACCTCAAACTATCGACAGCTCAACATGGATGATAGTGAAATATTATTAATACGATCCTGGACAAACTGTAAGAGACCAAACTAGATTTTCATTACTTTTTATTGCCTTGCTATTTTTACAACACCCTCTCTTACATTTACAATCAGGCCTAAAATGATATAGATTATAGATACCGCTGGCTTAGGTGGCCTTTCAGTTATGCTTTTATATAGGCAGAGGCTGTTGGGGACGTCCCATGACACACTGACCACATCCCTACACTTCTCTAGACTTTTCTCCTTTGTTGTCATAAATTAGTGCTTCTCTGTTACTTTACAGCAGATATCCCTGGCTAGTTATGGCATTTATCTGCTATTTTTGCATAAATAAAAGTGGTTTTCTTGCAGATCTTTTACACAAAAATCCTTCATTTTCTACCTTTGCTGGGGCTTCAGGGCTCCGCTGTGGGCGGATGAGGGCTCCACAGGGCACAATGTTGAGGCTTAGACCCCCCAGAATGAGCAGGGCGCCTCGCCAGGCATACGTCTCCACCAAAAGCTGGAAGAGGGGGTTAAAGGCAAAGGATGAGAGGCCAATGCTGGAGAAGCCCAGTCCCAGAGCTAGTGCACGGCGGCGGGTGAAGTTAACCATGACTGTGGCAACCATGGGAGTGAAGACCAGCCCCCAACCCAAACCTGGAGTTAAAGTACATAAAGGGCACTGTGAAGGGTCAGTCTGGCCAAATGCAGGTCACTGCTCTGGTTTACACAGTTAAGTGATTAACCACAGAAGGTTTTTTTTGTTTTTTTACTTGAACATCACAAAAACACCTCTAACATCACTGAGTTCTAGTGAACAACAATGTGCTGAATGAAAATGTGACACTCGATTCGTGGACATGTAGACTTATCAGAAAAATCTGTTGAATAAGTTTCCTTCAACCCACCAGCAGACCAGAGTGCATTTTAAAATGTTCGAGCAACGATTTATCACGCTCACGTTAGTAAGCATGTCGTAAAAGCTTTTAGCTGTGACGCTACCAAAGTTGAAGGAAAAAATGTGAAGCAAAACGATGCCACAACCGTTTTAATTATGGTAGTGCTTTTAGGCCTTGTGTTGCTTTTTATTAACAGAACTTGTTACTGGAACTCACCAGGGTAACCTCAGCTACGAAGCATCTATAAAATGAATATGCTATGTTTTGTTAATGTAAATTTCCTTGAGGAAGAGAAATTAACAACACAGTACCTGAAACAACACCCATTGTGAGGTAGAGGTGAACAAGGCAGGTCGCCTGAGAGGCAAGTATGAGGCCGAGCGCAGCAAGAAAGCCTCCCGCCATCACCACCAGCCTGGCATTATATGCATTACACAGTGCTGCACCCAATGGACCTGCAACACACACACACATCTGTAGTAATTAATATTTCATTAAACTGCAAGGTTTTAGGCTTTTTTTTCTTATAGATACAATATTGTCAAAAATATCTTATTTCAGACCTTGTTACATTCACTACATTCAGTCTGTCTTCACTCATCATTCCAGCTGTTGAGTGTTTTATGAAGCTTATCAAAGTAAACTTTATACAACTATTGTTGTATGTTATATCTAAATCTAAAAATATCTAAAAATTCAGTGTATTTTGGGCAATTTTGGGGTCTCCATTACAACTTTAAATAAAGTTTTGTAAATCACGAGCAGGCTGAGATAGAAATGAGGGACCCAGCAGGGCTTTATGATGTTAATAGGATCTGCTGTATGAAACAAATTAACCATCTGAATAAATAATTCCTCTAAAAACCTTTGCAACAGAATAGTCAATGTTCAGGTAAATGTGCAAGCAAAACCTACACAATATTAACCAGATTCACCTTCTAAAATGCAAAAAAATTGCAGTTTTTTTTTCAATATGGTTTAACTGTAAGCAGCACATTGATATGTTACTATGCATAACTGACTCACTGAAGAACTGCTGTGCTGCCAGGCCAATGGATGAGATCCAGGAGATGGCCTGAGCGCTCTCCTCAAAATACTGGACGAACTCCACAAAGAAGATCCCCAAACTGCGCATCAGGCCAAACACGAGGCTCGTGCTGATGAACATGGCAGCAACCAGCACCCAGCCCCAGCCTCCGTCTGGGCCCTCTGCTTCACTGGCCCTGCTCTCTGATTGCAACTTTGTCTTGACCATGTCTACAAAAGACTTAACTAGAAGAAAAACATCAAGAAAGACGAAGGTAAGTGCACAAGAAGAACAAGGAGAACAGGTTCTTTCCAGCAAGTTCCAAACACATGAAGAAATAAACCTCAGGAAAAGCAAAAATGTTGAACAAGTCTTAGATCTTCTCTGTAACTGACGTAATGATTAACTTCCAACGGGCCAATAAACCTGTTGTGTCATTTATGTGTGACTGGGCTGCTTAACAATTTGGCTTTCACCTGACCAGATATAGGTGAGAGGTGAACTGAAGCAGCTGATCACTGATGAACATGATGAACATTTTCAACACAGATAAATCAGAGCCCCAGTGAAAATTCCCAACATTTCTGCTTTCCTGCATGAACAGTAAAAACAGCAGAAGATTTACAGACTTGGTTGTTTTTTTAAACTATTCTTCTGCATTAATGTAGTGTAGTATTCTTCTCTGAAATATAATTTAGGCTGCTAATTCATGCTGTTTGTATTTGATGCAATGTGATGCTGGGTAAACATCTTTTTGCTTCATGAAGAGTTTTCACATCTCATCTGAGGGGCTGCATCAGTTCTAGGTGACAGGTCAAAGTATTTATGGTATTTAAAGGTTCCATATTATGCAAAATTCACTTTCTAAAGGTTTTCTAACAGTCAAATGTATCCTCATTCCTCAAAAATGAGAAAATTTTGTCTCCTCTCTCACTGGTTTGCTCCACTTTTTAATCGAATGTATGCTCAAACAGGTGAGTCTGAGATCTTTCCCTTTGTGACCTCACGAAGGGAAATATCCACTGCCCCTGGTAGATATTGCCATTGACCTGCCCCCCCGCTGAATGTCACCTGAAAAACTGGACCTCCTTCAACAGCTCATCAACAGTGAAAAACAATGCATGGCAATGCAATGATTTCATCCAAAATAAATATGGTATTGTACATGAGCGGATCAGCTTGCTTTATATTTCAGTACACGTGATTAAAAGAAAGATAAGGCTTGGCAATAATTATTCCTACTACATAGGAGGAGTTGACAATCCTTTTCCTTGTTCTGTACAGTTTGGTGAGTTTTATAAATAAATCAAGGAAGCGAGTAGCAGAGCAACTTTATCCATTCTTAACCTAATGCCACACACTGCCAAGCTGAAGGAATTACAGGGACCTAAACATTAAATTACACTGACTGATGAATTTTTGTGCATCTATTTAATCTAATTAGATAATGAACTACGGACCTAGAAACCTATCTGCAGACAAGGAGGTGAAGCAGAATTACAACCACTAGGCTCCAGCGCAGCACAAGCTGTGACAAAGAATTACACATTATGGCCGTATGTTGTGCTTCTTATGTTTAAATAACAATTGCTGGCTATCACTGTATGAGTATAAACCAGTATCTGCATTTGAAATCATATTTGTGTCACTGGACTGTTTTCCATATGTTTTTGTATATCTATATTCTGAACACTGAGCAATGTGAGCTTTTATTTAACAGAAAGAATCACAAAAGAAATTACGTTCAGTCTGCACTGACTAACTTCATTGTATTTAAAAAAAAAGTGTAATCAAATCTAGAATTTGATGCTGGCATTTTTACAACTGTGCAACACCATTGTTCCTTTTGACGGACCTTTCAATAGTATTTGGCAACTTAAAAGGTCATTTAATGCAACTTTGCAATCTGTGTCCATTCTTGTTGAAGATTTTCTATTGCTTAGAAGTCTGTGGTAGTTGTTTTCTGTCTTGTCATAATATTTTGTATATTTTCCGTAACTTTAAAAATCTTTATCTTTAAAAATATAACAACCCAGGAAGGTTGTGGGGGATCTAGAGCCTGTCCCAGCTGCTGTCAGGTAGGAGGCAGAATACAACCTGGAAAAATTGCCAGGGCTGGCCTTAAACCAAAGTTTGTAATTATTATTTTGTTGGTTTTGTCTGTTTGCCTGTCTGTTAGCAACATAACTGAAAAAGTTATGGAGGATTTTGATTACATTTTCAGGAAATCTCAGTGTGAGGGTGTGCCGTGACAGCCCCTCACTTAGGTGATTGTGTTCAATTTATTGTGACATTGTTTGCTTTTTTGCTTAAGTTGTAGTTGTGATTTATTTGGGGGAAAAGCCACTAACATCTCTCTCTCTGAGGTCTGGCTGGGCGTGGCTTCATGGCGTGCACACATGAGGGCAGCCTAAGGACCCAAGCTGCTGGAGATTGGCCAATAATCGCCTGATTGGGCTGAACCAAGG
>JBAMHW010000005.1:12473104-12493130 GCA_037177495.1 Rhadinocentrus ornatus | reverse complement strand
GTCGGACGCCTTTTTCCCGCCCAATGCTCTTTTGGTGCGTGGGGAACACAAAAAAAAAAAAAAAAAGGAGGAAAAAAAAAAAAAGGGGTGTTTTTTTTTTTTTTTTTTTTTTTTTTTTAAGACATAAAGAGGATTAACTCCCGTTTTGACTATTGTATTTATGTGTAGCTACAGCAATCTCTCTTCTATCATAATCTCCTTAGCAGGGATGGTCACACAGCCCACATACAATCAGTCTGAGTAGATTATTAATTTTCCCACACTGACAATGCATTTAATTTTCATGGCATGTGCATGTATTTGGGTTTTTTGTACTAGCCACACAATGCCTTTGTGCATGGAGTCGTAAGCACAATTAATAATCTAAAAAGAAAATGCACTGCCTCTAGCACTACACACAGCACCTGGGTCCAACTGGACTCACAGCAGTCGGACTACTACTTGATTCTGATGTCCCCTCCAGTTTGATTTGCTACTTGTGGTGTTCTTACACTCAGATGTAAGTCGCTTTGGAGAAAAGTGTCTGCTAAATGACTGTAGATTAGAATGGTCCACCATTCATAGTCTGTAATTACTGATGTAAGGACAGATGTAAGAGGATTTCAGCCTCAAAGTAGATAAATGTCTTTATTTGGTCTGTCTGACAAATATAATGACTTTATAATGACGCTGGTGCAAACAGTATCTTGCTTTTTTGTTTTTGTTTTGCAAGAGTGGGATTTTTATGTCCGAAATTATAAATCCATGAAAATAGTGTTTCTCTGGTGCTGAAAATGCCGCCTAAGGAACATTTTTTTGCCTTAATTTTTATTTTGATTAATTAAGTTCTTCCTCATATTTCTCTAAAATGCATTAAAATACGGTGCAGTTATTGTTTTTGAACTGGATGAATTCTATTATATAAGAGTAGTTTCCTGAAACCCTTGTGTGCAAGTCAACACTTTGACAGTCCAGCTGTGAAATCCAGTGTTGTTATTTATCCCACAGAGGGTACATAATATATTGTTATAAACCAGGTGTTCACATGTATACAGATACATATAATTACACAATGTTTCCTGCCCTGTTTTTGTTGCAGCTTCATTTGGAAATGTATGATACTGGCGTGTAAACACAAAATCACAATAACTATTGTGGCGTCTAAGAGGCAAGGGGTAGCCATGGGTTTGCACCTGCTTGTGATTCTGAATATGAGCATGTTTTTTTTTTTTTTTTTGTGATTGTTTGTGTCTTGAAACTCTCACACATGTTTTAATGCACGTGTCGGCCTGCTGGAAACCCCCAAGTGTTAGAATGGCTGTTTTTCCTACTCAACTAGAAGCCCATTGTTCAGTCTGTCTGTCTCCTGTTGCCATAGGAAACAAAGTCTGAAGCAAACCATAGTTTCCATGGGTTACCAGTTACATAAATACACACAAAAGCCACAGCTGTATTGAGATGGGAAAGATGAAAAGTTGTGTATGACTTACTGATACAAATTGAATGCTTACAGTAGTTATTTTAAGAAATAAATGTTGTTTTTAACAATGATTTTTGTTTTACTTTATCATTTGATCTCTGAAGCCTGCCATGTCTGGTCCCACCTGGCTGCCACCAAGGACTCTGGATAGTCCAGAGCGAGCCGTCCCTCAGATGTCCCACTCTGCCAGCGCAGCAATTTACCGAGCCCCTAATAAGAAGGGTACGTCCGACTTCAGGTCGAAATACAATCCTTATGACCAAAATGGAGGAGGAGGGATGACCAACAGGTACATGGCAACTGGGCCCACAGGTAAGAAAGCCATTTGTCACAAACTAGAACCAGGGTTAAGGCCCGTTTGTAAGAAAACCCACATGCTGTAACATCCTTGTGGCATCATTAAGAGTGACTCAAACATTGCTCAGTAGTCTGTTTTTGCTTTTAACCAATAACAAAGGAGAACTACTCACAAAGAAGCACAATCAGCCCTTGAACAGGAAGTGTTTAGGATTTTAAGGAACTGTAAAGTAATTACATGTAAATGCTAATAGACCTGTTCAATGTTTATTGTTTAAATAGTAGAAGTATTAGTTGATTAGCTGTTTTTGCCTGTGCTAATTCCTCCAAAGCTGTTATACTAAATATTGAAGGACATGAGACTTCAGCACTCGCGTTCCTTCCTTGCATTTTTTTCTTGCTGAGCTTAAACTGAAGGATACTAACGCATGAAAGGACTTCAGATTGACAGGCTGACTGTTTTAGGCTGTTATGTCTCAGTCCATTTACACAGAATTAGTATTTGATGGTTTACAAATGGGGTTGCTGAACATGAGCTATTGTAAAATTGAGATATTCTGGTTATAAAGAATTTTTGGGGAATAGAATTTCAGTATAACAAAGGCCTGTATGAGGGGAAAAATATGAGATTTGTGCTGGTATGTTGAATTTTTTTTTGTTAATATTGTTTATAGTCAAAATATGAGCTTTTAGGAATAGTTGAAAGAAGTAATTGAAAGGTGAGTTTTATCCATCAGGAGAACTTGTGAACTTCTGATTGGAAGTGCTTAGTAGAATCATGTTGGGAACAGATTTTGTCAGACATTTTAGATTGTAAAATGATTTTATTGGCATCTAAAACACATCAAAATAATTTAACAGTGACCCTGTGTGGAGTTATTCATTCATTCATTCATTCTTGCTTGAAAAGTTGTGCTCCGATCTTTATTTCTTATTTTTGCAATATCTGTTTTCCAATCAATAGTTGGGCCTATTCATCATTCATCCAGCGAACACTATTATCCTCCTCCCCATGGTCCCAAAGAGGATCGCAACTGGAGTCCTCACATGGACAGCTACGACCTCATGGTGGGTATAGTTTTTGTAGTTTTGTTGAATTAAAAAAATATAAAAAAAGTTTTGAGTCTCTGAGGAGGAAAAAAGATGCGGCAAAAACGTGACTTAAGCATCAAGTAATGAAACTCATTGTTTCAATGATTAGCATCGGGGATCTGAAAAGGCAACCAGCTATCACTCAAAGATTGATGCAGATATTGACTCCCTCACCAATATGCTGGCTGATCTGGACAGCCACCCACAGGACTCCAGCACCCAAGTATGGCAATTTATTTGTGAAACAATTACAGACGCATGACTATGTGATAAATTTAGGTTAATTCAGCTATCATGTTGGCAAGTGTGCTGTCAGGACTCAGTGCTGTAATATTTTGTGTCTTTGCAGCTCTATGACAATGTGCCTTACAACAAATACATCTCAGGGGATCACTACAAGACTGCACACCAGAGCACAGCCCCTCCTCAGGGTCGGCCATCCATGGGCTACAACTCTCACCCCCAGAGCCAGTACCACCCTGCGCCTCCGTACCCTAACGAGCACCAGACCCCTCAGTACTCCCATCAGCAGGACTACTGCTCCACCTCAACCCCTAAACCCTATCCTCAGCCCGTCCCTGCTTCGTACACCACTGCCTCAACCCCCACTGGACCCAGGTTTAGTGTGCAGGTCAAGACAGCACAGCCTGTCACCTACTCTCAGACAGGGAGGCAGGCTGAACAGGCTTACACTCCACCCCCTCCTCGCCAGCACAATTCAAGACCCCCACCCCAGACTCAGACAGGTCCACAGGGCTGGTACCCCCCCCACCCCAGCTCACAAACTCAGGAGATGCACTCTGAGGGGGTGTACAAGAGCAGTGGCTCAGGGACTGGAGGAAGAGTTAACCAGGTTCAGTTGTCCAAGAGAGGGATGGAAAATACTCAGACAGGGCCCGGAACCGCACAGAGTCCTGCTTATCAATTAAACAAGGTAGATGCACAAATCTCAATTTGGATTAAAACATTTTTGCATTCATCATAAGACGACAGACATCTTATGAATTACATTAAACTTATCAAAAATAGTATATAATAAAATAATACAAATAAAATGGTTTGCTAAATCTTAACTTGGTCAATAGTTTTTTTTATAAATCAATAATGAAAAACTTATATTGCTTGAAAAAGCTCTGTTGTTTTACAGTTTTACCATTTCCTCTTTCCTCCAGCAGGGGGCAGCAATGACAAGGCCTGAGGAAGAGCTGGATCGGCTCACCAAGAAGTTGGTGTATGATATGAACCACCCCCCTGCAGAGGATTATTTTGGTACAGCATCAAAAAATGGTTTACTATAACAAGTAGCCATGTTTTGTAAAGATGGAAACCCTTTCATTTATTTTTTTTAACCTGTTGATTTCTGTTCCACACATCTCGTTCAGGTCGCTGTGCCCGCTGCGGTGACAACGTCGTTGGTGATGGCAGTGGGTGCATTGCCATGGAGCAGGTCTTCCACGTGGAGTGTTTCACGTGTATCACCTGCCATGCACGTCTCCGAGGGCAACCGTTTTATGCGCTAGACAAGAAAAGTTACTGTGAGAGCTGTTACATTGTAAGTGAAGGAACTGCAGTACATTTAGCAGTTTCTGTGATCACGTGCACATTGTGTCCAGTAGGATGACAGTTTTTATTGTATGCATCTACTTCCTGTAAATAGGCATTTTAATCTCATTTAGTCATTTTAACTCAAGCCTAGTATTGTTTTTTTTGTCTTTAGAGTACATTAGAGCGTTGTTCAAAGTGCGCTAAGCCCATTCTGGACCGCATCCTGCGGGCCATGGGAAAAGCCTACCATCCTCGCTGTTTCACATGTGTGGTTTGTAACTGCTGCTTGGACGGGGTGCCCTTCACTGTGGATGCCACATCTCAGATACACTGCATAGAGGACTTTCATCGGTATGAGCACAGTTACAGGCCTGTTACCGCATGAACAGAAGGGTTGCAATTTCTACTAACCGTGAGCTTTGACGGCTGCTATTCCTGATAGGAAATATGCGCCCCGCTGCTCGGTGTGTGGTGAGCCCATCATGCCTGAGCCAGGGCAGGAAGAGACCGTCAGGATTGTAGCTCTAGACCGCAGCTTCCACGTCAACTGTTACGTTTGTGAGGTGAGCCGGGCATAGTTTGTTGTATTAAATTCTAGTTTTAGATGGAAAGAGAACGTCATTGTAAATGAATCACTTTAAAACGTTTTAAAACACTAAGCTGACCAAAGTGTTCAACAGTTAATAGAAATTTTATGACCAACATCAAGTTGATAATAATAAAATATAAAACTAAGTGGAAGTGACTGAAGTGTCTGTGTTTATCAGGAATGTGGTCTCCTGCTGTCCTCCGAAGGCGAAGGTCGAGGCTGTTACCCACTTGACGGCCACATCTTGTGTAAGAGCTGCAGCGCTCGCCGCATTCAGGACCTCTCAGCCAAAATCTCCACCGACTGCTAACAAATCTTCACTTTCAGACCTCCATTAGGTCAATAGCACAAAATGTCCCTGATTTATTCAGAATTGTCCTTTTTTCCCCCCTTTTGTGGTTCTGAATATACTTTACAAGGCAATTATTACTACAGTTCCCCTCTGCAGCTGTACATGACTTAGTTACTGATCCAGAGTTACAACAGACATCACCAGTGGTTTTTCTTCATTTACAAGTCCCCACTCACTATTCCTCACCTTTTTATAGGTGGTTATAGTTTGGTATATAAGCAATCATCTTGAGGTCAGCATTTGTACGACGGTAGCCTGATCTGCAGGCAGCTTGGGCTCCACTCCATCTATCAAAGCGGTACTGCTCCCATCTCCCAGCTTGTACGTCAGAATTCAAGTTAAGTTTTGTTTGGAAATAAAGATAATAATTATATTTATATTAAAAATAAATAATTTTAAACACTTAAAGAGCTGAACTGCCTCTCAACACAATTAAAAGCACAGAATACAACAGACTGTGACTGTACATAGCACACTGGTTTGGAAGCTGCTCCCAGTTTTGAAAAGCATTTAGTCTTTGGAGCAGTGACATTTGCAGTGAAGTAGCCTCATAGAACAAGAAATGTAGACGAAAGGAATGTGTAGTTAACTTGACAACCAGTTTTTTTTTCTCTTTCAGTTTTTAAACATTAGAACAATATTCGCTTTGACAGATTATTTCATTACCATATCGTGTCATTTACTGTAGTTGATTAGTGGAAGTTCATAACAGGATTTTCCCCTTCGCTAAATGTTTAAAAAAAAACTTCTTTTTTTTTATAATTGCTGTTTTGGTTGGAACTTGACTGTTGCATTAATGACGGTGCAATGAAGACAAACGCTTCTGTCTAAAGGAAAACAGGGTGTGGGTCACTTCGGTAAAGCTTGAGCCTCGCGAAGAGTTTGCTCATGTGCCATTTAAAGAAAAAAGCCACCCTTTGCTCACCTTAAACAATTTCTAGTTCAATATTGTGATGCAGTCCATCGTAAAGGCTTCTGGCTTTTGCAAACTGGATAATTTGTATTTTCATCAAAATCTTAATTTAGTTTTGGAAGCGAACTCTTCACTTGTGAACTTGATTTTGTTCGTCCTTGCACTCGTGTGGGCAGAGTTGTCATACTCTGAGAATTTGGAGCAACAGTATTTGTTATTATTGTGTTTAACTCCTGTTTTTCCGTCCGCATTTTTGTACATGTTACACTTTAAAGGGCTACGGATTTGAAAGCCTTACCTCAAGGATGTCATTTATTGTCATGATGATCCGGTTTAGAAGCTGGATCAACTGTGAATTCAGCCCTTTTTTTGCTTTTTTTGTTTTGATCATGCTAAAATGGTTCAGAATTTTCATTTCTTGTTAATTTATCCCCTGAATCTCCACTGTATTTGCATTAATCTGCTCTTTATCATCAAGGTACACATTTCATGACTGCTTGGCTGTATTTTAAATTTTTAAATCATGTCATCTCTTTTGTTGTTGGATCTGTTCATTTTGTGTCTGTTGTTTATTTATCATTCTTACTGTGTTTTCCTTTTAGAGTCTGTTCAGTGTGACTTGTAGATTAAAGTTGTCCATGCTACACCGCTCATCAGAATTCTCTGAGGCCATTTTGTACTGAATAATCATATTGTTGAAGTATAAATGAATGTCAGCACGTGTAGGCACACGGTTGTAGTAATGTACTTAATTATTAAAATGTCAGCAAGTTAAAAACTCTTTTGATTAATTTTTATACAAACATGCATGCTGAAGCTTATTTTTCCCAGAGTATAAGAATAAAACTTAAGATTTTGTAGGAAAATTAACAATATAATTTTTAAATATCTTACATATTTACAACTTTTGACAGTCCACTTTCACAGAAAATATGGATCTTATTAAAAAGCCTTACAAACATATCTTTAAATCAGGAAAATTTATTTTAGATACTACCTACATCCCTGCTAACCTGAAAACAATACGTGGTCTGGTTACTACAGAGAGGACAAACATGGGTTCATCCTGGCTTGAACAGTCTGACTTGTCTCGTGTTAACATGAGGTGAACGTCTTCCAGAAGAAGTTGCGGCAGCCTGCTTTGCGTTCTCTTTGTGAGAAGCGAATGTTTCGTCTCGTCAACCTCTCCCTGCCTCCCAAATCCTCGTCCTCCAGCTCTTGGAGCATCTCTTCTCTTGACGCCATGAGCTCAGGCACAAACCGCAGTAAGAGCAAGCGAATTAGATCCTAGAGGAGAACAGAGACATGATGGAGCAGCAAAACCTCTTGACTGCTTGAAAGTTTGAGTTTTCAGGCAAAAAAACCTACCAAATTCAATCAAAAATGGTTAACATTTTACCTAAATGTTTTAAGTAATTGTGCTCACCTTGTCACTCATGAGGTCTGCTCGTAGTGTTTCTGTCAGCTGGTCATTGCGTGGAGCACCGCTGACCTGCACCAACCGCACAAATGAACACAAAACCATCAGAAGCACCTGCACCTGAGACCGAAGCATCTTCACTACAAACTGCAATCAGCACAATCCCACTCTTATATTCTCTCTTTCTAACACCTGATGTGCGGGTGCTGCAAAAGTCCCAAAATTTAACAAAGACCAACTTATCTGTGGGTGCTGCAGAAGCCCAATGTTATAGATGTCAAAGTAAGAAGAACTTAGCTGATAAATAGGCATCTTCATCTTTAAACCCTCTTCATCTTTGAGCCAACGAGAGGATGTGATTGGTGGAGAAGACTGGCTGTGAGGTGAGGAGGTGGCTTGTGCTCTCATTGGACAGAATAAGGTCAATATTAACCATGACAGCACTGACAAACCAACTCCAAAGCCTCATAACAAAGCTCAAAACAAACTTTGGACTTTTAGGTTATTAGTACACTTGCTACAATTTTGAATCTTAAATGAGATATAAAGAACAACGATAAAGTCAAACTTAATGGCTTTACTGTGGTCTGTCTTAATTGCCCATCTAGATTTGTAGGGGTGCAATCACAACACGAGAACCGCATGCTGAGCAGTGCTGTTAATGACACAATGTGACTCAAAGACTAATGAGGCTGCTGACCAGTTTAACCCCCCCCCCCCCCCCCCTTCATGCCATCACTTTAAGTCAGTGTAAAGAAAAGTAGACTTAACTAAATGTCAGATTGCAAACACACTTGTTTTGTTCTTTTTAAATAACTTCTTTAATCAGGAGGTAAGCTGAGTAGTTAAGACACACTTCTGTGAGCAAAGAAAAATCATGGCAGGTGTCACCTTAGTTTTCTGGGTGCCAACCTGAGGGTTAGGAGACTCCAAAAGGGGACGCAACTGCTAATTAAAGAAAATCTGAGGTTGAGCAACAGGCTTGATTAGGCAGACATCCACTCGGACATGGGGATGCTTCAAAAACATTATCGTAGTTATATAAAAATAACTTCTTGGAGTTTGGCTCAAGGAGGAGCTCCATCTATGTGTCATAGATGAGGGAAGGCATTCCCAGCACATTGATGATAACATAGACATCTGGACAATACACCCTCTGGAGACATTTACATTTGTCACGTTGAACAGAAAAGAGCTCATCAGACTCATTGGGATTACTTACTATTTACTTGATTCTAGCTGTAAAATATAACCACTTAAGTTGTATGAAGGGAAAATGTAGGCATTTAAAACAAAAAAATAAAAAAGAATTGAGACAATGTTTCAGTTTTTGCTAAAATATTGATATTTAAAATGGTCTTCATTGGAATAAATAGAATAGTCAAGTCTTAATTAAAAAATGCAATTTTAGATATTTTTAAATCCAATTTTTGACCACAACCTTCATGATTCACGTGCCCCTCTCACCATTTTACCAGGGACAATAGTAAAATAAGATTATACTATTTCTTTAAAAAAATGTATCTAGACTTAAGCATGCATATTTATACTGGCCTCAAAAAAACCTATAATTGCTGTTATTTTAACTCACAGCAAGGCATATCATTTTACTTTTAACTGATATAAATTTCTTTTTTTGTTTCTTTTCTGTATTTCTATTAGAATAAATTGATTAAAAAACAACAAAACTCTTTAAAGATTACTTAAATAAACTGAGAATTAAAAATGCAGCTTAGGAGGTTAACAAGCCAGATGTAATTGTATGTTTGCATCACTGCACTAGCTAATGAGCAAAGTCAGGTTTTCACGTCTCATTCTTTAAAGTGATAGCGACCTTTTCTCAGACTGTTTTTCCCTGCCTTCTCCACAGGACTCTCACTGATAAATCAGATTACTCCGACCTTAATCATGACACAACTTGACTTAAAGTATTTTTCCCTGTAGTGGAAGATGCGGTGGAGCAGGCATCCAGCTGTGCTGCTGTGGACAAAAGAGGGAAATGCAGCACTGTCTATCTCCATACCCACTGCTCCATAATATGCAACTGTGTCAATGTGTCTGCAGTTTGTCGAAATGAATAAAACTCTCTTACTAATTAGCCTATAGTTTCTTATGCTGATTCATATATGATTTTTTTTTTTCTGTGACTTTCAAGCTGGTGAGTCAGAGACCTTAAAAAGTTTTCTGACTTGATTTGTTTCCCAAATATTTGTATATATTTATATATTTATATATATATATATATCCTTTGTTTTATCAGGCAGATGCTTGAGATCAAATTGGTTCTTTTGCAAATATGGCCTGGCCAATGTGGCAGCAATAACACCAATGAGAGGGGGGTTACACAGGTCAGTACATTACACAACACCTAACAATTTTAAAACACAAATTAAAACATATTTAAACTGAGGAAGGCTTACAAGAGTCTGAAGTTTGATTGTTTTTTAAATTCCGTTACAAGTAAACAGACAACCAAACAGTATCATACCTCTTCCAATCCATGATATATTAGTTAAATCCTTCTATTCATGTAGCCTTTTGTGTTGTAAATAATACTTACGCCTTCCTTGGAGAGAAAAAAACATACTTAAAATGAAAAAATTCTTTTAATTAATATTTTAAATAAATAATTGCATTTGTCTATTGTTATTTATTTATTTAACACACCTTTTGTGCATATTTCCAGATCTCAGGACTGTTAGCGGTTGGTCTGCGACATGTCAACTTTTAGCCACTAGGTGTCACTGTAGGACCATTTTTTCACATTAACTACTTTTGGATTTCTCCTCAAATATAGCATTATATATAAATATTTAATATAAATACCCATTTTCTCCCTTTTTATTTAATTAATTTAATTACATTTTTGTAAACCTGCATTTTGCATAGAGAAAATAAACAATACTCAGTCAAAACAGTGCTAAATTTTAAACGGGCAATAAACACAAAAGAAGAAGAAACAAACACGGTAACATGCTAATTAGCAGCCTGTCAGTTTCTTTAAGTTGGGCAAAATGAAATGTCCAGAAGGTAACACGATTGACAGCTTTCAAATTGTGGTCTACATAACTGTGCAATGAAAATGACAACGATAACTTCACAGATGTGTGGGTAAGTTTAAAAGTAAAAGACCAGAGGTTGTTATATTGACGCTTCTTGTAGTTTCAAAAACGTGTTTGTTTCAGTATCTTGTTGGTCTTGACCCTACCTGTCAGTGTTTCCAGCCCATTACCGACAGGTAAGACTATCTTTTTTATTAAAGATGAGCCATGAAAATATGCCCACAGAGCAATTAGATAAGGTAGGGCACTGTGGGTGTGCTACACATTTTCAATAAACACACAGAGACTAAGAACAGTTTCAAGTGAGTCACCGTAGTGACATTTCCTACTTCTGGGTTAAGATTAAGTGATAAATGAAAAATAATTGTACATTGTTGCATTGGGGGTGTTTATACAAACGTAAATAAATAAATAGATTAAATAATTATAATGGTCCATACCTGAAACTTGGCTGCATTAAGCAGTAAAAGGTATTGCTGACGGACAAGTTGCATATCGTCACCTAAAATGGATTTTTTCTATACAATTTCATACATTTTGATTTAAAACATTGTATTTGTGTTTGATTGTGATTTGCCTTTCTAACATGGTCAACATGAACTCCTTTCAGCGATGTGCATCATCCCTCTATAACTGCATTTTATTTGTTTAATTTGGTATCTTTGGCTGGGGATTAGACTTTAGATCATTCTATAAAACATGCTAATGGAAAAATTATACCAGAGCATTTCAGGAAACAAACATAAGAATGAATTAACTCATGATGTTCAATTCTCTTCTTCATTAATATTTCTTTAGATGTTGTCATGTTTTGCCCCATGGGACTAATGACATGACACCTTTTTAATAGTTTGCCATAAACTGATGCCACAAATAATTTTTTAAGGAGCAGTTCAGGCCAAATGTCTTGAACGTCACTTCTGGCTTTCCGTCAACTCCAGCTTACTTGGCCGAATGATCCGATTTGATTTTGAAGGTGTGTGTCTCGTTTTTTTTGAACATCCACCAAAAAGTAAAAGTTACCAGAGAACTAATTGGTAATTGGAAAAAGGTTGTGTGTATTAAGTATAGAGTCACTTTTCTTTGTCACCAGACCAGTATGGACTCCACCTTCTGTCTCCTAAGGAGGCCATGCTCTGTGGCTACACCGTCCTAATAACAGATGCTGGAGAGCTGGTGTTTCGTGCTTCCTTCCTAGCTTGTCATGTAAACAGTCAGGTAGATTAAACAAAATGTGGTTGACATGTTGCAGGATTGTGTCCTTTGTGTACAACTCCTCCTCTCTTGTTTCTCTCTTCTGCAGGCAAGCACAGACTATCATCTGCATGTTTGGCTTGTACATGTGCAGGTGGATGGAAAGGTGGCAGCGTACCCTTTCCAGCTCCACTGCTCACTGCAGGAGATGTGGCACTCCAGAGAGATTATCTGTGAGGAAAACTACATGGAGGTATTACCGACTGTCTCTCAGTTTCCAGCCAGTGCTTCAGTCTATCATTTGTGGTTGAAACGGAGAACATGACTTGAAAAAATTGAATTTGTAGGACATGTGAGGATATGGTAATTCACTACACCTTGTGTTTTTCCTTTCTAGGTGTCCATTCAACTGTCTATACTCCCCATTGTGCCCCAATACAAGAAGAACGTAAGGAATAGCATATTTTCAGATAATTGTTTGTTCAATGAATTAACAAATATTTTTTATAACCATCACCAAAGCTTAGGTATAAGGCACCTCATGTCATTGAACAGGGAACTGATGAGATGGACATGGCCATCATGTTCCACAAAACAAACCAGCCAGCAAAGGAAGCTGTGGTCATGTCCCTCAAAGAGGCTGCTGCTCTGGGCTACCATGTCTCTCTGCACATGTCACGAGTCACACTTCGCTGTCCCTACTCATCCCCACTGTCAGACTACATCAAGGTTCCATATGGCTTACTTGGGCTCAGATCTACCTCATTTACTTGTGCACTTTTTATATTTCATTGCTGCCCTTTGTGCCTTTTCTTCTAGGAAAAGGAAGTGGATTTAGAGATTGTAAGAACCTCTATCCTGTACAGATTTCAGGGCGATTCCCTCGCCGTTGACTCCACTGTCGCCTGTGCTCTGAGTTTGTACAGTTAATCAGTATCAGAATTTTCCTGCAATGCAGCCGATGTTGTAGTTTCTATGGTTTAACCTCTCTCCTTCCACTGTGTGTGTTTTCATTTCCCTAATCGACATCAGATGAGGCCACAGCACATGGCTCTGATCTGCAGTGGACCGTCCCTCATGTTCTCTCCCCACTAGTTCACGGCCTTTTCAGGGACAGAGGTGTGAGGGTTGGAGTGAACGGTCAGGCTCTGAGTGAATCTGACATTAAAGAGAGGCGGTACAAGATCGACCTGAAGGAGGGAAGAGTGGAGGTCAGAATTCCTATTGGAGCCCAGGGGGGAAACATTAAGGTACACAAACAAGAGGACAGTAGTTTCCAACCTGGTGACCAGTTTGCGAAATCAGTTTCATCTTTCTTTTTGTGTGCTGTATTTCTTCCAGAGCAGTGTTGTGAGGGGGCAGTATAGTCAGTCGATGTCAGTGGATCTGTTCTTCATGAGTCAGTGGGAGGACCAGCAGTGGCCTCTCACACAGCATCGCTCCTTCAGGCGCCTTAAGACTCCTCTCATCCCACAGAGCCTGGTCCTGACCAACAGTGAGGCTTCCTAGGCCCATCTTATTATGGGTATTCAATTGATAGAAAGCGAATAAGATCATTTATTGCTGTTACGTAAGAAAACTTTACATGTGTTTTATAGAGATTCAGAGGTGACAGTGGTGACTTGGCTTTGATTTTTTTTTTTTTTTTTTTTTTATTGGATGCAATAGGTGTGCACTTCCCAGGTCCATCTTTGCTATTATAGTTATGATAGAAACATCTTAAATATTATTGTACCAAATGTGTTGAAATTAATTAAATTGAATGTTATTTAAACATTCATTTTTCAGGATTACATAATAAAACAAAACGTATTTAGAGCTTAATTGCATTGAACATGAATTTATTATTTTTCTGACTACTCAGAATACTCTGCATTTTAATATATATTTCCTACTCTATCCATCCATCCATTGTCTGCCGCTTGCGGGGGCAGCCGCCTAAGCTGGGAAGCCCAGACTTCCCTCTTCCCGGCCACATTCACCAGCTCATCCGGGAGGATCCTGAGGTGCTCCCTGGCCATCCGAGAGATGTAGTCCGGCCAGCGTGTCCTGGGTCTTCCCCGAGGCCTCTTACCGGTGGGACGTGCCCGGAACTCCTCACCAGGGAGGTGACTGCAGGGGGGTTCTGGCCTGTCACCACAGCTGCTGAGGTGGTTCAGATGCCCGAGCCACCTCAGCGACTCTACTCTGAGCCCCTCTTGGATCACTGAGCTTCTCATCCTATCCCTAAGGGAGAGCCCGGCCACCCTGCGCAGAAAACTCATTTCGGCTGCTTGTATTTGCGTTCTTGTTCTTTCGGTCACTACCCACAGCTCGTGACCATAGGTGAGGGTAGGAACGAAGATCGACCAGTAAATCGAGAGCTTTGCCTTTTGGCTCAGCTCCTTTTTCACCACGATAGGCCGATGCAGCGTCCGCATCACTGCAGACGCCGCACCGATCCTCCTGTCGATCTCCTGCTCCATCTTTCCCTCACTTGTGAACAAAACCCCGAGATACGTAAACTCCTCCACTTGGGGCAGGACCCCATTGCTGACCCGGAGAGAGCACTCCACCCTTTTCCGGCTGAGGACCATGGTCTCGGATTTGGAGGTGCTGATTCTCATCCCTGCCGCTTCACACTCGGCTGCGAATCGCTTCAGTGAGAGCTGAAGATCTTGGCCCGATGAAGCCAACAGAACCACATCATCCGCAAAGAGCAAAGACCCAATCCTGAGGCCACCAAACCGAATCCCCTCAAACACCTCGGCTACGCCTAGAAATTCTGTCCATAAAAGTTATGAACAGAATCGGTGACAAAGGGCAGCCTTGGAGTAGTCCAACCCTCACCAGAAATGTTTCTGATTTACTGCCGGCAATGCGGACCAAGCTCTGACACCGGTCGTACAGGGACTGGATAGCTCGTACAAGTGGGTCCAGCACTCCATACTCCCGGAGTACCCCCACAGGAGTTCCCTGGGGGACACGGTCGAACGCCTTCTCTAGCCGGAACTGCTTAACCTCACGCACCAGCTCAGGCTCCTTCCCCGCTAGAGAGGTGACCTTCCACGTCCCTAAAGCTAGCTTCTGCACCCGACCCCTATGGCCCTTCATGCAGGTGGTGAGCCCACAGGAGGGGGGGGCCCATGTCATCCTTTTGGGCTGAGCCTGACCGAGCCCCATCGGCAAAGGCCCGGCCACCTCCATGCCTCATAGGGATGTTTTGAGCCGTGCTTCGTCTGGTCCCTCCCCTAGACACCTGTTTGCCATGGGTGACCCTACCAGGGGCATAAAGCCCCCGAGAACACAGCCACTAGGATCGTCAGGATGCGCAAACTCCTCCACCACGGTATGGTGGCGGCTCAGGGAGGAGCATTTCCTACTCACTGAAACCAAAATGAAAATGAATGCTTGCTACCTGGGAAATAGGAAATGAATGAAAATCTTAGCTTCAATTTTTACTGCAGAAAGGCCACTAATATTTAGTTACAACACAAACACAAGTAATTGTAAATAAAAGCAGAATTTGTGTCTCCAGTCTTTTAAAAATGCTCACCAATATTTTAAATCTTTCTTTCACTTCGTAGATAAAGTCTCTTCGAAGGAGCTGTTTTCAGTCAGCTTGGGCTCCTTTACACCTGACGTGCACCTCCAGAAGGTGACAGTGGACGGTGGTGGTGACCTTTTAACCTGGACTCGAAACCAGAGTGAAACAGAGTTTGTGGTGTCTAGGCTCTCCCACTCCGAGGGGAGTTACTTCTTCCAGCTCAGCCTCTCACTATCACACCCAAAAATAATCCCAGAGGTGAGAACAACATACATTGAGTGGGTTTAAGCAGGTGGACGATGCTCAGTATGCCTGAAGTAAATATTGTCTTATTTCAGCATATAGGTGGCAGGTACAAGATATACAGCTTTGCTCTCATCTTCACTCTCTCCATCTCACCCAGCGGAGATATGTTTTACCACCACGCCACTATAGAGCATAGAGCTGAATATGAAGGTGAATGGTTTTATTATTATAAATCCCTTTATAAATAATAAGACTATAAAGGTTTGCATATTACCCGTCTGCTACACACACAGTTGTCTGTTTTCAGGAAATCCTGAATTTCAGACATTGAGTGTGCTAGTGTAACCTGTTTAGATAGGATGCAGTGTATATGTATCTCTCTGTCAAACTTTTTTTGAGTGTATCGCATTAGCATTGCCATGTTTAACTCGTGCTATGATTAATTTGTTATTAATGTGAAAACCTAATGCACTTACATTTGATGCAGGACATATTCAGTAAGGGCTTATTTCAACAGCATTTCTAGTATTGCAGATCATGATCTTATGATGCTCAAATAATACATAAAACTTTATTTTATATCTATTACATTTTAACACTTTTTAAAAACATTTTGTTCCACAACTCCACTGATTTCTAAAAATCTATTCTTAATGAAAGAAACATTCTTCATTGAATTATAAACTAAATAATTTATGGAAATAAATAACAATGGAATTCAATTTAGTTTAGTTTTATTTGTTTTGCACCATTTGACAACAAAAGTGACTCAAAGACATGTCTTAGACACTGTCAGCTGATCACCACCTGATGACTCAGATGGTGGGGGAGGATGCTGGTCTGGCCTGGCAGGTTCATACGTGTTGAGGGTCTGCTGGGAACATCTGGCAGAGCCCCCTGTCAGAAAGAGTTTCAATTATGAGATGTTTAAAGAGGCTCTTTTGGTTTGTCTGACAGTTGTTCAGGTTGGTGTTCATCTGATTGTGTAATAGCCAACATGTTGGAATTAATTACCACATTGATTTCTAAGAAATGTTAAGTCCATATATCTTAATCTTATATCTTAGATCTGGTTGTGTGCATTTATTCTGAAGCCTCTGAATAAGTGACACATTTTGTTATGCAGATAAAGATACAAAAAATGAGTCCAGATTAACAAACTGTTCAACTGTTATCTTAAAACATAAATATTAACCTCACTGCTACATGTTTTCCCGATGTGGTGCAGATCAAGGCTTCCCTAGGCTGGAGGGGAAGTGCACAGAAAGCAGCCTTGTGGTGCTACTGTACCACGGGACCCAGTCTGAGCTGCAGTGGGAGCTCTTCTTCGGAGCCCACAGGCTAGACTGGGACCTAGTGAAGATGGGGGGATTTAAAGTGGAGGCAGAGGACGACTACTTGACTGTGAGGATCCCCTTCAACAGCCCTGGGTTGATATATGAGGTGATCACTATTCATGCAGTATTTTAGTAGCTTCTTAACTATTCTGTTTGGTCCTTTTAACAGTAAAACTCGCTTTCACCATCACTCCATCATATATTTATAGGTTATGAATATGTTTACTTTTTGTTTTTGCAATGACGTAGAAGCTGTCTTTACGTGGTCTTGTTGCTGGAGTCAACGCAACTGTCTTGAATGCAGAGTCCCTTAAAGAGTACGACAGTCTTGTCCATAGATGCACCTTTCCTCCCAGAGAACTTCTAGGTATAAAGTTTGGGCTGTAAAGAAAGCAAGAAAACTGAATGTTTGTGCCTGTTGTGCCTTTTATCAGCATGTTGATCTGTCTGCTGTATTGCTGGTAGTTTGTTTGCCAGAAGGAAGGATGGTTGCTATCGTTGACACTACACACACCATCCCACCTGTCCAGCCCAACCGAACCACTCTACTGGACCCTCACTGTGTTCCCATAGAGACAGACAGTACCAAAGCTCTTTTTATCTTCAGCCTCAACTCCTGTGGCACAACAGTAACTGTGAGAGACTTTATTTACTCAAATTTCACACAAAACATGTGCTTTTTGGCCTTTGAACTAATCTTCTCATATCTTAGTAGACTGAGGGAAATCTTCTGGTTTATGACAACCAGATTAGCTACACTCGTGACTTCCTGCCATTGGATGAGCCTCTCATACACAGAGATGTTCCTTACAAGTGAGAAATGTTACCCATGAACAGAAATGTGTTATCAGACATGTTAAACTAGTGTAACAGAAGTCTTTGTCTATTATAGGCTGACAATCCAGTGCCGCTACCCAGCAAACACTACAAGTACTTTTGCTGTCCAGCATCGTTTGTTTGATGTCATCTCTGAACATTTTAACCATCACAGTCAAGCAAACCCATAGGAAAGCTGTCAATGTAATGTATGTGTCTGTATAAAATCAGAATTTTTAAATAAAAAGTCTTGAGATAATTTTGATCTGCTTTTGATTTGTTTTAATTGCATATGAAAATTTGCCCTTTTCAGGTTACAGAAAATGGAGTGAATTTCAATGGAAAATGCATCTTCATCCTCGTAATGCTACTTTGAAATTTATTGAAACACTTGGGCTTTTTTAAGGCCCTTCCTTTCACTCTGTGCAGATATAGTTAGAGGTCAGTAGAATTACAAAGACCAAAGTCCACATCAAAGGAACATCATCTTTACCTCAGAAGACACTATTTCTGAAATATCCCATCTAAAGTCCATAAATAAAGTCACTAGTCTACATGATTTACATTGTCTGTATCGAGTGGTTCCCAAACTGGGGGGTGAGTCCCCTGGGGGGAGCCCAGAGTTATGCCAGGGGTGGGCGCAGCTGTTTAGTTTTGAATTACAATTACTGTTGTTGGTTAATACATACTAATGTATGTGTTATGTAGTTTTAACATGTGTATGCCATTATTATGAAGGGGTGGAAGGGGAAGTGGAGAAGGGTGGTTGACGTGTTGATGTTGAATTTGGCGGCCAGAAATAAAGTTGGTGTTTATCTTCAATAGTGAGTTCTTTGAGTAAAACAGCAGCTAGGCTAAACAAAACTTATGGACATAATGGACAAATTTGTGAAAGTACCAATTATCAAATGATGATAAATTAACCTAAATAATAATCATATGAGTTAATGTAGGCTTTTATGTTAACTGTATTTAACATAAAAGTAATTAAGTAATTAAGAATTGTTAATATTCCAACTATGTATAGAAGCTGATTTTTCTCATGGTGGTTGCTAATCTATTTTGTATCTCTGGACCTCTGTCTCTGTGCTGGATAATCTGTATTTAGATTTTATGCAGACTGGAATTTTAAATAAGTGTAATAATTATGTTTCAGTTGAAATGTATTGATCTTTGAACAAGGTCTGAGGAACTATTTATAGTTAAAGGATTTTTATTATAATTATAATTATCATCTTTCTGAAAAGGTGGTCACTGGCACAGGAGCACTATAAGGAACTGTCACCATTTCTCTTCACACTGTTCACCTCACACTGCAGATACAACGCTGAATCTTGTCATCTGCAGAAATACTCAGATGACTCTGCACTTGTAGGGTGAATAGCAACATAATGGACAAAAAAGATAAGTAACTGGGCAATTAGTTTGTGAGATGGTAAAGAAAAAAACAACTCATCTTCAACACAAAACGAGATGATTGTTGATTTCAGGAGGAACAGGAGTACATAAAGCACTTTTTACATTGAGGGAGAAGAGGTGTGGAATAATAAAAGTACCTGGAGTTCAGCTTCTCTACAGTCATTTAGCAGATGCTTTTCTCCAAAGCATCTTGTATCTGAAGGTGGTAAGGCAGTAACGTTAAGGGTCTTGCTTACAGACCCAACTGCAAGGTGTTAATATTCATCCCCTGGGGAATTCAAACTCTGGTCTCTTGCATGGTAGACAGGCTCCCTGCCAACCGAGCTATTCAGCCACTGACAAGACTGGAAATACAACACAGAAGCCATTAACAAAAGGACAAAGCAGACTTCTTTAAAAAAAAGCTGTACTTCGATGTCTCCACAACAACTTTTTATGTCTTGTTGGAATATAAAAGAAAGAAGAAAGAAAGTAAAAATAATAAAAATGTATTTAAAATTATTAAAAGTGTTTAATTAAACTTTTAGGGGACAGCGATACATATCAAAGCACCTGAGATTAACAATGCTCAAAATCTCTATTTTGCAACTTGGTATTAAGTTTAAATAATTTGTCATGTTCATATTGGTCAGCAGCCATGTTTGTGATAAAATGATTAGCAGCACCTGTAATGTCACAAATGACTTAATTCTTAACGAGCTGCACATGTGGACGCATCTGTTGATTGGTTGGTTGGTGAGGAAATGGGATCATAAAATC
>JBAMHW010000005.1:12456796-12473004 GCA_037177495.1 Rhadinocentrus ornatus | reverse complement strand
TTTACAATCCTTAGTACTTGTAGTGAGATGTTAAACCTTGTGTTGTCTTAAAGGGCAATGGTGCAGTGTACGTATCCCCTGTCTGGCCTCCATCGCCTGTTCTCGGTCTATAGCTTTGAATCTGAAGCAGAAGGTTTTGGCAGGATCACGTATGCCAAGCAGCCCACAGCAGGTAATTTTGTCAGCTGGAATCACTGAAAATGGAATGCATCACTAATGGTTCTGCTGAACTCCACAGCAGATCAGACCAAAGCTGCTCCCCAGGAAACCAAGATGCCCATAAAATACCTGCCTGCCTTCCACCCAACTGCTCGCTACATCAAAGTTTTTAAAGCCCATAGTCTTGCTCGTGCTTATAAGAAAAGTAACCATCTAAACTCTTAAGATGTGAGGTTTTGTGTGTGGTTTTTGTTTTTAAATAAGTCAGACTTTAATAAAGATTTGTTCTTAAATCACTGTCAATGTGTGGGTGGGAGCTTGGTTGTGTATGTGTCGAACATTACTTGACTACTACAATTTACGTGAAAGATGCCAGTTTAATTTGCTGTTCAAAGCATGGTGTTATGGTCTTTATTGCATTTTTAAAAATGGATAACGTGTGCCATAAATTGGAACAGATCTCTGGTTCACTTAAAGTAATGGCATGTACGCAATGTAACATGAGGCATTTTGCAACAAGTAAAATAAACTATGGTTTTTTTTCAGTCTTTAAAAAGTCTTTACGCAAGGACAGCAGGAAACTAACGGCAACGTGTTTAATGAATTCCTTGCAGCCAGCAGGTGTCACGATTTGCCACCCTTTAAATTACTTCATTTCACGTGCGCTGGTGTTAACATTTCATCCTGTCTTTCTTTTGCCTTCTACGCATGCGCACAACACACACTGCCTTTCAATGTGCAGGACCGTTGTGCCACAAATTGAATGTCTGCCAAAAACTGACTAGACGCTTGACGCTGTATTAGTTTCTTTCTGTGGTCCGCGGCTGTTCCCCTTGGTATAAAACCGACATAACACGCAAATGCAAGTGACAGTATGTCCATAAGTTAGCTTTTCCAAGTGCTTGAACTGATAACAGTTGAAGTGCTGTACCGTAATCAGTTTCTGGCAGACGATCACTTTATGGCACAACGTTGTGTCAAAGTGATCGTCTGCCAGAAACTGATTACACGGTACTAGTTGGTCAATCTGTACGGCATAACTCTTGAATGAAAGCAAACCGCTTTCATGTAGATTCTGTATTTTATTGAGAAGAACCAACTGTAATTAAAGTAATGATTGGAAATGAAACTTTATAAATCAACACATAAATCAAATTATTTGTACTTTGCCTTATTATTCATTTTTAGACTGTAAACATATGAAGCCTAAACAGTGAAGAAACATGCCTGAATATCGTTTCTGATTACAGCACCTCTGCAGCTGTAATTAATCCGTGTTCGGTCGGTTTTATACCGAGAGGAACCGCCGCAGAGAGAAAACAGCGATACGGCGCAAGCTGACCGGCGGTCGTCTAATCAGTTTCTGGCAGACATTCAATTTGTGTCAACACCGTGAAATCCCTGTACTTCCGTGTTTAGGCTCTCGTCAGCTGTACCTCGTGACAAACTAAAATTTCACAAGTATTTTCATAGAAAGTGAAGGCCTATATCACGGTTGTCAAAGTCTGGTTGACCATTATTCCATGTTTGACTTTTGAACGACAGTGAGTTAGTTTAAATACAATTAATCCACAAATATCTGTAATAGTCTTTAAACTATTTTTGATCACACAAAACTGAATTATGTGAACTATATCGATAGGGTAGCACATATCGACAGAACACCGGCTGACAACTATCCGAGCTACATTAAACCACGATGAACTGCAGGGAAAGACGTTCATTGGTAAGTGGGGTTTGTATGAAACTTTTTTTTTTCCACGAGCCGAATGATTAAATGAGCTGTTGACTGAGAATCGTGCCCCCTCTCTGTAACAGGACCTTGCACCACCACTCCATGTTTCTGTACATGCACCCATGTTTACCTTTTTGCCATCAAGGAGGCAGCCAAGCAGGCGAGTCACTTTACATAAATATTAGTCTCTGAAAAGGTTTCTATAATAAAACACTACATTTGACTTTTCTCTTTAGTCCACCCCATCATCCCTGTAGAGGTTTTCTATACTCGCCCCACAGGGTGCTGCAAGAGGAGTATCTCTAATAGACTGACTGGGATGACGACACATTCAAAAACCAGTCACAATGGAGTCATCCAATAGCTCATTATGGGATGGCAACATATCCAAATGTTAAAATCAAAATGTCAGCAATTAAATTAAATTAATTTCGACTGACTGCAAAACCAATCCAGTAATATCAGTCTAAAGCTCATATCGTGTATTTAAGTTACATCTATGTTTATAATGTGAAGTATATAAAACAGAGTGTAAGGTTGAAGTGGTTCCTCCGTTGCCTGGTCTCTTTGTGCAGGGCTTATTGAGGGGCTTAGACAGAAGGGGAGATTTAATTAGATTGGCTAAGTACTGTCAGACATAGCTAACCATGGGGCTTAGAGTAAAATTGAAAGCCCAGACTCAGATGGATGTGGTATCAGCTCTATATGTTAAAATGATGAAAAATTGCATTCCTTGTGTAAACACAGCAAGCAGAGCAGTTCTTGCCTTTTACCTATTACCTCTCATCCATTTCCAGATGACTTTTATTTCATGTGTTTCTTTAGTCACTCAATACTAACTTGAGTGAATTGAATGAAAAAAATTAAAAGTTTGAAGAATGCTGTGCTTACACATACCTTGGTAAAGAACAAATTTTAAACTTCTTTTTTACTCAAAACGAATAGCAAAAATATGCTCTTTATTCCCATCTCTTTAGTTGCATCTTTGAAAATATGCTAAAGAGAACACAGTTTGCACATGGGTCCCAAAACTTAAAACATGATATATCTGTTTGGTGTTCAATTTGTGATAAGAACTTAGAGGAAACTTGACAAGTGAAGGACAGTCTTGACAGATAACAGAACAAAAGGCAGCCAACATTCAAAGACGAGCTCTGGGCCGTCCACCATGAAGTCTGGAGAACTATTCCTGAAGACTTCTTACATAAACGAGAAAGATTCTCAAAGAACGTTTAGGTTGTGTTGAAGGATAAGGCTGGTTATACCAAGCTTATTTTATAGGATCCGTTTTTGCCTTGTATACTGTTGATGTTTGCACATTTAAATAAATCACTGCACCTATTTTGCCTTGCTAGCACGATATGAAGAAATTGGGGGTGGTTCAAGACTTTTGCCCAATATTGATAGTCACTCCTACTAGAGAAAATCTAAAATTCTTTACTCTTCTATTCAGGTTCCTGGTTCCTCCCAGTCTCAGCTAAACACTCCGCAACCCATCATGTCACCCTGCCTGGCTACACCAAACCGTCCAGACCCATTTCTCTTTGGAAAATACCCTACTAGGGACCTGGGAAGTCCCACATGGACGATAAACCCTCATGTGAAGTCAAGACGAGCCGTCATCCAGCTTACGCAAGAAGAGGACCAAGCCATTACTAACCTGCTGAAACTACATTACCAGCAGGAGGAGTTACAACATCATGATCTCATCACTGCTGCACATCCAGACTTCTCCGGTGTTGTTAAGTCAACACATTTCCTGACTGATCCTACACTTCAGGACTCCTCTTCAGCTGAGGAAGCACCCAAGCCTGCTTGTATCAATGGCCAGTGTCTGTTGGAGCTGCAGCAGGGAAGAGGTTGTGCAGATTTAGAGCTAGAAGCAGCTAACACTCGCCTGAGTGGCTTCAACCAGGATGAGGGTGACTTTCTCAGAACCCCAGACCAACATAAAATGGAAACAGGCCCTGATACTCTGCTGTGCCAAAAAACTAAAACACAATAAGATAGTGAAACTTCATAAGGATTTGTAATTCTACAAAACGACACTAGCTGTCAGATTTAGTCATGTCAGGGGCAGTGGAGACATTTGGCCTGAGGACAGGACTGTGGGTGACTGTTCATTGGTTCTTGAGAATAATTCCTCATCACAGGCCATCTTCTCTGTCCTTAATTTCACAGATAAAAGGTAGATGAAAGGAACAGGAGGTTACAGATCTGGAAGGAGATGTTGCATGTGCTTTTCGGCCTCAGGGATATTGTAACTTGAATGTCTTGCAGTAGTTGTGCTAAAATCTGAGGGTTTACTTTGAAATGTTTGTGCTTTTGAGGGACCGTTTTATTTTCCTGATTACGTAAACTGTAAGTTCAGCATTTTGTTTAAAGTTTATTTTTCTTGCACCTGTCACTCTAAAAACCTCGACACCACCCCCCGGTCCTCAGATGTACCACGTCAAAAGTTCAATAAAATGTTAAACCATAAGGTAAAAAGACATTTTTTGTATTAAAAGTGCTACCACTGTTTTGAACAAGATGGTGTCTTCTCATAATTTAAAACACATTGTACATTTACAGTGTACATTTTTCCTAATGGCAGTACCTTCAACTCAGCCTTCCTTTACATGCATTTAAAAGCTCTTGTGCTTCAGTACAGGAGTGAATAGTTGTGTTCCCTTTTTAAATTGAATGAATTGAGCCTTGTTTTTTGAAGACATGTCTTCTTCTTGAGTCTTTTCTACGCTGTGTTCTGGCCACCAGAGTGACACTCCACTGGTTGTTTTTAGTGGCAGGAATCAGACAACGTGCATGTGATGATGGTGACAGCACATGTGTTCACTCAACTCCTCCTAGAGGAGTGGCATTTGTTCAGTGTGCTCAAACAATGAAGAGGATGATTGATTGGCATGTGCATTTGGCAGATTCCTTCCACGTACATGATCTGGTTTGGGTTGTGAGCTACTTTGCTGCATGCACTCGCACAGTTGTATTGGTTGTAGTTAATATGATAGTTCTCTTTCTTTCTATCATTCCAGGCAGCAAACATCTCCACGTATTGTCCTTTTTAGCAGGTACCACAGATCCTACTAAACTAAGTGGGCCATGTTGCTGGTAACCAGGCTTGCAGCCTGAATGACCCTGTAGCGCTCACGCAGGTTTCTTCTCCTCACATGCTCGTTGGTGATCTCTATGACGTTTTCCACAGGGAACCATCCCTTTTGACCGTCGGACAGGCGGTTCCCTTCGTACCAACCTGGGAGAAATAAAGAAAGGGAGGGGTAGAGGGAGGAGGACAAACGAGGAAAGATTGGAGGTTTCTGTGTCGTTCATGCAAGAAAGTTAAAATCAATAAACTGCTAAATTGTAGGGTTGAGGAGTGAGGCAGGGATATAAACATAAAAAGTCAAGGGAGGGAATATGTCAGTCTTTTTCCAAATGAAAACATATTTTATGCCATCTTATTCTGTACTGACAAGGAAGAGAAAATGGAAAAAAGGAAATGTTTATGATCATTTTTGCATGTTCTTACCCTCATTGGTTTTGCGGATGACGTTGAGGATCTCAGTTGGCTCCAGGGTGAGCTCATCTGCTTGCTGGGCGATGTACTGCTCTACACACTGCACCTGAGGACAGTCTAACACACACACATACATACCTGTGAACAATACAGCATTAAACAACACAAAGCATCTGCTGGTGTGCATCGTGCTGTCCTCCTCACCCCAGTCTTCATAAACCACTTCATCGTCATCTCTGTCTGGGTTGGTGCGGTTGGGGAAAGCTGCTAACCACCTGTGCATGTCGGACCTGTTTATTAAAGTTTCAGATACACAACAAAACAAGGCCTTATATTTTTGATGCATAATTTCTGGTGCATGATTTTTTCTCTGCATGCTTGGGTTCAAAGTCTATCCTCTCAAAACAGTTATGTAGATGGAAAACTCTGATGGAAATGCAGTTTTTTTTCCCTATTGTTTTGTCATTTAGCAGCACCTAAACACCCATCTAATAGTTGCTGCAGATCCATCAGAGGGGTTTTGGTTTAACATGGGAGACTAAACCATGATTGGGTAGTTGGTTGTGATGTTGTGGATGATCGACGTACCCACACCGGCAGACAAAGGGTAAATACTCACTGCGAGGGAGCTTTGAAGAGCCGTTCTATCAGGCGTCTCTGATGGTTTTCCAGCAGGATGAGGGTGAAGCAGTGTTCATGTGGAATACTGCTGCTCCCACCTTCATCGCTCTTTGGTACAGGTTGCACCTGCACCAAAGAGCGATGGGCATGGTCGAGCACCACAAACCGCTCTGTACTGTTAAAGACAAAATACAGAGAAACGAAGGAAAAACATTGAGGTCATATTAAAAGAAAACCATGCATTTGTTTAGTAAAGTTCAGTATAATGTTTATAGAATTCTCTTTAATATTCCCCTAAACTCCTTTGGTGCCAGTTCCCGTTAAAGTTGAGGAAGTTATGAGTCATTTTGCCTGTGATGACAAACGTGCATAGAGTCATGCTTTTTGAGTTCACATCATTCTCTACTTAAGTGGTATTGTGACAGCTGAAGAGGTTTTCCAATACTACTGGATGCAACCTCACAGGTTTAAATACAAATACCAAACTTCTACTCTAAAACTTAATAACAGTTGCAGTTAGGAAGGGTGATGACAAATCAGAATACATGATTTTGACTGTGAAATGCATGAGTGCATAGTTCTATAATGTTTGCTTCTGTCTTAACAATTAGAAACAAAGGTGGCTTATTGTGTAGGGTATAAAGACTCATCTTAACAAGCTTCTTTTAGCTAAAATAAGAATGATTCCAATCTTCATTTTCCTGTAAATGATTTCACTCAGACTTTCTGTTCTAATGGATCTAAGCAAATTTTTTTCAGTCAATAAAGCCTAACCCCTTTTTGGCAGCAATGATGAGCAGATCGTTAAAAAGGAAGAAGTAGATGGGATTAAACTTTGCTCTCATGTTAAAGATTGTTCCTCCTTTGGACATTTCCTGGAGCTCTCCCTTCTTCTCCAGGTATCTATTCTGGGAGATGATCGGGATAGCCTGATGAGGACAGACGCAAAAGACCAAGACGTTAAATAAAACACCTGCAAATAAAATTGGTGCAAAGCTTTCTTGCATGTTTGAGCTCACCTTGAGCTTGTCAAACTCAAATGTTTGGGACAAATGTATCAGCTCCTCCATCTGTTTCATCTTCCCTACTTCTGTATTACATGTCTCAATGATCTGCATGTGATTAAAAGTGAAAAAGACAAAAATAAATAAATAAATTCCTTCTCTTTGATGCTTTAAAAAAACTCCCATTCCTCTCATCTATAACTTTTTAACACTTGACAAGTGAAGGACAGTCTTGTTAACTCCTATTTCAAATAGGAGTATCAGTGTCAACTCTGACTCAGACTCAGCTCTGTGACTCACTGCCACCATTAAACTCATTCATCCAAATCTCTCAAAAGCACAATAGCTGACATTGAATTTCCAAAGAGAATGTGAACCAAGAGTCAAATGATATGGATTTGTACGCACAGGAGATGGTGAGGAGTGAGAGGCTTTTACCTTAGACACAGAAGTCAAAGCCTTGGAGGCTGCCTGCTCCTCTTTTGTCCCCTCTTTTGTTCTTTTCAGGATGTTCTGAAATGACAAACAACAGTTTTCTATTTCTACAACACTTTTTTCCATCTAGATGCAAAAAACAGCTAATCAGGTGAAGGCAAGGTGTGTTTGCTTATAGGTCAGAAAATAGTGACGAGCCAGAGTAGGAAAGATTATTACACAATGGAGACATTTCTAGCAGTTGAATACCATGATGTACACCGATTATTGCCTTTCAATGGCCATAAGAAGAAAAAGATAAGGGCCATTTATGCACAACAAACTCTGATATTATGTCAAACACTTAAGACAAATATCTCAAACTTGCAAAAGCAATAATGCCATGCTCAGTCTCTTGGGTTAAATTATTGCTAAAGAAATTGAAATAATGAGAAAAAATTTTTAGGAAAAAAAATAACATTAAATGACATCCCGTCTTGACTGTTTGTGTGACAAAACACAAAGTGGTCATCAGGAGAGTAACTGATCAGATCTCATGGTCAGGTAGGTGGCAGACCAGGCAATGAATCGCTGTTTCCTTAGATCCCACAATCATTTGCTCTCAGGGTCCTTTCCCAGTTTTATTACTAGTTAACATGCATTATTTTAATACTGTTTGGGTGAGGACATGAAAACATGTCAAACTTGAAGCACTCAGGGAGTGCAGCCCTTCGCCAAGCAATAGGGTCACTCACCTGTAAAAAAAAAAAAAAAAAAAAAAAGGTCCAACAGCCCACCCTGTACCACCAATTTTTTAAACCTTCTGGATCACCAGATCCAGAATAACAACATGATCCAGGTCAAACAATGTTGGATCAAAACATCTACAATGTCATCTTTTTTATTTATTTATTTATTTGCCAGTGATTCTGGGAATCATCTGATGAGTTATAAGCAGTCAAAATTATCCCTATATCCCAACAGTAAAGAATCCAGACAGACAAACTTAGACAGTTGAAAACACAACAACAAAAAAGAACAGAAGCAGAACAATGAATGTAGAAAAAGCTTTGCCCCAACACAGGAATGGGGAAGACTCAGCAGAGGGAGAAATATTCAGTTAAGTTAGTAGACATCCTTGACAAGATGTCGAGGCAGTATTCATCTTGAGCTGCAACCAGAAGATGGCCTGATGTGGTGTTTTATAACGTTGTGAACATGGCTACACAGAAAGTGGGCGTGGGTCCTCTACCGGAGCCACATCGATGCCAGAAGGACCTGGCGTGCTTTCATTATTGAGCTGTTGATGTGCAATACAATAAATATCAGCTGATAACCAGTCCTCCGTTTCACTATTTTAGCATTATATAATGCTTTTTTGTAATTGTTCCCCCTCAAATAATTAATATAAATATAAATACATTTAAAATTATTTAATTTTGTTATGTTAGCTGATAAGTGAATGTTGTGAGCTAGTTAGTATTTGACCTTTTCTATTTGAAATACAAGCCCAAAGTAATCCCACATGATAATCAATAATTTTTTATTTACTGACACTTTGTGTACTTCCAAATAACAACAACAACAAAAAAAAGATCTCTGTAAATGCCACCTGTATTATTTTTATGCTGTCAGCACAGGGCAAAAATGACCCCATCTGGGGGTTTTGGAATGTTGGTGGTTCTAGTGTTAAAAAAAATTCCTGGATCCAGGTTGTGATCCGGATCACCCACAAAATTTAATCAGTTGTTCCTTTTTTTTCATTTCTGAGATTTCCAAAAGATTTCCTCTAAATCTATCCACAACTTTTTGAGTTATGTTGCTAACAGTCGCCGCCAATAAAAAAACTCCACATTGGTGGAGGTAATAACAATAGGCAGATTTAAACAAATGATAAAAAAAAATCTAAAATTAAAAGATATAAAAAAAGAAATCAATGAGATTTATTGAAAATAATGTATAATTGTATATTATGATTTATTATAGTTGTATATTATTATTGTGTATTATGGTTTATGATGTGCTAAATATGATGAAATGTGGTGGAAGTTTCATAATGGACAAATGGGTTGGGACCCTTTGCTAAGTCCAGATGTCTCTCATGTCATATTAGATTAATTCAGAGCTAATAGGGGGAACTTAGAGAAGGAGTTAAAATTAATAATTCGGAAAATGATTTCTTTGTTGCTTCTTACCTCAATGAGCATTTTAATACGAGTTATTCGCTGAAAGGGCAGCAGCAAGAAGGACATGAAGGGCAGCCGCTGGCATTGAGGCGACTCCTGAAGACGAGTGATGACTGCAGCAAACTGCACGTTGTTCTTCCTGTAAACACACACAAAGGCAAAGTGTTTTGCTATGTACTCCTACCAGTCAGTACAGTTAAGATCCACGGAAGCAAGAACAGACAGCTGTTTCTCACATGAGCATAGTGTAGGTCTTTTCCTGGTAGATCTGGTTGCGGACATAGTCAATGTAGGCAGGGAAGTTATGCTGGGCGTGGTAGTGGATAATGTCACATATGTCAGGGAAGACTATGTCCTTGAATATGCGGTCCTCCAGGTCTTTCAAGAACCTGTATCATCAAACAGCAAAAGAATCTCTGAAAACCTCCGCAACAGCTACACCAGTATTTTCTGTTGCAGCTAAAATCTTTTTTCTTTCTCTCTTTATCCTTCCTGGTGGCACCTCTCACCTCTCGCTGACCTCCCGCACCCTCAGGATGTTGGAGAAGAGAGTTTTCTTGTCTCTGATGACCATTGTTTCTTCCAGCTCCCGGCTGTTTTGGAAGTGTTCGGTCAGAACGCGTAGGGATCTAAGGTAGGAGGCTTCGGATGTCAGAACCTCAAACATGCTCTGGTAGTGAGAAGGTAAACAATGTCACACATTTTGCATATAAAGGAGGCAGAAATAATCAACAGAATTCTGGATGTAGTTTTGATGTCTATAATACCGAACACAGTCAAGTCTTGCCAAGAATCCACCCCTTCCTGTACTTAAATGGACTTTTTTTCATTTAAAGGTTTTCACAAATCATGGAGGTTTAAAACCATAGCTGTAAAAGCTTTCGCGAGCTCAATATTAGGTGAATTAATATTATATTACAGCAGTAAATTATACAGTAAGGCAGAACAGACCTACACATATTTAAAAGCATCACATTATCACTTTAAGATGTAATTTAAAATTGATCCTGCGTCTCCCATTTCTCCTTTTAGCTTTATTGATTTATTTTTAATGGAACCCTCCTCCGTCCATTAGCCCCTTCTTCCTCACCTCCTGGTACTTGCATTGTTCAGAAGTGAGCTTTTCCAGCTCTCCACTTTCCAGTACAGCAGGGAGGTCCTGCCACAGGGTGCTCTGGCCCATTGAGGGCACAGGACTGCCCCTGGGTCCTCCATTTGCAGTAGATGTCCCAGTTCCATTCCCATTACGATGGACTGTCCAGTCCATAGCATAGTCTGCGCTGGTTTTACTGATGTTGCGGCAAACTGTCTGCCGACGGATCTCCTTCGTGATGACGGTGGCGCGGTAAGTCTGGTACAGAGGTTCTGAGCGGAAGCAAGTCAAAATATTCCTCAACACTCAGCACGTAGCCAAAACCCATTTGCGATCTGATTTCAGGGTTGGTGGTTTTCTAACAGGCTCTAAAATGTCATTGCGCATCAGAATAAATCCAAAGATAAGCACCTTGTACAGGACTGGTGAGTATATGTGAAATTTATATAGCAGGTGAAAAAGCTTATGTAGTGGGTTAAATTGTGTTTTGTGTCTCATACTAAAACATCTGCAAAACATTTGCACGGTTAAAAATCTTTTTCTCATCCTTACCATCCTGAAGGCGGGATTCAAAGATAAATGAAATCTCCCTCCTGAAAGAGTCCATGCTGTCTGGGGGTCTGAAACAGGAAGTGTGGATTGAGACATAAAAGATGTTAATCAGTACAAATTGACACAGTTAATGAACCCCTGAGGTTCCTAAAAACATTTACAGCCACTTAATGGATTGGTATATGGATTTTTTGTCTTTTTATGTGATTAGATGAAAAACAAATATAAAGATTATTTCTAGATTTAAAAAGGGTGATGACTCACAGTTCTGTGTGGTCTTTTTCTTCTTCATTCCCTCCATTATCCTCTGCTGTTTACAGAAAGAAATCAGGCCGTGTTTTGCTTTTAATTTAGCCAAAAATTAAAGTTTCCTCAACAAAGTAATGCTCAACTCTAACCTTTTGTCTGTCCAAGGTATGTCATTGACGCACTGCTGAGCCTCCTGGGATCTGTCTTTGGTGGTGGAGGTGGGGGTCTGTGGGGCAGCAAGGTGCTGTTTGGGGGTAGGGTGTGGGTTCGTTGTGGGCTCAGCCCACTGGCAGTGGAGCTGCTGGAAGAGGATGGTAGCAAGGAGCGCCACTCCTCCGGTGTGGGTTGGGGGAGAGCAATGCCGCCTCGGGGCGCTGCCATGGGGCTGCGGCTGTCCAGAGTCATGGGAATCCTCGGCGGGATGGCAGGCGGAAAATTGTCTGGGTTTAAGATGGGTACTGTGATGTCCTGAAATTCAGAAGTAGTGTCTGAGTTGCTGTAGGAAAGCTTGGAGCGGCGGGGCGGTTTGCACACTTTGATTTGAGGAATGTCCGGCAGATCTTTAGTCAGGGGTGCGGTTATTTTAGAAGTGGGGTCAGCCACTGGAAGTGTAATCTCGTAAACATTTTCATCTTCGTTTTGGGAGGGATGATGTTTGACATGTGACGACTGAGCATGTTTTGGAGGAACAGAGGGTGACTGAGAGCGAGAGGTAACAAGGGAGGTAATGATGGAGTGAGGCCCCGGGTCTGAAAGCCTCCTGTGACCGTCCGCAATCAAAACATCCAACGATCGATGGAACTTTGCTCTCTCGTGGTTGAACGTCAGTTTCTCATCAACCACAGAAGTCTGGTCCACCTCGTCCCCTGGTTCACTGTCTCCTTCTCCTCCTCGCTCTATCTCCACATCCTCCTCTGAGTCCTCCTCTTCCTCATCATACTCCTTTCCTCCTGCATCGTCCTGCCCACCATCTTCCCAGTCCACTGGGACCCATATTAGTTTCATGCCGGGCCGCTGAAGGTGACACGCACAGTTGCACCTCAGGTCACAGCAGGGACTAAGAGGAGCGTCTGGACTGTGTTCCACCTCCACTTCACCTCCTCCCCTCAGATGAACCTCCACCTCCTTTCCGTCAGGCGCTGCACCAAAAAGAAGAAATAAACTGTTTTATAAATTGTATAGAAGAGGAAAGTAAATTATTGCAAACTTCTCCACCATCTCCCTGCAGAGGGTGGAAAAATGAATAATTTGTCCTCTAGCTAATGGATATAAGTGAACTTTTTTTTTTCTTGGACTGTCAAGTTAGTGGTTCATCATTTTGCTAAAACAGCATGAATGAAAGTTCTTTCTTCAAACATTGTTGGGTAGAGGAGAAAACTCAGCTAGAAAATCTAATACTGGCTAAATGAAATGGAAGAGTTTTGGAATACAGGCGAAGGTAAATGTATGTTAGCATAACTGGAAAACAGCAAAACATGAAAGAAGAATTATGGGAAAATTTGTTTTCACATTAACTAAAACCCTTTAGCATTTTTAACAATAGTAAAGGAGAAAATAGAATTTTTCTGTTGAAGCTGACATTGATCAAGCTGCACATAAATATTTTGACACAGAAACTGAGCTTTAAAGCTTTCTGTTTCAAACAGGGAAGCAAAATAAGGGAAGTGATTGTATGTAGAATAGAGGTGGGGACACAAATTCCCTGACTTTGGGTTCTCCTCTTGTTGATTTGAGTAAAAAGTGATCACAAGTTGGCAAACATGTCAATGAGCCACAGGTTCAAGTATTTACTGCTCACATACTTAACATACTTCAATAGACAAACTACTTCCTGCACTGTCATTGCTTTGTCCTTTCTGTATCACTGGAACATCAACTCTTACACAAGATTTTACGATGACTGAAATAAATTTAAAAGGCAATACTTGTGTGTTTCATCTCCAGCTGAAAGTAAACAGAGCGAGGCTCTCTCTTGCTACTTTCACATTTGTCACTAAGTAAATGGCACCCACCCACATTCTCCTTTTATTTCCCAAAAACACACACAGGTGATCAGATGACTGATCTGTTTATTCTGCCAGGAGCAGAACGGTCAATGATGCCGCAGCTGTCTGTTTGCAAACTCCCTAACTGCACTGTGCATCCAACTCTATAACTAAATCAGTGCTCACACACTCTTATGCAAAAACCTTTAAAAAAAAGACAATTTTAGATTTTCTTTGAGGTTCAAAAATGAAACTGGACTTTGATGTGAAACTACACCCAGTCCGGGAAGAACCAACTTCCTTTAAATAAAATTAAATACAGTTAATTTCAGTTTGATCTGAATGTTTTCAGCAATTTGTCAGCTGGCAAAAGTTGGAGTTGGAGCATAGGTTATGAAAATCTGAATCAGTTTCTATTAAATCACAAAATTGGGCAAAGGACGAGTTTTAGTCTTTTTCAGTCCGAAATTTTATTTTCAGCCTGAAATTGAACAAAAATAACTTTCTTAAATTAAAAGTGAAAAAAAAAAAAAAAAAAATTTGAAATGCATGAAATTATTAGAAAAAAATATTAGAAAGAAGTTTCAGAGTCAGTGCTGACTCACTGTACCTGATCGACCTCCTTCTAAGCTCATACTTTCGCCCTCCTCTCCTCCCATGCTCTCCTTCTGTTTCTTCAGTAAGTGGCTCCTCTTCCTGGGCAGTGGGGGCACATGCTCCGCTTCTATCTGAAGCTGAAGGCTGAGGCGGCCTGGTTTGGGCTTAATCGTAGGAGGCCTTTTGAACCTTTGACCCGATGTGAGTTTTGCGGTACCACTGGCTGTCCGGTTCTCGGGTTCACTGGACTTGCTGAACTTGTTTACCATTTTCTTGATCTTTTCTCCAGAGAGGCCAGGACTGTGGACTCTGTCTGATGGAGGAGGGGAGGTGGATGGTACTGTTGGTTTAGGAGGGATATCTGGTTTGGACTTGACCTCTGACTGTTCCTGAACAGACATGGTAGCTGAGGGTGTCTTGTCTTTTATTGTGAATCGCTTCCTACCTCGACCAATCAGAGGCAAGTCCTTGAGGGCAAAGGTCAGAGTCAGGATGTCATCATCACCTGATGAGCAAACAGAAAGGAAAAGAAGAGTAAATCTATTTGCAGTTGATAATAAACTTTTACAACAGGGAAATTAACACAAAATGATTAATGTTCTTCAAACTAGTGTAATCCTGAGTCTGAATTGAGCTCTGAGCTATAAATCCACCACTTGAAAGGCTTAGCCAGACATGAACTTTGTACTGTAAGAAGTCCACACCTCAAAATGTTAAACAAAGGTTCATGTAAAATCCACCTCTGGCTGCAAAAGATTCACTTTTCTACTCTAAAGTCTCATCGTATATTTGTACAACTTCTCTGTTATTTATTATTGACTCGGAGCTATAAAGCCTGATCTTGCTCATTCATTTACTACTTTCACAGCTGTGCTCATCCAATTATGCTGATAACAGGATGTTGATCTACCATTATATAACATTTGAGAGACGGTAGGAGTCGGTAAAGGAAGCCTTGTTACAGAAAGATATGGCAGAGCTGAGATTATTTTCATATTTGATATAAATACAGCTTAAACTTCTGTTAATCAATGTGTGGCAAAAAAAAAATAAAAAAATGCTCGTGATACACATGTTCAATAAGGCTAATAGTTAGCAATCGTCTCGATAAGAGTGTACTAACCACAACATCATCCTCTCCATTGTTGTCCTGACAGTCTGAATGGCCTCAAATGCAGCTATAAGTTAAGCAAAACTGACTTAAACTGATTTAACTCCTCAAGTCAAATACTGAGTATTTTCAATATTCAAAGCACTCTACTCATTCAAATGAACCAGCCAAACCAGAATTCCCTCTATAAAAAATCTCTATAAATAGAAACGTGATGACAAAACAGGGAAATTTAAGCTTCCCCTCTGGGTGACCAAATGGCTACGCTGCAGATTCTCCTCAACATATGTTTATTTGATGTGAGTGTGACAGCTGATGCTAAACCAAACTAAACCCGGGTTAGTCATCCTCTGAGTCGTGCAGAAATGAAATGTTGCTGTTCTGCTTTTTGAGACTCCTAGATGAATACATTTAACAAGCGGCTGCAAACATGGATTTCACACAGATCACGTGAATCACTAAAAGAAAGCAAATACATCCAAGATGAAATTATTAAAAGTTTAGTCTAAAGAGAATAAAAATGATGAGGAATCCAAGTCATTGTTGGCTGTTCTTGTTCCCTCAAATATCTGCAGAAAAATATTACAAGCAGCTTGAAATTGCTTGCTGAATATTAGAGCTGAAGATGTTTTGATTTAATGAAATAAGAAATAATTGATTGTGATAACTGTCACTTGCTGGCTGCAGCTTCTGGAACGTAGAGCTGGGCGATATGGCCTAAAAATAAAATCTGCGATTTTTTCTAACCAAATTCATTCCCGATTTTAATTGATTTTTTTCTTTTCTTCTTCTTCTAAAAAAAAAACATAATTAAACTTATTAAAAACATTTATTTATTTTGTACCGCAATTCCCGTCCTGCTTTCCAGATCACTGATATTATTTACTTTCTTTTAGCTGGCATTCATTCCTTCATATAAATTATATGAATATATGAATGCCAGCTAAAAGAAAATAAATGATGTCATAACTTTTCCACTGTATAAATG
>JBAMHW010000005.1:12423709-12452075 GCA_037177495.1 Rhadinocentrus ornatus | reverse complement strand
TATATATATAATAACATCTGATGTGCCCTCATCATATGTTATTTCATTTTCTGTTTCTTTTTTTAATATATTTTTCTTTTCAAGCAACTATTTTTCCTCGCTCTATTTGAAAGCTGCGCATAACTTCAGTGATAGGACGAACTGACTCCTGAAGAGCGTTCAGGCCCTTATGAATGAGAAGTAGGCCCGGTCAGTTTCATGAACGTGGGACGAAGCAACAGCTAATGGCTCGAAACATTGTTTGACTTATTTATAATCGGTCAAAACATCGCACCCAATTCTTTTATAGATATTTATAACTAATGAGTGAACAAAGTGAAATTAACAGCACACGGATCTATTTCACTTGGATGCTCATGTTGCGCAAAGATACTGCGGCATTTGCTTTATACTTAGTGAGTCGCAGTGCATGGTTTTATCACTCCGCTGACATAGGAAATGCTCCTAGACCAATCACATCTGTGTTTACACCATCACCTGTGAAACACACACCCTCCGCTATATTTCTCTCTGAAAGGTAGGGTTTTTGTATTTAGTTTATACACACTTTTAATTCAGATTTAAACACAGTGGATGCGGTCAGAGTCTAGTTGCAGGAGAAATAATGTCGGGTCGCTTATAAGGAGAAGGAGCCAGGAACAGCGAGGTTAGCGCTCCCGGAGCTAGCGAGCTGGAGCAGGTTATCAGTCCGCCAGGCTTGTTTTTTAGCCGATTATCGGAAAGTCCTTGTGCCTAATCATCTCTCGCTGAGGTCGGTGGATTATGATGTGCGTTAGCTTAGAAAACCTGGCTAATTAATTTCAGAAACCGCTTGCATTTGTTTGCAGACGTTAGCAAAGATTACCATAGCCGAGTAGCTAACAGGACCAGCCATGCAGAGCATCTAGCTAGCAATAAAGACACACGTCGGCTAGACAGAGATGCGTTTAGCGGTTTCGTTAGCTAGCACAGTACACGCCTGGATTAATGTAGGAGCCCGTGTCTCTTACTCATATGCTGTGAAATGATAACACAGTCGACCTGAGGGCAACAAACACGATCAAATTAGCTTTTTGCTCTTACCGGGTGTTCTTTATTTATTACGTTATTTTATAGTTTGTATCTCTGGAAAAATGTAAATCTTACCATATGATGAACTATCATTACACAGTGAACTTGGTATAATCTAAAGATGACCCATGGTGCTTAAGACAACCTGGATAATACCTCAAAATGCACAACAGTAGTAGCAGTAATTGGGTTAAAAAGAAATGAACAAAAAACAAAAAAATTCATTACACTTTGACCTCTGTGATTATGCTGTTGATTTAATGTATAATTAACATTTTGAGTTTAATAGAATTAATTAGACCTTTTTCGTGTTTATGCGCCTTTGTGTGCTTTTATTTGTAATAATATCAAACGCGGAATAGCCACAACATTAAAATCATTCTCAGGTTTAGTGACAATTGATCATCTTGTCATAGCTGCAGCTATCAATGAATTAAATAGCACGTGAACAGTTGTTTAAGTTTGTGTGTTGCAAGCAGGAGGAACTGAGCAAGGGCCACATTGTTATGGTTGGGATCAGAGTATTTAAAAATGGGTGATCTTGTGGGTTGTTCCTGGTATGCAGTGTTTAATACCTGTCGAAGTAGGCAAAAGGAAGAACCAGCAGTGAGGTAGCTTCATTGTCCAGGACCCTCAAGGTTTATTGTTTTTGCACAGGGATTAAGACTGCACCTTTGTGAGATGAGTTAGTTAAATTGCAACTGTAGTATTACAAAAAAACACACAAAAAACCCCCAACTAGACTGAGTTTAATAGAAAGCTGTCAAATTCATGTTGAGCCATGTTTTCTCACAACGAAGGCACCTAGACTGGATATGTGGTCACAAAAACTACACCATAGGGTGATGAATGAAGAAGACTTGGTCTGATCCTTAGTTTATGTTAAACACATTTTCTTTGACTGAGATAGACATTCTTCTTTTCTTCTCCAAATTGTTTACAGCTTGCAGTTTCATTTGAAGGCATTTTCTACCTTCCCAAAAAAGTCAGCACCTATCAAATGGGAGGTTTCTTTCCTGAATATCTACCATGCCTGCTACCTGTAGCCATCTCTAGACAGTTGATGCAGACACTGGAGTTGGATGTATGTAATTAAGTAGGATTGTCAGTTAAGGAACAGCTAGGCCTCTAGAGACTAGAGGCACAAACAAAATCATCCTTTGTATAGGAAGTTGTTTTCAATCTCCCATTTCAGGGAGTCAGAGTGTGACCATACAGGTGATAAGGAGTGAAAGCCTTCTAAACTATACCTACCAATATTTAAAGTTTCTAGCAAAAGCTCTGTAGGTTTAAGGGGGGGGGGGGGGGGGGGGAGGGGGGAAGATGTTTGGAAGGTGTAATAAGAAGGGGGGAGGGTTTTGAAAAAAGGTTGGGGGGTTGGACCCCCCCCCCCCCCCCCCCCCCCCAAAAAAAAAAAAAAAAAAAACTATACCAGTGAATCTTCCTTAATCTCCCATGAAAGTCACACTTTTAAAATGATTTCTGACTGTTTCAAACAGCGTTTTCCATATAGTGGAACAAAAAGAAGTATTCTCTGTTGACCTTCCTTTTGAAGCTGTAAGGTTACTTTATGAATGATGGGAAAGATGCTTGAGAGCAAAAAGGTAAAGAAGCTGCTCAGGAGGATTGCTCAGATTGTTTCTGTAACATTGAACCTCAGATTGTTATGCAGTTCATTATGCTAAAAATGATATTTTAATATTTCTTGAAACAGTTTTACGTCAGTATAACTGACTTCCACACAAGTTTCAGGTATATTTGTGCTTTTAGAAGGCAATGCACAAACTAGTTGGGTGTTCTGTTGCAGTGCAGTAGTTTTGTAGCCTTCTCCCTCAAATTTCCTGGACGACTGAATTTCTATAATCCAAGAGGAGGGGTGACTGTCAGAGAGTATATGAGGAAGGAGGGTGGAAGTGAATCACATCCACACAGAAGAAGGTGCAGTGCAGTGTGGGTGCTTATAGTATTAACCCAGCCTCTGTGCAGAACAGCTATTTGATTTACAGTGTTCGCATTAGGTCTCTTTATTTTTCTCCTGTGCAGCCAGGAGCTGAAACACAGACTCACACTGAAGCGTCTACGGTAGCCGCTAACTGGACGGACTCTCTGGCTATTGACCTTTTGCAGGTAAGACTTTCCACGTGACTTTTTAGATGCATCTTTCTCTTTTTTTGGATGCAGGTACATTTTCTTGACTTTTAGTGAGGATTAAATTATGTCCTTTTGCAACATGAATTTATATTTCAGATGTGATCTAAAAGCTCACTGAGAACACACAGAATATATTTTAGGGAAACCAGTTTGGCTGGAACATCTCACTAATGTTGGAAAATAATAGAAAGTCACTGTTGTGCTTAGCTACAATTTTCATACAGCAGTGGAAGAGATTTTCAAGTTTGTTTATGAAATAAATCCTATATGTCAAAGACATTGAATCAAGATATTATTACAAAAAATCTAGTTGATATCTTCCCTCCAACAACTAATAACATGCAGCTAATTTTCATTATGTGCTGTTTATTTATTTATTTTTATTTGGATTTTCTGCTTGCAAATATCGGCAATAAATGTGTAATATTATCCCTAAATCACAAGACTGTCTGTGTACATAAAACCGGTCTTTCTTATGTAGTTAGTGGAGCATTTTAAGGACCTCCAGGTCCTGCTTTTTGAAGTTGCATCTTTAAACTCCTCAGAGAAAACTTGGTTGACCGACTGTTATAATGTAAGCAGTTGCGCATCACAAGAATGTAGGCAGCAGTTGTTTTCAGCCTTGTACACACTCATGGTGTTTGACTTGTGATAACCCTGTCCCCAAGGCTTTGTGGCACGGTGTGTTTGTCTGATGCTTGTAATGTCTTAATTGGGAGTATCTCAGGTGTAGCCTGCAGCATTGGTGCAAAGCTGCAATGCCACAGAGGCAGTGTGGCTCTTCTGGGGCTTGTGGATAGAAATGCTAGAGAGGTGTGCTGTGCATTCAAGGGAGGGATGAAGCAGCATTGTATTTCAGATAGCTTTTTGTAGATGCATCTTCTAGTTGATACTTTAGTTGATTCATGATAGGTTTTGATTCATACTTTTTGCACTCACTTAATGCTTGTTTTAGTGGAATAGTGGAATAAGTCTTAAACCATGAGCTCAGTGGCAGTGTTGACCCCGGAGAGCTTTGCGGAGCATCGCAGTGGTCTCAAGGACCAAGAGATTTCAGGTAAAATCCCTCTGTCTTTTACTTATGTATATTTACCTCTGTTACCATGTTTTTCTTCCTTATTTCTTGCTCGCTTGTTAGCAATAAGAATCGTTCACTTGCCATTATGTTTTTAACATTTTTTTTCCTTAATTGTTACCTTTTTCTCTTGGCCTCATTGGGCCAGGCTGCATCCCAGAGGATGAGGCCTACATCCCCACCTACCTGGAGGCCTTCCCTCCACTGCCGGAGAAGGGGGCACCAGGGGAGAGGACTGGGGAGCCGGCTTCGGCATGGGGGAGCAAGATCAGGCCCATCAAAGCGTCTGTTATCACCCAGGTTAAAAGGCCACTGTAATATAAACCGAGGATTAACCTGCATCAGTATTATTAAAAAATAAGAGAACCCATCTGATGCTTTTCTGTTTTTCTTGAAACTTAAATTTCTTTCCTCTAGGTGTTCCATGTTCCCCTGGAAGAGCGCCGCTACAAGGACAACAGCCAATTTGGGGAGGGGGAGGAAGCCAAAGTGTGCCTGGACATCATGCAGCGAACGGGAGCGCACATTGAGCTGTCCCTGGCTAAGGACCAGGGCCTCTCCATCATGGTTACTGGCAAACTGGACTCTGTCATGAAGGCTCGCAAGGAAATTGTAGCTCGCCTGCAAACACAGGTAAGTGTTAGTTCTTACAGTTGCAAATGATAAAAAACAAAACTTTACTAACCCCCCAACGGAAAATTCTAATGTTCTAAGAGGGATTTAAAAAAATATGTAAAAAGTTATCAATCAATAATGATTAATTATAAATTTGTGGTTTGGGAGGTTGATGGCTGCTGGCAGGAGTGGCCTCCTGTACCTTTCTGTGTTGCAGTGGATCTGAAGAAGCCTCTTGGTTAACTCAGTCTGTTGTTTCCTCATTGTGTTGTGTAGAGGGTGTGAAGAATTGCCCATTATGTTCAGCAACTTGTGCAGCATGCTTTACTAGTGAACCAGAATCTCTAAGTGCTCCAGATGGCTGCATAGCAGATTGCACTTTTTAGAACAGACTTACAGAAAATATGCAACATCTTGGTGCAGACATTTATGATTAGTGAACTGTAATGGGTCTTTAAAGGTATTCACCTGCATAATGAGGTGAGCCTATAAGTCACTTAAAGATTTTAACAATGTGGGATGTTAAGGCACCTGGTCTGTAGTCATTTAGGATAGATGGCTAAGATATCTTTAGGTACTGGAACAAAGCAGGATGTTTTCCACAGCACGAGAATTTTCTCCTGACTCAGGATAATGTTGCAAAGGTGCTGTAGAAGCCACCAAAGTTGTTCTGAGCAGGTTTTAGGAATCCTGATACTAACTGGACCTGCAGGCTTGTTTTGGTTGAGTATCTCCAGTTCCTTCTTCAACTTTCTGCAAGAGACAGACATGCTGGTGGTGGAAACAGAAGAGGTTTTCTGATGAATGTGATGAGTCTGTGTTAAGGTCCATGACTGAGCTGCAGGGTGACAGAGTGGATGTTTGACAGAAAATCTGTGGAGCGTGTGAGGTCTGTTTGACTGGAGGCAGGGGTAACTTTGTTCTTAACTGAACCCTTTGAAGAAAATGTTCCGCTCATTGACTTCCATCAGTCTGATCCCCCTTTAACTTGAAGCCGATGATCTTTTTCATTCCTGACCACACATCCCTCGCGTTGTTCTGTTAGAGCTGACTTTCCACCTGTTTTCTGTAGTTCTCCTTTCACCCGTCAATCTCTGTTTTAAGTTGGCATCTTTAATAAGAACCTATCTGCCTCACTGAAGTCTTTTTTTATGTTAAGCAGCTTTTTCAGGTCAATGGTGATCCAGAGCAGTTAGTGAGAAAGCACCGCACTGTTTCATGTGGGGATCCAGACAGAAGTTGATAAAATCTGTCACACACTCATGTCATGACATTAATGTCATCTCCATGTGGCTCACAGAGCACATTCCAGTCTGTGGTCTCACAGCACCATCGCAGATATTTTTCAATATAATTGGACCAAGTATTAATAGTTTATTTCATTACTGGTTGCTGCTAAACAATGGGCGTATAGGAGGTGAGGAGAACCAGATTTTGGGTCAAACTTCCTAAAGGAGGTAAGGCAGAAAATGATAAAGGCAAAAAAGAGGAAAAAAACAAGCAGATGGCTGTGTCTATGCAAATAAATACATCACCATACACCTAGTTGGATTAGGTTTCTATAAGTCTACAGTGTCAATATGTCAGTAGTTAATAATTTTTCTTCATTTATTTAGGTTGAAACTTTTTTTTAGGTAATTTAAGGTTTGCCACTTTCTAATTTTTCCATTAATAGTAATTACAATGACAAATGCTACCATCCAAAGATTTGTATCCTGCTTAAACTGCTGAAAAAGAGACCAGTTTCCTGCTTACATTGAAGTTAAACTCTTAAGTTCCACTTTCTGATTAAAATTCAGGATGAAAATAAGCAACCTCCAGTGTCTAACCCCAAGCATGCATCATTTTGGACACCGAAGCTAAAGAAACGGAACAATGTGGCAGTGATGGAAAATTGAAAGCATAGTGGTTAGTGGTGAAGGTATTGGTGAACACAGGCTGCAGTTTGAAAAAGTGTGTAGGGAGGTCGACTGAGGACAAGACAAAAAGAAAAGAAAACTTAGCTGAAAAATGACCATCAGCTCCCAGGAGAGGCCTTTCAAGGCTTCAGGAGCAAACATGCTGATTTCCACTTCAGTTGGTACACTGAGGTTAACCTGTTAGCTGAGCTGCAGATATTCATAAAACAGTGCAGAAAGTCATTTCGCACTCGTTGCACGATCGAATGCTTTTGTTTTTATTTACCAACTTGCATATTTTTTGATTTATAGTTACATTTTTATTATGTCTAAACTGTGACTAAGTACAGAGAATTATATAGTGGTAAATCCAACATGATGATATTCCGTCATCCACTGTGAGACGATGTTAACATAACTAGTTGTGCCTCCGCCCCCTCAGGCATCAGCTACAGTCGCCATCCCCAAGGAGCACCACCGTTTTGTTATTGGTAAGAACGGCGAGAAGCTGCAAGAGCTGGAGCTGAAGACAGCCACCAAGATCGCTATTCCACGTCCTGACGACCCCAGCGCCAACATCCGCATCACCGGCACCAAGGAGGGCATCGAGAAAGCTCGCCACGAAATCCTTCTGATCTCAGCTGAGCAGGTCAGTCGAGTGTAGGATTGGTTTCTTAAAACCAGTTCCAGACTGTTGCCTTGACTGGTTAAAATGACCAGTGTCAATGGCAATAGATACTTTTAAATGTCGCTAGTTTATGATAATGCAGTAAAAATTTCACTGATATATTAATCTATGAGTTTATGTGCTCCCTAATTTACCAAAAATAAGCCAGGGACAATTAATTAAACTTAACAGAGTTTTTGTAGTTCATCAGATTTGTACTTGGATGTATTTTGGTTGAAGGCAGCTGTTTAAATGTCAATATGTTACAGCTGTTTCGATCTAATCTAAAACAAGGAATTCACTGGGTCTGGCAAAAGATACAGTTCAAATGTGTATTTGGCCTTTTCATTAGTGTGATACGTTTAATTTTTAGTATTGTCAATCACCTCTGACTTGAGTTTTTAAAGGTTCAGGTTAAAACTATTGGTTTATGGAAGCGGCTTCACAATTTAATATTGATGTTTTTAACATTTATTTATATTGTTTTTACTGTTGTTTTACCGCTCTGATCATAACATCATTGGGGGGAAAAATTAGTTTATTCTGCTTTCCTGTTTGTCCTACAGGACAAGCGTGCGGTGGAGCGTCTGTCCCTGGAGAAGGCCTTCCACCCCTTTATTGCTGGTGCCCATAACAGGCTGGTGCAGGAACTTAGCCAGGAGACGGGCGCTCGCATCAGCATTCCGCCGCCCAGCCTTCCAAAGGATGAGATTGTCATCACCGGGGAGAAGGAGGCTGTCGCTCTCGCTATCAGCCGGATCCGAGCCATCTATGACGATAAGGTGAGTGTTAACCCTTCTGCTTAGCACATTAGTCCTGCTGGTAGTTTATTTATTCCTCTTGTTTTGTTTATTTAAATTTGTTCAAATTCTGCACTGTTGTTTGTCTTCTTTTTTAGAAGTATTGAAAAAAAAAAATAATGAATACATTAATAAATAGATAAATCTGAGTCAAGAAATCCATAAAAATATCAGTTTGAACCAGAAACACAAACACAATCAGAAACTGCGTTGAGTCTCCCTCGTTTATAATCCTGCTAATTTTCTTTATTCAGATATTTCCAAAAACATTTGGGTGTTGCCGTCAGAGGAATAAGTTGCTGTGTACAAACAGCTCTCACTTTAACCAGTTGTTTACTCTCCCATCTGGTTCACTTACGCCTCATCTGTGAAAACTTATGCCTGGCTAACTGTGTTTGGAGGATTTATTTTTATTTATTTTATCCAGTTGCAGTTAAATATTTTTTTTTTCTTGTCCTGTCCAGCATCGTAGCAAGCAGAATGCTGGTCTGGCTGGTGTGTTGTGCTGAATAAATTTGCTTTGCCAATTGGGAGCTTTATGGACATAAGGTTCCTCTTGATAATCAGATTTTCTTTTAATGTATATATTATTACTTTTATATATTTATTTTTTTTAATCTTGTTTATTTATTTTGAATTATGTAATTTTCATAATCTTGCTGGACCTTACCGGAGAGGACAGTAGAAAAGAGAAAGAGGAGACAAAGATACAGTAGATAGAAGCAACGACCCTTTAATCCAACCTAACACCAGACAAGCAACTGCTACACGTGTACAGAAACCCAACAGAGAATTTCCTACAGCTTTTACAAGAAAGCAAAGCTTACAGTCTTTAGGACCTCCAAAAATAAATAAATAACCCAAAAAATAAAACGTGTATCACGACAACAACGAAAGTATCAGAAACACACAATAAAAAACCTAAACAAAAGTATCTTTTAATGTATAAACCCACTGGACAACTCAGTGACTGTGTCAGCATGCAGAGTATGGGGAATGAGGAGTTATCAGAGATGAGTGTGAATGTGCAAGTGCGACCACGCCTCTACAGAGGCTAGAGGCAGACTAGGGCCCCCAGAGACCCATGTGACCGGAGCACGAACCCAAGCCACCCACCAGAGCCCCCCGCGGTCACGGGGCACAGTCCCCGGTGGGCCAAGATGGGCCGCCAACCCTACCAGGCACCGGCAATCCAAGGCAGCCAGAACAAAGGGCCCAAAGAACTCCACTCAGCCCCCCTTAAAACCCCTACACCCCTCCTGACCCCCAAACATACCCTAGGTTCCAGGGTGGCAACCCAGGCCCCACCAACGACCACTCCCCATCACCACGAGGTGAGCCTAAACCAGAGCTCAGCAACCCGTGGCTCTTTCATCCCTCTGATGCGGCTCCCTGACTTTGACAATAATTAATGTGTACTCAATTAAGTGTATTTTCACGTTTTGCCGCGTGTCTGGAAAAAGTGAAAACTTTCCTGAGCAGCAAAGGGCTCACCCGTCCTGAGCTGGAACAGCCAGAGTGGCTGGAAAAGCTAAACTTCATGGTCGACATGACAACGCACCTGAACACAGGTCTTCTGGGAAATAGACGCACAGCTCTGCACATGTTGGAGGAGGTTTTGGCATTCGAGTGCAAGTTGACCGTGCTTGCCAGAGATTTACAGAAAGATACACTGTCTCACTTCCCCAGTTTGAGAGAGTTCAAAGAAGCTCAGAGTATTTACGTTCTGCAATCAGCGCAATGCAAACATTGTTTGGGAAACAATGAGTTCAGAGAGGGAAAAACTGTCCTTCCCTGTCATTCCTCTAAGCCTCAATCCATCCTAAATACAACTGCATTGGCAGGTGTCAGTCAACCTAATCTTGAGATGGAACTGGCCGACATAGCAGACAGACATATAGGTGTCCAAGTTGTTTAAACTCTTGACAGCAGACCCTGAAAATGTTGCCCGTCAGAGGGCCGTTCTTGCTCAGAATCACAAATGGCGTGATGCTGAAAACCTCCCCAAACCGGAAAAAACTTTCCCCGACGTTCATGTGAACATGAAAAAGTATGCACTTGGAGTCCGGTCAATCTTTGGATCCACATATGTAGCAGGTGTTCTCCAACATGAACTTTATTAAAAGCAAACATCACACACGCCTCACACAGATGACAGCTTACAGTCCTGAGTAAAGATGAAGGTGACGGCATACAGCCCCGATGTGCAGACGCTGTACGCTGAGGTTCCGGCCCCACTGTCAAGCAGCTTAGATCCACGCTGCGGGAAACCACCAAGGGTCCGCAGCCATCAGGCATCCCCCGCCAACATCCAACCCCCAAAGTGATGGGGTCACAATCGTCCACCTACACTAAGTGATGAAGATAATCACAGGGGACCAGAGGGAGTGAAATTCAAACTGATTCTTTGAGGAGGCAGACATTGTCTCAATACTGATGTGATGCTTTTCTTTTTTTAATTTATTACCACACATTAATGGTCTTTCTCCATGGAAGTTTAAAATAAATCCCAAGGGGAATGGCTAAAACACAGAGAGGAAACATATGCGTTCATGTGCTTTAGATGAGCCCTATTAATAAGAAAGCTGATGATAAAATGATGCAGAGAGAAAATTGGATTTCACCAGAGAACAGGATGAGAATGAGTCATTTAGTCCATAAGTACGAGCAGCAGAGCCAAATATGACCTCTGCTGCCTTTAGACTTACAGCCACAGTCACTTTCTTCCGTGTCTACACTCCATTTCTTTTTTTTCTTTTTCTTTTTTACACTCTTTGTTCATTTCAACTTCTCTCTACCTCTTTCCTGGTTTCTTTTTTTATATCTCTTTCTGTCTCCTCTTGTTTTCTCATCCATTTATCACAGTGCTCAGTTTTTCCTCCTTCTGCTGCCCTTCCTCTGTCCACCATTGCTTTTTCCATGCAATTCATCAATTGTAATCATGCCTTTGTCTGTGCTGCAGAAGAGGAAGACCACGACCATATCAGTGGAGGTGAAGAAATCTCAACATAAGTACATCATAGGTCCAAAGGGCAACACCCTGCAGGAGATTCTGGAGGCCACTGGGGTGTCGGTGGAGATGCCCCCACTAGACTCCAGCTCAGAAACCATCATCTTGAGAGGGGAGCCTGACAAACTGGGGCCAGCACTCACACAAGTGTATGCCAAGGTAAGAAAGAAGAGGAGGAGCAGAGCATAGAAGCAGACTGAGACCGGGATATGCTTGTAATGTGTTTGTGTCACTGTAAGCAGTCATTCTCACATTACATGCTGTAATCTGTTTAATTGATAATATAGTAGCGATGCTAATCTGGCTGACTGGTAATGAATGATTAAGACACGTGTAAGTGTATTAATGTGTTAATAGAAGCCTGGTTTTCACAGTGGCTTAATTTGTGCCTGTACAGGCTAAGAGTGTAATGGTGGTTGAGGTGAGTGCTCCAGCTTGGCTACATCGTTTCATCATTGGCAAGAAAGGACAGAACATAGGACGGATAACGCAGCAGCTACCACGGGTAAGGAGAGAAGAGTGGGAAATAAATAAATCTCACATTTTGCTTCTATAACGTGACAAAATACTTTAAGCATTATGGATTAAGTGTGTCTGACAGTACTGGTGTAAGGGATCTTGGCATCTTGTAAAATGGGACCAGTATAGAGAAATAGACAGATAATAGTTGAAGCTAAAACCATGACTTTGACTAATATGTGTATTAAAAACCCTTGTCACTGTGCAGAATTGGCTCAGGGTGGAGCAAGAGAGGAGGGTCTTTAAAATGGCTTGTATTTGTTCATATGTGCAGGTTCACATAGAGTTTACAGACGGTGAGGAGCGCATTAGTCTTGAGGGGCCGACAGAGGAGGTGGAGCAGGCTCAGGCCCAGATACAAGAAATTATCAAAGACCTGGTGAGTATACACTATCTCTCTCACACACCTAAAGCTAAAGGTCGTGGACACTTTGCTACATACCACAATATATTGATGCAATCTTCTGCTATAGATGATTATTAAACCTCAATTACATTTTCCCTCACTGTTACTATTAAATTAAAAATAGATTAAAACATTGTTTTGGGCTTCAGAAAATAGTGTTTTGTTTGTTGGCATTTAAAAGACCAAGTGACAAGTTGATTTAGCCTTGAGGTCTGCAACCTGCTATTCACACCTGACCAGATTTATACTGGTTTAAACATATAAGAAACGCTGTTTGAATTACAAGTAGCTGATCTTCCAGATTCGTTCACAGATGGTTCACTAATTAATTTCCGTGAACTTCTTGTCTCATCTGAGTGGGAATTAACGGATTCTGAAAACGGCGAAGTGAAGCAGCTTCATTAGCCCTGAAAGTGCAGCTACAGAGACGATGTGTTTAATGTCATCACAATATAATGAACACCTGCTGAGATTTGCTTATTATTTAAAGTATTTAATCAGGACTGGATGCGACATATGCATATTTGTCTCACTTTTAACATAACTTTCAAAACACATATAATTAAAGAAACTGTGTTAAATGTCATTAATTTACAATAAAAATAAAAGGTTTGACCCCTCAAGTCATTTTGATTTTCTATAGACTGAGACGTAAAGGTTTTAGGGAGCTTTTTTCAAGTGATTTTGTTGGGTCTTGAATGCTTTTGTGTAGCCTTACTGATAAAAAAAAGCTATATGCTGACCTGCTATGAATGATTAATACCAAATCCGGGCTTGCAGTTGATGATTTATACTAGAGATAGTATTTCATATATTTCCAGGTAGTTGAATAATTTCACCGAGTTTTATGGGAGATCTGGAAGTTCACTCCCGTTGGCCCTGAGAGACGAGTCAACAGAGTCACACATTTGATGCATTGATTGGGACTCTTTTATTTTTAAACACATGAGAACAAATCTTTAACCTGCCTGCCTACCTCTGTGCCCAGCTGGTGAGAATGGACTACACTGAAGTCATCATAGATCAGCGTTTCCACAGACACCTCATTGGAAAGAACGGAGCCAACAGTAAGTAGATTTATGTTCTGCTCATCTAAAAAATAAAAAAAGCTGACCATCTTGTCCGGCATTTGAACTGTTATAAGTTCAAATGCCGGTAGGAACAGCGTTATGAGTGTCTTATGATAAAGAATCAATATGATGCATTTTTTAACCCTTCAAATGACAAAATTTGTCATCTACCTGTTTTATCATACCTTGAAATAGTCATACACCCCTTAAATGTTTTATAAAGGTTCTTTAAGTGTAGTGTAACGGTAATTGGGGACAAGCAGTACATAAATAGTAAGTGTGCCTTCAGACAGTAAACACTAATTCTCTCTTTATCTTTGCTGTTTTTCTGCACTATTTTTCTGTTATTTTAATTCCTTTTGTTTAATACATTTAGTCATGAGTGTCACAAATAAATAGTTTGTGTTTATGAATTGGATTTTGACTAATTTCTTCCTCCATTATGTCTAATTAGCGCCTGATTTCTTCATAACTGATTCTTACTACTGCCAGATACCTATGCGAAAGCCAGTGTGATGGACATGTTTTTTGGGACAATTCTTTTTCACCTTAACTACCACAACATCCCTCTTTTTATTCAGTCAATCGAATCAAGGAGCAGTACAAAGTGTCAGTCAGGATCCCTCAGGACTCGGAGAGAAGCAGCCTGGTCCGGATAGAAGGAGACCCTAAAGGAGTGCAGCTGGCCCGCAGAGAGCTTGTTGAGATGGTCCAGAGAATGGTGAGAATGGGGTCAAATTTTACCTTGGTTAAGTTGTACTAACTGAAATAAAGGAAAAAAAGAGAGAAGACCATAGTTGCTTATGTTGATGTTTTTTTATTTATTTACTTTCCTAACATTTCCAGGAAAATGAACGCACCAAAGACTTGATCGTAGAGCAGAAGTTCCATCGGACAATCATTGGACAGAAGGGAGAAAGGATAAAGGAAGTGCGGGACAAATTTCCTGAGGTGAAATTCATCTCTCTGACCTAGCAGATTATTTAAATACTTTGTCATTACTGTAAAATCAAAATGCTTGTTTTAACCAGCATTGTCTCATCGATTTTTAGGTCATTATCAATTTTCCCGACCCGTCGCAGAAGAGCGACATCGTCCAGCTGAGAGGGCCGAAAAATGAGGTGGAAAAATGTGCCAAGTTCCTCCAAAAAATCATTGCAGAACTGGTATGATCCACCGTTTCCTGCCTTTGCGCCTCATCCACAGTTTCTCTGACTTTCTGCGGTCAGCTTCACAGCAACTTTCTCTCTTTTGTAGATTGAGAATAGTTTCTCGCTCTCCGTTCCCATCTTTAAGCAATTTCATAAGAACATAATTGGAAAGGGCGGCACAAACATCAAAAAGGTGAGAAATAAATGTGAGGAAAGTAATTATGATATACATAGATCTTACTTATTATTTCAATGTTATGTCAAAGACAGAGAGAAAAAGCAGATGTTTATACTCCTCAGATCCGCGAGGAGACCAACACCAAGATTGACCTGCCAACAGAGAACAGTAACTCTGAGATGATCGTTATCACAGGCAAGAAGAGCAACTGTGAGGCTGCCAGAGATCGAATCCTTGCCATCCAGAGAGAACTGGTGAAGACACTGAACACATCAGTGGCTTTATTATTTACTGCTGCTTGCGCATTTTTAGAGAATAAATAACTTTAAAAAAAAAAAATATATACTATAAGTTTGACTTCCATCTTGTCTCTTCAGGCCAACATTAAGGAGACAGAAGTCACCATACCAGCTAGGCTGCATAATTCTCTGATCGGCTCCAAAGGCTGCCTCGTGCGCTCCATCATGGAAGACTGTGGTGGTGTGCACATCCATTTCCCCTCTGAGGGCTCTGGCTCAGACAAGGTCACCATCAGAGGGCCTGCTGGTGAAGTGGAGAAAGCCAAGAAACAGCTGCTGCAGCTGGCCGAAGAGAAGGTTGGTGGGATTGGGATGGAAAAGTTCAGAGAACGAGAGAGAGCAGAGAGTAGAGGTGACTTATAATTGCTGGGAAGTGAGATGCTGACACATATGTTCCTATCCTCTTCTTTTTTTTTTTTTTCCTGCCATTTCAGCAAGTCAACAACTTCACTGCTGAGCTGCAGGCCAAACCGGAGTACCATAAGTTCTTGATCGGACGAGGCGGGGCCAACATTCGCCGGGTGCGAGACAGGACGGGGGCCCGCATCATCTTCCCGTCGCCTGACGACACAGAGCAGGAGCTTATTACCATCGTAGGGAAAGAGGAAGCTGTTCGTCTGGCCCAGAAAGAACTGGAAAACTTGGTCAAAAACCTGGTAACTACCTCCATACTGGATGTGCTTTCTTATATATATATGTTACATTTATTGTCCTCTGTTTTATTTATTTATCTTTTATATGTTAATCACAGGCTTGTTTGCAAATTGCAGTTAAGGTTTCTTTGAGGATTTATTCTGTCATTCAACAAACATGAAGCATAATCAGATTGAAACTTTAGAGATGTGAAGGTTGTCTATAACCAAAAAGTTTCTCTAACATGCTGTTTCTCTGCCAGGATGATGTGGTTGAGGACAGCATGGAAGTAGATGTTCGCCATCACCGTCACTTTGTATGTCGGAGAGGTCAGGTGCTGCGGGAGCTGGCGGAGGAGTATGGCGGCGTTGCTGTGAGCTTCCCTCGTACTGGAGTCAACAGCCAGAAGGTCACTCTTAAGGGAGCGAAGGATTGTGTTGAGGCGGCAAAGAAGCGCATTCAGGAGATTATAGAGGACCTGGTAAGACAAGAAAAAAGTCTTTGCTCTTAAAGTTGGAAGACCTCTTGCAGAAGATCGCTGTACAGATCAATATATATGAAGTCAAATCTAAATTGAGTTAAGAAAAAAAAAAAAACTAATGTTGGATGTAGCTTAGGGAAACAGCAAAATCTTAACATTAGACAAACAGCTATTAGTTAGCTGTTTAGTGTTTTTAAAAAGCTTTACTTCGATAAAAAATTTTGGTTGAGATCAAACCTAATTTCTAATGTAAAAGCAGCATGAGGGAACCAAATTTTTTTTTCTTATTGACTTTACAGCCTGAAATGATGCCAATAATCTTCCTCAACAGGATTTCTGTTGTCTCTTCTTTCTTACTCAAACAGGAGTCCCAGGTGAGCGTGGAGGTCGCCATCCATCAGCGCTACCACCGCGCCATTATGGGGCCTAAAGGCTGCCGCATCCAACAAATCACCAGGGAACACGAGGTCCAAATTAAGTTCCCTGAGAGAGATGACGGCACTGCAGGTTAGCAACAAGATGTGTACCTGCAGCTGGAACACCACTGCTGCTGTAATAATGTTTGTGCAGTTTTTTTTAAATCACTCAGCTCAGATTTCTCCCATATTTAACTTCCTACTAGCAAATTTAACTTGTTAATCTGATCTTTTCACTGGAATATATGCAGCATTTTCTTCCAAAATTGTATTAAAGGACAACACAATCATTGCTTTTTCATGCATTTAAAAAAACCAAAACTTGCAGGTCAGGAGGCTTCACTACAGGAGAATGGTGAGATCAGTCCAGAAGCAGAGTTTTTCCCCCGCAAATGTGACATTATCACCATCTCTGGACGTGCAGAGAAGTGTGAACTAGCAAAAGCAGCCCTGCTGGTAGGGACTGCTTCATTTCAGTTTGAAGCCTGATACTTTCTGACATTTAGTAATACTTTTGAATGCACACTCTTTTGGCTTCCGTTACCTTCGTGACCTCTGTGACTTGCTCCTCCTGCAGGCATTGGTGCCCATAACAGAGGACGTTGAAGTATCATATGAGCTGCACCGCTACATCATTGGTCAGAAGGGCAGTGGAATCAGGAAGATGATGGAGGAATATGAGGTTTGCTGGCACTGTAGTTATTTTTTTTTATGAACTCTGCTCACCAAGTCTTTTTGTATGAATTATAATAACCAACTGCCCTTATTGTTGATACTATGATTCGTGTTTGTCAGTTTTACTTTGAAAAATGGGAAAGTACAGATGAGTGTGGGTTTTCCTGTGCAGGTGAACATCTGGGTGCCGCAGCCTGAGAAACAACTGGATGTGATCAAGGTGACGGGCCTGGCAGCTAATGTGGAGCGAGCCAAACAGGGTTTGGTGGAGAGGGTCAAAGAACTTCAGGCTGAACAGGAAGACAGGGTACAAATACACACTACTTATTGGATATTATCTTCACATCTGTTGGCTCCTTTATATCTTTTGTATTTGCTTATTATGCTGTTTCCAACTTATTTTACACAATCATGTGTACATCTGTCCACATTGTTCACTATAAACATTTGATAAGGAAATTTGGAAGAATCCTCTCAGAGAAGAGATAAGGCCAATAGAGTAAAATAACACTATGGAACATCTAATGATGTTTTATCCAGCTACATTTACTTGGACAAATATTTCATTCATCTGATAAAAATCAGTCTGATCCAGGATTCCAGACATGTTTACATGAGCGCTGTATGAAGTGATTTGATCAGTTGTGTTTACGTGATGAAGAGATTAAATACTATTGTAACACTTTTGACGTGTGAATTCATGCTAATTTGAAACAAGAAGAGGAATAGGAATTTTTTTTGTTTTTATTTTGACCCTTTTATTGAAATGCTCCTTAATCCTTAAATTTTTGGTTTCCAACAGAAAACACCGTATACGCCACAGTAAAGTTCTGTTTTGCAGCCACCACCTTTTAGGTTCTTCCTGAAACTTATTACATCACCTAACCCCCACAGATAAGCTAAGGTGGTTACATGATGCTTTTTAATTATGATTAGACATTCAATCGGATAAAAAGTGATCCATGTTAATGTAGCTATTGAGGCAGTTGCAGCACTGATGGAGTTACAAAGTATTGTTTTGAGGAGCAAGCAGCTTATTAGATTATGGTGCAAACTCTCAAATAATTGATCAATAGCAGTGAAGTTTTAGCATGATCTTCTTATTCTTTTTCATACAAAACATGACATGAAATGTGATTTGTGTCTCTTGTCAGGCCTTGCGCAGTTTTAAAGTCACCATGTCTATAGATCCCAAATTTCATCCCAAGATTATTGGCCGCAAAGGGGCGGTAATCTCTCAGATCAGAAAAGACCACGATGTAAGCATTCAGTTCCCCGACAAAGGAGACGAGCAGCAGGTGTGTGTGTGTTTTTCTTATACTTCAAATCAAGTTGGCATTTAGCTTGTGTTGTCTCCTAATAGATTTTATTTCCTGGTGTTTCTATTTCTCTTTCCATCCTCTGCCTCCCCTTTCAAGGATCTGATCGTGATTTCGGGGTACGAGCGTAATGTGGAAGAGGCACGTCAAGCCATCCAGCAGCTGGTTGCTGAATTGCAGGAGATGGTGAGCCAAGATGTTCATCTAGACCCGAGAACCCACGCTCGCATCATTGGTGCCCGCGGCAAAGCCATCCGCAAGCTGATGGAGGAGTTCAAGGTTAGAGATAACGCTGGATCATTATTCATATGTGCTGCATGAGAATATGTACTGTGAGTTTGATCTTTACTCATTTCCGATCTCTGGTTATCCAGGTGGACATCAGGTTTCCTCAGCCAGGCTCTGATGAGCCCGACAAAGTGACAGTAACGGGCCTTCCCGAGACTGTCGACGCCACCATTGATCACCTACTCAACCTGGAGGAAGAATATGTGAGTTCACAGTATTAGAAGTTAGCTTGAGAGTCTAGTTACAGCAGGTCGGCTCTTTAAATCAAACACTTGGGCAGCAACCAGTCCAGGAAGCCATGTAGAGGTAAAAACTTGCATATTTAGAATGTATAAACCCATGCGACGCAAATAACGCTGATATGTCTTAGATCTTCAGGTATGTTTGAATATAGAGCTACAATATAATGAATTTTAGACATTATAACCGCTTGTCCAAAGTTATTTCTTGTGCCACATTCCCCATCTATCGCCACCTATAAGAATATGGAAGCGGTTTTCCAGACAAGGGTTGATTAAACTAAGAGCAGTTGTTTATCTAACCTTTAGCCCAATGTGTCTACATTCAATCAGTTTGAAGTAAAGTGAAAACTGAACACGGGCACATTAAACATAGTTTGGTTTGGAAATCTTTGGATAGTGATATAATTTATATAATCTTTTTCACACACACCTCTACGATAGATTTGAAAGTTTAGACTTTGTCCTTTCAAATAAATGAAAGGCAAAACAAATGCATTTGTTTTAATACAGTGTCCAAATGATTCTTTCAAAAATGCATATATAACTATGGAAATTAACAAATTTGGCTGCCTGTGGTCCGGAGCCTGCTTGTGTCTTCTGGTACATGATCCATCAACACAAGTTACCAGTGATGCATCATAAATGTCATTAATCTGCCTCCAAAGGCTTCACAGATTATGTGTTTCAGACCTTGACTCATTGCTAATCTTCTGTAAAGTTTTATCATTCAGCTGCAGGTTGATCTTAGTTTCTACCCAGAGGGTGCTGCTCCGCAACTGTTCTAATATGCCTTCTGTTTTTTTAGTATTGGGCAAAAATCTTCTGTATTTACGCTAGATAGGTTTAGTCTTTATGACAGACTTTAATGATGACATGTCAGCCTCCTGGAAAGAGTTTTTCTCATGACTGAACTTTCAGTTTTCCTTTATTTATGGAAAGACTACTACTGAGTAATGCAGGGTTACAGTTAAAGATTAAAATCTGCCATGATGACTCTTTGGAAGTTAAAAGCTTCTACATGTGAAAAGGCTGTTTTAAAGCGCAGATCTCTTCTATCCTTCCACCGCGGTGTCTTTCAGATGCTCAGTGTGACAGAGACAGAGACCTTGGCTGCATACATGAAGCCTCCATCCCGCTATGGAGGGGTAGGAGGAGCAGGAGGACTAGATGATAGTAGTGGAGGTCCAGCTAAAGGCTTTGTGGTGCGCGATGCCCCCTGGAACGCAGCAGGGAACAAGGTAGGGTTTGCTGATCAAGTTTTTTATAGTCTTTAATTAAATGTTAAGAAAGAAATGGGTTTGTGTTACAGTGATAATGAAAGGTGATGTAGATTAATTTAGGTTTGTTTTAAGGGGAAGCAAAATATGTTACACATCATGAGATGTTTTGTTGGTTTGTTCCAGGCCCCTGACATGAGCAGTGCAGAGGACTTCCCCACGTTTGGGACAGGAGTGGCCCCGAAGCAAACATCGGCCTGGGGTCCCAAGAAGTTCTGAAGTTGCTTGTTGAGAAAAACAAAAAAATCTGTAAAGTAGAAGAGAGGAAACAAATCTCAAATTGCTGCTCGACTTACTCTTCTTCCTTCTTGTCTCTTTTGTGGCTGCTTTGTCTCTTTTCCATACTGTTTTCCCACAGCCAGCCACAATGAATTCTGGGAGAATTATTCCTTCTTTTTTTCTTATCTGTCTCTCTTACTGTAGTCTCTCTCACTCCGCCTTCTTCAGACAAAACAAAAAAAAAGAAGAAAAAAAAGAAAGCAGAACGTCTCTTTAGTTTTGCTGTTCCCGCTCTGCCTCTGCAAGTCTCGCTGAAACATTTTAACTGTAATCTTTTCTTTTTTTTTACTCCTCAGACTGCCAAACTCTCTCCTTAAATTTAATCACCTTACCGCAGTTTTAGTTTAGAGTCTGTTTAATCGGGGAAGTAGAGCCAGAGAGCACCAAGGAAGTAACCTCATACATCTAAAGTGATAAGCTTTCAGGAGATGGAGGGTCTCTATCCATTTGAAACGGCTAAATCATGGAGTTTTAAGCTAAAAAAAAAAAAAAAAAAAAGAAGTCTTTTATAAAACCAAGAAAGGTTTGTAAACAAGAAGATCCTTTAATATTCTTTAACTGGTTTTTACAAGGATGTTTCTCGCTGGCTCACCTTTCCGGTCAGTCAAGGAGCTGTGTGTACGTAGGAACTGGTGTGTTCGAGAGGGTTTTCACTCACTAGTCTTTTGTAGATCCCTTTTGTTTATTTCCAAGCTGGGAGCAAAAGCAGCTGCTGTAGTGGACTTTGTTTTTATCTTATGATGACTTGAAAGATGTGGAAGTCCTGTGATGAAGGTTGTTTATTTATTTAAAAAGGAGCCATTTAATTTGAACTACTGTGATCATCTGTTTTTATAAAAAGCACTGACTGTAGCTTGCAACCTTGCGTTTGAGGGTGAATGTTGCGTGTCTTTGGGAATGTTACCAGTTATAATGTGTAAGTGTACAAAGAACTTTTCGCTATTTTTTTAAACTGTGTGAGACTTTTTTTTGTTGTTAATTTTGAACATATTTGAAAGATTATGTATGTGTGTGTGTGTGTGTGTGTGTGTGTGTGTGGAAGTTAAGATGTACATCTGAATGAAACTGAACCAAACTTTTTCATTGTCTTTGTCCATTTGTCTCTCCTCCCGAAGCTGTTCTCAGAGCTCTTTTGGAGGTTTTTACCTCCTCAGCTCATCATTTAAACTTGCTGCTTAACATTTAATCTTCCCTCCCTACAAAGAAGCTCACCATCTAGAGCTGTACTTTGGTTTTCTGCTGTCCAAGTACACAAACATTTTGTAGCAAAAACCTTGGATGTCCTTCGTTCCCTTTTCTGGTTCTGAGACTTGTACCCCTGTTGACCCAGATTTCAACCAGTTTAACTAAATCTATTTTGTATTTGAAGTATTAAGGAGTAGATGAACATAAGGAAAATGTGCCCAGTAGCACTGAGAAAAAGATGAGATCATTCAGAGGAACATCTTATATTTACTTTTAAATAAAGTTTTTAAGCAGAAGTGAATGCAGAAAGAATGAACAAATTCAAAAGGCATTAAAGTTTGGTTAGGTCCTCGTCAATGGTTCTAGTCTTAAAACTAAATGCCCCCCAATTTTACCTTACCAATCTTCTCATCTAACTAAAAGAAAATGTCTAAATTATTCCCAGCAAATGAATTTTAAGACAAGACCAGAGTAAACAGCTCTGTTAGAAGACGTCAGAACAGCAACAACACAAAACAAAACTCAGGGTCCAACTTAAAAATAAAAACTGGTGCAGAAACAACTTTGTAGAGTAGAAGAGAGATAAGAAACTGAAGACGACTATGCAACCCAACAGCACATTCAGCAGAAAATTTGTCTGTCAGTGGCACACGAACATACTCAGCTCCAGTCATAGCATTGTTTTGTTTGTGGGACAGTGAACACATCATCTAGTCTTAGTAGTAGCTGAAATCCAGGCTGAGGCTGTATTTTATAAATGTGTGTTTGTTGGTAAATGGCAAGACAGAGCTGCCCTGGAAGCAGCTGCTCTTTCTGTATAAAGCTATGAAAACTCCCACTATTGGCCTTAATGAGTTATTAGTCTACAACACTTTGGATAAGATGTGATTGAGTGCAACACTGCAATAACATGTCAGTGACTAGACTTTCTTTTTTCCTACTTTAAATAAAATCTGAAAGAAAGCAACCAAAAGCACCAGCAGGTTTGGTCTTTTTTTTTTTTTTTTTTTTTTTTTTCTGGTTCACCAGTCTTCCTACATGAAACCACACTTTTTTTTTCTTTCTGTGCAGTTTATTTTTTATAAATCAGGAAGATATGATTTGTTATGTAACAGCCTGTACAATGCAACATACAGAAAAAAACAAAAATAACAACCAAAAATAAAGTGTACAAAGCAGCACTGGGCTGTAAATAACCCATGTAATATTTTTCACATTTTTGATTGGAAGTTTATTTTTCCTCTGCCAAACATTGTAGATCTCCCATTAGTTAGATCACAGCTGCTCTAAGAAAGTGATTGAGCTTTTTTTAACTGTAAATTCCAAGACGGACTCAAAACTCTGCCTTTAAATGTTCAGGGTCATGTTATTAGCAGGTTTTTAGCAAATTGGCCACAAGACTGATGGAAAGCTGCTCACATACGAAGTGGATGTTTCTGGAAAAGACAGCCTGTTTAAACATGACGACAAATGTGGAGTAAAACTGCAGAGCCCTAGTTGAAAACATTCACATGTAAACACCAGTATAGGTCGTGGGATGCAAACAAGTCGCTGTGGATGTTGTAATTCCTCCCTGTGGGCCTGGTAAACAGTGTCAGACATGGTGAAGGCATGTAGATGGAGTGTAAACGATGAAGGGAAACAAAAATGTGTCTTTTTGCGTCATACGTTAGCTCGGACGTATATGTCAACATTGAGCTAGTCTTCCTGAAGTTTCATTATATTTAGTGTTAAATTAGTTTGAATTTTAAAGGTGTTTTTTTTTTCTAGCCCAAATTTAAATTAATTAAAAACTTGATTCTTTTCTTTTCACAGACCACTTTTCGGCTAAGCCATTGTCAGTTGCTAGGCAACCTGCCATGGCTAGTCAAGTACGCTTCAGGGTCGTCGCTCCACTTGCGGTTTAGACTAACGACGTGATGATTTGGGTTATTGAAATTTTTATTTTTTATTAAGTCACCCTTTCATTGTTAAGTTGGAGTTTGGTTGGTTTCCAAGTCTCTCTGCTATTGTAGCCGGCTGCTAGCACCGTTGGGGACAAACTACAAGCCCGAGACGTGCCCTGATGGTTCCCATAAAAACGACGCAGACTGACAAAACAATTATTTTACACTAGTTTCTTTCTTTTTCTCCAGCAAATGTATATATTTTTTGTTTTAAAATGTGTAAAATAAGGCATAGGTGTCACCTTAATGAGGTTTGTCAGCTTGTTTTGAAATTCTTGGGATGGGACCAGCCGGCTTGTCTATAACTTCGTATTTCATGTATAAATGTGAGCGGTAATATCTCAATATCTAACCCTTAGCAGAAATGATAACAGGGTTACAAATGTTTAAATATTTAAACTTTTTTGATATCTTGGAATTATTGTTTCATTACACATGATTTTAAATACTTAGTGGCATCCTCTAACTTGTGACAGTTTAAGGCCGGAGCTAAACATATTATATATTCCCCCATTATATATATATATATATTATATTCCCAAAAGGTACAGTGGCATTTGAGTTCATTTTTCACTCCAGTTTTCCCTCAGTTTAAAGCTTGAGTGGGATCCATGTAAGGAATCAAGTGAAATTTGGGTCTGAATGAATAAAAAAAACTAACCAACCAATCTAAACTAATACAGAGATGAGTAATGGACAGCAACATACAGTGGCACATGTGTAAACATCTGTTTTGTTTTTTTCCTCCGCTCGCCCCCCCCAAAAAAGTCACAATCACATGACAGTCTTGGGTTCATTCTTGGATTCAAATTCTTTTCTTTTAAGCCCACCTTTCACTCATTTTAGGTGTCAGTCTATAAACGTGCAGATTGGCAAGAAATGGCTCCTTCCAACAGAGAACACTGCCCAGAGCAGAGGTGGTGAGTGTAAAAGTAAGTGCCTTAAAAGAATCTGTGAGGGTGAAAAAAGATTAATTAAAAGGGGGGCAGGGGTGAAGCAAATAAACAAACCTGTTGTGTCAACGAGAAGTTTAAAAATCGTCCAAGAGTGTCCAAAACATAAAGTGCAGGCAGTCTCTGTACTCTGAAACTGCCGTAGCCCCCAGCCAAAAATAGTTCAAGAGCAGACAACCAAAAATATTTTTTTAAAAATGCTGAATTGTTATCAATCCACAGTAGGGCCAGCTGGATTACAAATGAGTCTCTTGCTCAAGGCAGGGTTTGGATTTGGTTGTCAGTTTATTACAAGTACCAGGTGAGCCACAGACCCTCCCTAGTTCCACCCGAATGCCACGCGTGTTGCTTTGTTCACTCTACCCGAATGAGCAGTCCGTAGAGAAGCGTGCCACCCTGCTCTTTAGTAATCCACTCGATCTCTGAGTTACTGAAGCGAGGATCCAGGGGCTCGCTGTGACCAAGCGTCTGAGGGCCTACCTTATAGGAGCCTGGACGCACGCATACCTGGAATCCCACCTGAGCCTGGTGGCATCGGTGAGAACGGGGGTCCCTAAATCTGTATGAAGAGAAGAACGGTCAGTTTCTACACTTTCCAGCTTGTTGTAATTTGTAATATTCAAGAGAGGCACTGAGGTCTCTTCATGCAGAAAATGTACACAATCGACTCACTGCACTTTAGGAGCAAAGATCTCTAAACCCGAGTAGCGCATGGTGGGCGATAGCCGTACTCTGGGAACCTCCCTGCCAGGGGCGCTGTTCTCTTCTGGCTCGCTGTAGTCGTTGGGTCCCTCTGCCTCCTTCACTGGAGATACTGAGAAGATGGACGACATTCCTGCAAAAACAAACTGGTTATAGTCTAAGGGATTTAGATGTGGACTACAAATGACAGCAGCAAAAGAGCAAACCAGTAACAAGTTGGTAAATAATTACACAGAAGAATAATTTAGAAAATTACAAAACGAAGAAAAGTAATGTTGTTGTTCTACCAGGCAGCAGCTGACTGTGGTCCAGTGTGCGTCGCAGGGCCCCTATGCTGGTGCCATGATACGCAATGTGCCACTTCTTTAGTGCATTAGAAACCTCACAGTGGGACTTGATCCTGTACAAACGGGAGGCGTTTAAAGACGTCAAACATGTAAATGACTGACTTTTTACTACAGAATAAAGATGCATTTTTAAAAACAAAGCTTTTATATTTCTGTTTGTATTTAAAGTATATTGGTTGTTTTAACTACAGAAAACAGGAAGAAGCCATTGTGCTAATCACTAACTTAGTTTTCTGAACCCAGAAGGTACATGTAAAATCCCGTTTCTACCAAGGGGTCTGGTTTTATTTTATTTGTTTATTTTTTGCTCTGCCACAGGCAAACTTTGGTTAGGGTGGCAGAATATCTCATCTGAGTTATCCTACTCTTTTGAGACCCTTCAGCTGGAATTCACAATGTTACATATAAGACCCTAAAGGGTGGAGTTTGGCCCACTGCAATCTAGTGATTGGTCAGAAGAATTATCAGTTTCGTATGGTGGCTGAGAAGTACAGAACACATATTTTACAAAAACATTAAAAAATTCTTCTTTTTTTTTTTTTTTTTATAAATTTATAAAACACATTTAGATTTTGAAAACAAATTCATATCATTAGATACGTTTGCAAATTATAAAAAACAAAACAACGGTAAGTGACACAGCGATGACCTAATCCTGTGGTACAAACTACTTCTCTCTTCCATTAAGAGCGGTTTTTGGTTGGTTTGCTTTGTGATTTGCATTTTGCAACTTGTACAAGGATTTAACATTTTGTAAATTTGTTTCCTAAAATGTACATTTGTTTTCATATTTGTGACTGTTTTATAAAACTTAAATTTGTTTTCAAAATGTCATTTTGTTTTTGTATGTAGATGTGTTTTCGCAACCACTGCAGTTTCTGACTCAGCAATAAGAACAAAGCAGGAAAAAGTGTCCTTGCAGTCTTATGTTTCTTCTCACACAAGTTTCCTTCTGCTGTGGAAAGGCAACAGAGATCGGGATACTGCACCAAACTGCCCCAACCTGAGCTGGACCCCATGGTGGTGGAAATGGGATATACTGTAAGTGGTGGAGTTGATGGAGAACCATGAAAACTATGCAGCTTGTCAATCACAAGGTCATTTTCCCCATAAACGTCTATTTTAGAGAACTGGTGCATTTTTGAAAAATTAGTATTTTTATACCTACAATTTAGACCGGAAATTTATCTGTAATCACATAAACAACTGTATAAAAACAAAGTTTTCTGGCTTATTTTTGGCATAAAACACCGGCTCTTTGTCCAAGAGCCTAATCAGACAACAGTTGAGGAGTTTCCAGATTGCATTTCAACAGAAAATACTTATCCATCTTATCCATTAACTTTCTGGTACCTTCTCTCCCTTTAATTCTATAATACTGTTAAAACAAATACATTTCATTACCATAGCAACCAATACATATAAATACTCAATAATTCTGCATCTAAAATTTACTTTAAGTTTGAAAACAAAAAACAAACGAGGGACTCAAAGCCTGTCCGGCTTATTATACTCATTATTTCTAATGAAATAAAGTTAAACTCTCAAGTTACAGATGAAAACTAATCTGACAGCAGGTTGCCAGTAATAAAATATGGCATATCTGTGTCAATAAAACATGCACAGGTTAAGCTATTCTTGCAAACTAATTTATTACTTGAGGTGCAGAATTAAGTAGCCTTCTCACACAAAACATCCACATGTAGAAAGGAGATCCAGCAAAGCTCAACACAACCCGCTCTGAAATGACTCCCTGTGCTCCTTTTGGCACACACTCACTGTAACGATAGCCGTTAATCAAAGATGAACTTCTTTGTGGAAGTGTGCAAGCTTTAAATGGACCAATCAGGAGGCGTTAAGTGAAATCCTTTGTCTCCACCAAACTGTCAAAAGTTCATTTGATTTGCACAAATAGAAATTTACCTCGACAACAGAGCTATCTGCAAAGGTGCAAATACCTTCAAGCGGAGGCCTGGCAGAAACATAACAATGTCCTCGTGCAACTGCAAGTGATAAAGTAGTGCTCAAGAATAGTATAACCTGCATGTAAGCATGTTTTATTGAGCTCATGACATGGCATAAGTCTGATGCAATATTAAAGTGGCTCATACCTTTGAGCTGCATAGTTTTTATTCAATGCCTCATTGTTTTGGCTGAGAGGCCATCTTCTCACCTGAGGGCGAAGCGGCACCATCCAAAAGGCAGGGCGTAGTCCCGGGGTGGTTCTCCTCTTTTGTAATAGGCCTCGTCACCCCGGAGTTTGTGGCAGGACTCACAATAGCACAAGTTGTACTTTGCATCTTCGTTGAAGTAGCCATCTAAATCAACAGCATGCATGATTTCACATGTTAGATGAAGATTGTGGCCAAAAAAACAAAGAAAAACAGGAAAAAGTGTCAGGGATGAGGACCCACCTGGTAACGTGAGCAGATCTTTAAAGCGGGAGCACAGTGCTTGATACTCGCAGGTCTTGTTAGGGTTGACCTCTGGAGGGGGTGTCCAGCACACACTCTCTTTGATTCCTGCATGAACAAACAGAGAAGACATGAGGGATTTCAAGACTGCAGTAAAGCTCAAAACTGATACACACACACACAAACAAAGCTGTTTTGTACCGTCAACCATGTCAGCCTTCTCCATATCTCCTTGACAGCGGGTCTCCCCGCTCTCTGCACCCACAGCTGGAACGTTGTTTGTAACTATGGTAACCTGCATAACATTAATATGTTTTTAT
>JBAMHW010000005.1:12413406-12423674 GCA_037177495.1 Rhadinocentrus ornatus | reverse complement strand
AAGGTAGAAATCTCTCGATAAACTCTGTACTAACTTGTTCACACTGGCCATAGAGGTCAATAAATGGGTAGCAGGGTGAAGGGATGTCCTGTGCTGCAACACCCTGGTCCATGCCATTAACATAAAGGTGGAGGCAGCTGTTGGCATCCACCAGTAAACCCAGAACTGTCCCCTCTGGGCAAGTATCAAGGTTAGGGCCATAGTTCTCACATATCTAAAGAGGAGAGAGGAAAGTGATGCAGAAAGAAAAACAAGGAAACAGAAAAAGATTGTTTACTTAATGAAGGTTGTACAAGTAAGAAGACAGTTTGTCTCTTACGAAAAATGAAAACCAGTCAACAGCATGGCTGAAAGTGTGTTTGAGTATGTACCTTTAGGGAGTTGTGGAAGACAGAGTCTCGCTGAAGCAGCCAGGCAGAGCGTTTCAGACAACATGCTGTGGAGGGAAAGTTGAGCCGGTCGGGGGAGTGGCCAATCACTCCTAATGACAGCGACGACGTCCATGACGGGTTCAGACGGTCGATCTGAAACTGATTGGCAAAAAAGACTTAAACACTCACACACCATGTCATAACATCATCTTTTTTCTTGGAAAACCGCTGGAAAGCTAGTTACCTGAAAGAGCTGCTGATGAGCCAGCTGCTGGGCGGTGACTAGCAGGCCCTGGTTGTAGCTCGATACACGGGCTGCAGTCAGATTCTGGTTGGACAGTTGGATGTTTTTGCCATGGTTTTCCAGGAATGCCATGACCGTTGCCACAAAAGTACATGGCTCACTCTCAACCTAGATGCAACAGGAGGTGGCATGAAGGGTTTCTCCCCAACACTGAATTTCACAACATGAAGTTGTTTATTTCTTACCTCTCTGACTGGAGTGCTGTCCTCCTCCCCTTCACTGCAGCTGTCTGATGAGAGTGAGGGCACCTTGATGCTCTCCATGTCTTCAATTAGTGAAGAGCTAACAATGGAAATCGCTGTTATACGCCCATACAAGTCCAAAACTGCATAGACGTTCTGCAAAGAGGAAGAAAATGGCACATGGGAATGGCATCACATTGGCTGTGTATGTTTGAGCTGCATATAGTGTGTGAGAGAGCATGTACCTTAGCTACAGCAGTAGCAGCCGGTCCCATGTCCTCTCCATCGATGAAGATGTGCATAGTATCGTCATTGCACCTCTTCACACCCACGCGATTTCCAATCTGCAAACACGCATTCAGTGGGTAAAAACACAAACTCTGACCAAAGTTTCCTTAGAAAATCAAACTATTTGGAACAGCTGCATAGTTATTTGACAATCATTTCAAATAGTGACCATGTTAATTGTAGTGAACTGCTACACACTGCATCTGGAGGCTAAAATAAGTTACAGATGTAAACTGTAGATAAGAAACTTATTTAAAAGAACTATCAAGTGTTGAAATGGTTAAATTTACTCTGCATGTCTCATTTAAAACTTGCAACGAGTTCAGCATTAAAAAATGGTTTAAGAGAGACTGACAGCTGCTCATTCTTTCCACTAGGGGAAAAAATTAATTTGGTTGTAGAGGTGTGGACTCTGGATTTTGTAACTTTGCAGACATTTCATGTGCACAAAAAGCTGTATAACACAATAAACATAATCTCTTTAAATAGTTAATTTTGCCTTTTCTTCCCCTCTCAAAGCCAGCTTGCTAAGTTTTTTGCAAGCTGCAGACAGATGCATGCACAGCTAATTTGAGCTATGATTAAAGGTTGACTGGAGACAGTTAATTGGACCACCAACCTTGTCCTATTATGCATGCATGTCCACTATGCTGTGGACAGCTTAAGAAAATGTTCAAGATTTTCTTCCACTTCCACCTTTCTCAGTGGAAGATCATCGTACGTGCAGGTGTAGCCATATTCACTGCATACACATCTCAAAGTTACTTGAATGGTGATTTGGTCAGGATTATATTTAAGCTTTACTGTTATTACAAAAAGATGGAACTTTAGAGCACAGGCAGAGCTCCTAATTTGAGTCTAATTGATTGGTTAGATGCAGCAATTATTCCAACCACATTACCTGGTTTATGCCTGCTTGTTTAACAAATTTGCATGTATTGTAACTTTAAAACCTGAGGTTCCCCCAACTTGGTAACATTAAGAAAGAGATGGTGCCGAAATGCCCAATTTGGAGACTTTGACAAAACTTTTGACAAAACCTTGTGGTTGCAAATGAGAATTTAACTGTGTATTGAACCTAATGGTCTTGTATGAATGTAAATTCATTACACTTTTCTCTGTATGTGTACCTTTTCAGTTTCAAATAATAAATGCATAGAAATTTACCAGCAAATGTTTTGAAGAAAAGGCATTTACCTGGCTGTCAAAAGATATGGAGTGTGTGGGGTGTGTGATTTGGGGTAAGAAATTTTCAAATGAATGCCTAAAAAACATAGGAACCAAACTGAAAAGGTTAAAAGCTTAGTTTTTATCAAGCTAAAAATTAAAAGGCAAATCAAAATGAAAATCATAGCATGTGAAAACTGATGTTAAGAGTGTTGAGCATCTCAGAATAAGCATTTAGTGATAACGCCTGCTATTTCTTACCATATAGTAGATGATGGCAGATAATAAGATGCATTTTTTAAAGGCGGTTGCCATTTTCTAATTTCACAAACACACATCTAAGTGTTTTCATAAATGTTAAATAAATTTAAATCCAGACTCTGTGCTCATTTTCTTTCTTAACTCCTCAGGGAGACCCTAGTTTAGAGCTTTGAACCACTGGTTAAAGATATCCAGGCTATGTATTTATTGTGAATCTAGCTAGTCTCCCTGAGGTGCTGTCAGAGCTGCAGTGCTGAGGTTTTCATTTGGTCACAACCTCATCTCACACGCAGCAGAAGAGGAATATGGCTTACCGTCAGCCGGTCCAGTGAGCAGCAGTAGTTCTGGCGCTGCAGGACTCCGTTGCGACGAACCTCAGAGCCACAGAGCAGCCAGGTGACCTTGGTGCAGAGTTGTGGGAGGGAGGGCGAGAGACCTGACAGTGGACAGGATGGCAGCTCTGGAGGTGCGAGCGTCGTCAGACCGATGTGCAGTGAACCACACCACTGCTCGTCCACTTCATCAATCCTCACCTGCAGAGAAACAAAGACACAAGAAAGAGAACTACAATTACCTCCTAATACTTGTACTTACTGCGTATTACTGTCAATTTCAGAACATTTTCTGATGAAGTGGTAGCTGTGAGCCTTTGTTTACCTCAAACAGCTCATCTGCTTTGAGTTCCTTCGCGCTGAACACGATGCCGTGAGCGTAACCACCAACTCTGACAGCCTGGCAGCCTTCGCCGAGCAGCACCACATTTTTACCGTGTTTACCATGGAGCCGATGGGCAACACCTGCTACTACACATACAAACAGGATGAAAAATGTAGCCCTGAGAACAGCATGATATTTTAAAAAAGTCAAACCAGATGTCTACCTGGTGAGTGGAGGGGTAAGCTTTTCTCTGTGATATTGCTCGTACAGAGGCTGTTGTCCAGGGGGCCCGAGGAGCCGGTGATGGACACTTGAACACACTGACCATACAGATCGACCACAGCATACACATCTGAAAAGACAGACAGAATAATCTGTTGTTTAACCACATCACAAGTATACAAATTTAGATGATGGTATTTGAACAATTTGCAGCTGGATCCACTATTCCCTACCTGGAGGCAGACCAGAACAGGCAACACCTTGATCCACGCCGTTGATGTAATAGTGAAGGTCGCCACTGGCTGAGCGCATCATGCCGATCCGTGAGCCCGTGGTCAAGGAGTCCAGATCACAACCATAATTGTTGCGCATCGTGTTGCCATCCTGCATGATGGCCGTACCACTGTGAAAAAATACTTAACGCTTAGATCCAAATTCAAAAGAAATGGTCCTACAATATAATTCTGGGAAGAAACATAATTTATATCTGTCATATCTATGCAATGGGCAGGTTTTGACGTAATCTTTTGTGCTAAATGATGAAATGTATAACACAAATCTGCACTGGGTTTTGTGGTTTAGGATTTATGTGACACATTTACATAATAAAAAGCCTGTTAATGCAAAATATTCGGTAAAAACATTTTAGGCAGTAATACCTTAGCATCCAAGTGTCATAGTCTATATCAGTCATTGTGTTTGGAAATTCGAGCTCCTGTGGCTTGATGGCTGTCACTCCTGGAAACACAGGAAATAGGAGAAACACTTCATATAAAATAAAAAAAAAAAAGATTACTGTAAGAATTAATGAAAGGAAGCATTAGTAATCGTGAGCAGCTTGTTTCAAAGTAGACACAAGACAGCCATCTTACCTGCTTCTATTGAACCTGACCAGCGATCCACCATTTTCTGAATAACAATTTCAAACAGCTCTCCATCTCGAAGGCACCTATGCACATAGAAGTGGCAAGTTCAAATAATGTACGCTCATTCTTGAAGGATTCTTATTAGATTTCCTTCCCTCTATAAGACAGATGTAGTGAACTCTGAACCTAGAAGGATGATCAATTAAACTCCAGCGAAATTTATTGCACCTGTTGGAAATGACAATAGCATCGTTGAACTCGCTGCGGCAGTTCTGCCGCAGAGCGGTGCGCCCCCCGTTGGTGATGACAGCGTTGGTGCCGTGCAGCTGGTGGAAACGCAGGTCGCTGGTTGTGGTAGTCCCAGCTACTGAGCAGGGACTCCCAGGGGACATAGCAGTAGGCCCCTCTGAGCTGTCCTCTGGAAGAGGGGGGAGGTCCACTAAAAGAATGACAAACACGAGAAACAACAGCGCTCAGATTTCCCTCTTAAGTAGGATCTAGGATGAATTATCATGTATTCCTTGTTCTTCTCTGGTTCTTACCCATGTCGTCCATGATAGTGGCCTGGGCAGCTTGCCCGTAAAGATCGACAACGGCGTAGACGCTGGGAGGGACGTTCCAGGCAGCTGGGCCCTGTGCCACACCGTTCACAAAAAAATGGAGGCTGCCGTCTTCTTTACGCACAACTCCAACTGTGTCACCTGCCTGCAGGTGGGTAAAAAGGGCAGATAGGCGCAGATAAAAACATGAAAGGACAAAAGGGGGTGACAGACATTACTAATGAGCCTTGAAAACCGCTTACTTTGAGTCGGTCCAAGTTGTGGCCATACTCATCTAGGATGGTGGTTCCATTGTGCATTACACCATTCCCTGTCATCATCCATGTCCCTGGAAGACATACCATAATTCTGATCAGGCCTTCAGGTAGAGAAAAATATCAGTGTCCAAATCTCCTCTATATCTTACCTGAGCGCAAGTTTGTCATGGTGGAGGGCAGCTGCAGGTAAGCAGGGTTGTGTGTTGTAACACCAATTTCAATGGAACCAGCCCACTTGTCAACCATCTTGTCGATGCGAACCTGGAACACTTCGTTTGAGCGCAGCGGCCGGCTGCTCAGGACCACACCGTGGTTGAAGTCATCAGTTGCACTTTAAAAAAGCAGCATTGGTTACTACTTTGTTTAAAATGCTTTAAAACGTTAACAGCAGAGTGTTTGTACACATTACATATAATACATTTTTACTCTAAGTAATGTTTTCTGCACTTCACACTTTCTGCAATTCTCTTTCATATCCTGTTTAAAGCCATCATAAGCTTTTAGATAGCTAAAGATCACTAAGACTGATGTAAGAATTTGAGAGTTAGAAAGCATGTGCAGATAGAAAATATCTGCAATTCTTTTAAAGGCAAAGATCACATCAATATAGCCCAGTAGAAAGGAGAAAGACTCACTGTGGCCGCAGTGCCGTCCTGCCATCGCAGATGATGGCAGCTTTCTGGCCACAGTTGGGGTGAAAGAGCAGACGGTCTGGTCCCTCTGTGTCTGGAGTTAGCGAGAGAGCTGGCCGGGGTCTGCCAACATCAGGTGACAGAGCCCTCATGATGGCATTGTTGCGTCTGAGGCGGTCACTGTGGTTGTGATTGTGGACTATGGTGACTTTGACGGCCATGCCATAGAGGTCTACCACTCCATAGACCACACCAGGGGTCTGGGCTGCCGCAACACCTGGGAAAGGAGGCACAGTGTTTAGGAGAGGCACTGCATGTGATCTTCGTGCAGCATTCTCAATTACTTTATTGTCCCACTAAATGCTAATATGTTTGTTGCTTTTCAATAACTCATCAACAGCCACTAAATCAGTAATGCAGCAATCCACTGACAGCCCGGGATCATGACAACTCTTGATGTGCCTCACCTTGATCAATACCGTTGATGTAGAAATGTAGCGCACCACTGGCTTTACGCATTAACCCTATATGATCCCCCTCCTAGAATTGGATGAAACATAATTTAAGAACAGATTTCAAGTTGTAAAATCCATAAGGAGATGCTTCTGCTTGTGTTGCCACAAACCTGAAGTTCATCAAGGCTGAATTCACAGTATTCCCTGCGGGTTCCTTTCCCGTTGGTTAATATCCCACAGCCACTCATCATGATTGTACCTGATAAGAAAATCAAAAAATTATAACTGTCACAATGAGCGTTTTCTGATTTTATCCCTAGACACAGATTCTCTGTGTTATAATGTGTGTGTCACCTGAGCGCAGATTGGTCATAGTTGCAGGATAATCCAGGTTGTTGGGGTTGTGTGTAGTCACACCGATCTCGATTGAGCCTGACCACTTGTCCACTAGCTTATCAATGCGAATCTGATAACAAAGAAGACAGATAAAATCTCCATTTACAGCCTAAATGAAATGTTTAGTCAATTTAATCAACCAACAACAGTGATGCTAACGTTAAAACAAGCATTCATAAATAAACAAGCGTCACAGCAATGAGTATTCTAACTGCAAACACCTCAAACATCTCGTTGTGTCGGAGCGGCCGGTTGGTCATCACCACACCATTGTTGAACTCGTCCAGTGGTCTCCTCCGCTCTGCCGTCTTGTTGTTGTTGCTCAGTTTGATCAATGTGCCGCACTTCTCATGGAAGAGCAGCGCGTCATTGGTGGTCATCCCACCTGTCACAGCTCCCAATCCCACTCCTCCATTTCCAGCTGGGCTGTTAGAATTGCTACCATCTCCACCAACACCACCTCCTCCTGTCCCAGTTCCACTGTCACTGTTCATTGAGCCTCCACCACTGCTGCTCCCTCTGTCATTTCTGGAAAAGGAGTCAGTTCCCGTGTTTCCTCCACCACCTCCAACTTCGCTACCACCACCGCCTCCTCCTCCTCCACCATCTTCCCCTCCGCCCTCATCTTCAGAGCGATAAAAGGATACTATTGCATTGTTAAAGACATCAAAGAGCTGGTGCTCCGTCAGAACTGGAGACAAGAGGGAAGCAGTTATCAGTGCAGGTCATGCTTCAAAATATCTGATGTCTGACTTGAGGAGAATCTTCTTACCAGTGTCAGGCTCCAAGTTGTTGGGAAACTTGTCTGGTCTGCTGTGACTGCAGCTAAGCTCAGGCACTAGCAGAGGAGGAGGAAAAATAATGCATAGATGAAAACAATCCCCAATAAAAGATGGGAAAAACAAATACACCGTAAATTAAGACCCTTACCTTCATCTCCATTCATTATTTCATTCATTGCTGCCACATTCATCAGTGCTGCAATTCCTACATCCTCTCGGCCTCCACGCACTACCACTTCTTCTTCGTCCTCTTCTTCTTCCTCCTCCTCGTCCTGCTCTATTGTCTCTCTCTCCCTCTCTGCGGAGGGCGGTGGTGGCTCACAGCTCACCACTGTTATTTGAGTGCACTTGCCATATAGATCCACGACGGCCCACAGCTTGGACGGCAAACCGCTGGCGGCTGCGCCGCAGTCTTGCCCATTCACCCAGAGGTGGAGCTCCCCGCGGGAGTTACGCTGAATGCCCACGCGGTCACCCTCGGCCAGCTGGTCAAGGTCACGACCATACTCCTCCAGGACAGAGCGACCGTCTCGAAGCACCGAGCAGCCCGACACAATCCAGGAGCCACCCTTAAGGCCCGTGGCGCTGCTAGGAAAGTCCAGTGCAGCGGGGTCCAGGGCCGTCACTCCAATTTCAATTGAACCGCTCCACGAGTTAACCTGAGAGGAAACGGGAGAGATGAATGGAGCATCCTTCAGTCATATATCTGATTAAAATTCATTTTTTGTCCATAATGTATTAAAACAAAAATTAACTGTGCAGGGTCTTAAAAGTTAAGATGTTTCTCTAAACACACACACACACACACACAAAAAACAAAAAGCAACTTTTACTGATATGAAATTGATTGAATAAATTGATAAAATGTAGAGATTAACAACATTAACAATGCTTCCAGGAGGAAAACACAGGAAAAAAGAAATGTCAGCAGCTGTTCTAATAATGAAAACTCTGAAGTGGAAGTTACTGTAAAAGCAGTGAAGGCTGAGCTAAAAACTGCAGGTAGATCAAAATAAAGTGTCTTATTGAACGATCCACCTTGTTATTTTTAGTCTTTCTGTCTGATCAGGAGTTCTTCTTTGAAAACAATGAAAGGTTGTGTGTATGTGCAGAAAAATGTAGGAAATTTATAGAAAAATAAGTTAATAGTAACACAGCTTTTGCAGTTGCAGACATTGTGGCATCAAATACTTTTTGTAACACCAGCATCAACCTGCCAAAATGACTTGTTAAATACAAGTCGAGGCATTTACCAACTGATTTAATAATAGTTTATGCAAACATCTCCTAGAATCCACAAAAATCCTAAAGTGGGAGCATGTAAGGAAGTACGCAATTATTCTCATCTTTATCTGAAACCTAAAATCCAGGAGAGATTCTTGTGGCGCTCCAGTAAAAAAGGTGTTTTATAATTCTTTGGCTAATTCAAGTGTCAGATGATGCTGATAAAATGTGTTCTTTCCACTGTAAGGTGGCTGAACCAAATAAAAATAAATAAAACATAACGTGATAATTAAACCTGCACACACACCAAATATAAAAGCAAACATGCAATCTTCAACCTCAATGATGTGATTTTCCAATAAAAAAAACAGTCACACAGCTGTCTCACAACAAAGGCCCCAGTGTCTTTGCATGACATTGGACTCGTATCACCTAACAACCTGATATTAATTTCTTCCCAGAAACACCAAACTTGTCATAAAGCTGACAATAATGCAATACTTTTGTGAATTATGGTGGTAAATTCCCTATTCTAGTCAATGTTTACGCTCCACCATTGTGGATGAGAGACTGCAGTGGCAACTATACAATTTTATTTAGGCACATTTCAGCAGATGCTTGCTGACCAAGAGTCACAAGGCCATGTCATCCCACAGGGGGGTGATCTTGAGACCCTATACACTCCACCAGCTGTATAGAGAGAAAGACAACAAATAAAAACAAAACTCAAAAAGCTTTCAGCGCTGTCATTAACCACTCCCTATTTTATTGTCTTTCTAAAGCATGACAACAGTTTAAGCAGGCACAACGCTCTCCCATAAAGTGGCACAGAAACCCTTGGATTTATGCCAAGAAGGAGAAAAAATAAAGATTATTTTCCAAACACTCCTTGCCTCCTCTTTGACATCTGTTCCTTCATCCTCCTCTCCAGCTCATCGACAGGTGCAATGTAAGGCAGTGTGCTACAACTGGCCAGATTTCTGGGTTAACAGATTTAGTAGTAGCTCAGCCTGACCGGGCCGCTGCTCGGAGGAGACCGACATCTCTTTTCTCAGTTTATGTAACAGCAGCCTGTGGCTGTCTGCCTCTCAGTCTCTTCACTGAACAGACACAATAACTACAAGATACGCCTACACAACACTGAGAGGGATCACCAAGCAGCTTTTAAAGGAATAAAAAATTCATAGCATGTTAAATTTAAAAATAATGCATGAGAAAGATGGCTAAGACTATACAGTGAAAGGCAAGAAAATAAAGATCAGCAGAGCTTTGAATGTGTAATTCTCATGATAATATGCTACCGCTATGAATAAATAATCATTTCTTGCAACTTTATAAAAATTTCCTTTCTGTTGTTACTTAAGTATTATAATCACTTCCGTTAAGAAGGATATTCTCTGGTAACTGCCCTCTGTATCAGCCTAGATGGAAAGACATAGTCACTTTCCATATCCAGGCAACATTAGGTGGTGTCAGAAATTAAATGGGTCAAAAAGCAGTAATGAAATTATTAAACCTTGCCTCACAGCAAGAAGGTCGCTGGTTCGAGCCTCGGCTGGGGGAGGTCCGAATGTGGGGGTTGGTGGCCTTTCTGTGTGGAGTTTGCATGTTCTCCCCGTGTATGCGTGGGTTCTCTCCAGGTTC
>JBAMHW010000005.1:12371547-12384868 GCA_037177495.1 Rhadinocentrus ornatus | reverse complement strand
TATATATATACATTTTTTTTGGTTACATAACAAGAAAAATAAAGAAGGAAAGAAATTGAATAAACAAAACATAAAACAAACAATAAACACAGTTCAAATGCTATGATGCAGCAGTGCACATGGCATAAGTAATGCTCACATCTGCAAAGGCACCATTAGCTTTTTAGTGTTCACACTTAGAAAAAAGCTTTTTTTTCCCATTTACTTTGGACAATAAATTTAAGAATAAATAAATAAGCAAATGGTTGAAATAACAGTTAATAATGTAGTAATAATTGTTAAATGATCAAAACTTGAAACAATGAAACAGTAATGGCATAACACACACTTATTTTTGATATTAAACACCTAAACCAAGTTGTAGATATGCCCAGCAGGTTTACTTCCACAAATCTTTACTAAGATTCATTATGTCACTGAAATCATTTCTCTACCAAGTGGCAGAGCAAGAAGGTCAAGACTGATATATACCACTTCTGAAGCAACTCATGTCACAATCAAACTTTTTTTTTTAGAACAAGGTCATGCTTATTTTAGCAATACAATGCCAAACAACATTTTGTTTAAACAAGAGGTCCCCAGCCCTGGTCCTCAAGGCCCACTATCCTGCAGGTCTTAGATGTATCTCTGCTGCAACACACCTGATTCAATTTAATCGCCTCTCTGACAAGCTCTGCTAAGGAGCCATTAATTTGAATTAGGTGGGTTGCAGCAGGACGACATCAAAGACCTGCAGGATAGTGGGCCATGGTCGGGGGCCTCTGGTTTATACTATAGCATCTACAGGACTTGCAATCCATATCTGAACCCACTAAAAATATATGGTGCATTATGAAATAAATATGACAGACAAAACTTAACTCCTATCAAGTTCTCCAGGATGTAGATGCTTACCTGCTCCAACACAACTGATTTAGATGAAATGGATTTAGCAGTTTGTCAAGTTCTACACACTTACCCATTCATTTCAGTTAGCTGTGTTGAAGCAAGAAAACATCTAAAACCTGCAGAACTGTGGTCCTTAAGGAGTAGAGTTTGAAACCTCTGCTCTAAGATATTGATGAGCTTAAATATCAAGCAAAATTGGGAAAACATTTTAAATTTACATCATGACCTTCTTTCTTCTCAAATGCTTTTTGTGTTAAAAGGCATGTTACACTACAGGAGTAAACAAATACACTACTTAGTTTCAATATTTGGAATGTTGTCTTTTTCCTATTGTTTCTAAATAAAGGGTTTCAATGATTTTGAAATGCATTGCATCTGTTTTGTGGAGACATGGCTGTAATACAACACACACTGGTACACCCATGTGCTTAAAAGAAGTACAACAAATCACATTTTCCAGCTCTGAATAGTAAATGCACGTTTCAGAAATAAACATCCTAGAGTGAAACACAGTGTAATTTACAAAGTTTGAGGTAAGGAATGTAAAAAAAAAAAAAGAAAGACCAGAAAAAACGCTTATTTTATTGGGTCATCAGGTTAATACTTTATTTTGCTTGATTGCAGCAAAGAGAAAGAAAGGGAGACGGAAACAAGGGGAGGGAGAAACAGGAAGAATTTTGGAAAAGGAGACTACAGACTTTGGAAGAGCTGTGGCTACAAGCCTTTGTATCAAATCTAAAGACAAAGTCATCAGGCAACATTAAAACATCTTTTAAAAATAACATTAACATATTCTGTGGGCTCTATATGGCACAGTATTACCCTAGACATGTACACAATACCAAAACAGTTTAGCCACACTCCTACATCTATGAACAGCTTCATAGCAAACAAAGCCATGAAATCTATCTCCAGGTCATACCGTTATTTCTTAAGAAAACTCATTTGCTGTTCAAATTTCTTATGCCATAACAAGGCACCTTAACATTTGAAATCTGGCAGATCCACATCTTACTATAGATAATTATTTAAATATCAAAGCAGAGGCACATTCATTTTAACTTAAACATACAGTAAATAGTTGTATATTACCACCAGATTCCAGTCCAGTCACTACAATACGTTGATTTGCATGCTTTTGGTCTGTATGATAACCACTGATGGCAAAATATGGCATAAGAAATGGTCCAAAAAACACAAACATGTCCATCTACAGGAATGACTTGAGATAGTGTACTGGAGACAGCAAGGCTTTTTTACACTGAAACTAACCCACAGAAAAGTGTACCAAAATAAACAAAAATCAAACAGGTGGCCCGTATACTGCCAGGGGATATGCTGCTCAGGCAGATTTATTTTGGTTTTCTTATTCTCGCAGTCACTCGCTCTCACACATGTACCAAAACACGCAAAAGGCTTGTAACCACACCCGAGGGGATGCTTGTGCGCCCCTGCAGTCGGTCACACATTTGTTTTAACACTCCTGCTAGAACCAAAAAAGGTGCCCCAGTACCATAACACACACACGCTGAAACACATATAGTTCATTCAGAGGAGGTGCAGCAAGCCAGAGTGTGTTCAGTGGAGTGGGACAATTAAGCAGCTCCTAAATGTGGGACGGAAATGTGGCTGCTAATTTTATGTTGTTTTATTTTTTGTTTGCGTTTTTTTTTTCTTTTTCTCCAAACTGCGTTCTGCAATGAACAACAAAAATCTTAACTGAGATATAGAAGATCAAAAGCCAGAAAATATAAGAGGAAATAAAGAAAAAGCTATGCGTACAATGCCAAATTTGCTGAGAATATAAACGGTTAGGAAGCAAGTGTTGCTCATGCTTTGTGGATACAGAACCCAAGTTTACTGACATGTTCCTAGGACTACTGTTTATATGCATACCAGACGTTATACGGTTCTTTAACGGGTTATCTGAGTCAAAAAACAACAAAAAAAGGAACTGAAACCAACTCTACCATTAATGCAGCTGTACTTCATTAACCTCATGACTAAATTTACATTCATATTTTTAAGTTTACTCCCCCTTTTCACTGAAGCCACTTCCATCTGGTAAGAGGGCTAAACAACAAACAACATAGTTTAACAAAAACATATAGAGATAACATTACACTTAACAAAAAAAGGCCCCAGGAGGGCATCTGGAGAGTTTCGGCCCGCCAATTCGGTTGCTAAGCTCAGCTTTTTCCTACCTCTTAGTAAATGACACGGAGCAGGAACGGGAAATAGATCAGACTTTTCCCCAATCACTCCTTAGTTGCTTTTTTTTTTTTGTCTTTTTATGCCCCTAGCATAGCTTCTGTGGAGCCTTTTGATTCAGTCCAACAGTTTTGTGTCCATATATTTCTCTTCCTATCCAGAAATAACTCAATACCCTGAATCCATTTTCTTTTTCCATCTTTGCTGTTACTTTCTTTTCCTGGCTTAGGAGATTGGGCCTTTTCTTCTTGCAAAGAGAAAAAGCTACACAATATGAAGGCTGACTGTTTTTTATTCCTTTACTTTTTTTAACTTGAAGGAAATGAGATGAAAAAATGGAAGTGCAATGGTCTACCAGCTTTTAAGTCTTACCCAGTGGCCAGCTACATTTTCAAAGCAGCTACATGTGATTCCTTGAAGTGACCACTACTTTTCTATTTGTGCACATAAAGTATAAACTATGGTGAATGCTATCCTACAGTGCCAGTGCCATCTGGCCACGAAGTCGGCAGGTTTGTCTAGACTTATAAAAGCCCAGATGATCTGTCATTGTCATACACTCATGTCCAGCCATAGCTTTGATTTCTTAATGATTTGGATATCACTTCTAAACGCTCTTCTACACACTGACCTACAGTAGCGATTCCAACTTGAGTGGGAATGCTGCACATGTCTCACATGGAATGATATAGACATCCATACAAATATAGACATCCATACTAATTCTCAATCACTCCCAAACAGACACACACCGTCATGTACACACAGCAATACCTGTTTAGGCCCAATGCTGTATGCACAAATATCTAGATACATGTGCATGGACATGCTCATATAGAACTTTCACGGACAGTATACCAACAGGATACACCTGCCTTCTCACTTGCTCATATAAAAATACACAAAGTTTGAGTTGCTTAATGCTTCACCTCCAACTGTGTTAGTTAGGACTCCTCTGCCTCATCTCACCTCAAGCCCACACAAGCCTTCCCTGAAGAGCATTTATCCTCGTTATGTGATGACTATAAAGGGAAGTAGATTGAACTAATTTTTCACAGAACACACACCTTGTTAGCATTTCTTATTCTTATATTAAAGATAATGTAATGAGTCAGAGAGGAAGATTAAACAAGCTTTAGAACTACAACACACTACAGGAAGACAGAAGAGACATGAAGGAAGAAAAGCTGGAGAAAAGATGGAGCAGTGATATGTCACTACAATATTGGCTTCTCCTCCCCATCTCTTTGCTCCTTCTCCTTCCTTCACACCTACTCCTGTAATGCCTAGCTCTGATCTCTTGTATAATAAAGAGAGGCAGGAATAATCTGCAAGTGTATTGAGTGAGCCAGTGAGCACAAGTCCCTTCCACTCTCAGCCAAAACCGATGAGGCTGTCCTCCTTTGAACTATAATTCTAATAGTGCATCTGAGTCCTACTGTTTGTTGCTGCTGTCTCGTTGCTTTTTGCTGCTGCCACTGCTGCTGCTGTAGAAGCTGGGATTTGTCACAAGAGGGTGAGGGGCTGCACCCATGTAAGGCCCAGCAGTGGCAGCGTAGTTGAAGATGGCAGGGAGGATTGGCAGAGGCTCCACCTTGTCTCCCCCAGGTCCCATCATATTCAGAGCCACAGGAAGTGCTGCCAAGTTGTAGGGGTAGGCTAGGAGCTGGGGCCCATAGAGCAGCTGGTAAGGGTCTGGATAGAATGGCAGCTTGGCCAGGTCACTGCTATTAGGTACTATCACTTTTCCCAGTGGGCCAAAAGGAAGCGCTCCCGGTGGATATGAGGACATAAGCAGGTTTTCCTGCTGCTTTTTTACAGAGCGGTAGCTGTCCGGCACAATAAGGGGTAGTGGATAATCCTGGGTGGGGTAACCAACTGGTATGATTTCCCCCTGCTGCGAAACTCTGGAAGAAACAATGTCCTGGTGGTCCGGTTCAGGCGGTTGGGGGACTCGGGGGAGAAGCAGAGCATGTGCAGAGGGGCGGTCACCGACACCAGCTGCTCCAGTGGGAAGTGAGAGCCTATCGAGTCCTTGTGAACTGGAGTGAACCTGCTGGCTGGCTTGAGCTAACAGTCCAATCGTTGAGGGGGACCGGCAGGGGGACTTAGGAGTGTGTCTGTGTGAAGAGGGTCCATTAATTGTGGTTTGAGTGGGGATATGTTGGGGTGACGGTACAGGGCTCAAGGGCTCCTCTTTAGGCACCAAAAGTGCAATCTGGTCCTGTGGGGGATGTACAAGTCTACTGATTTGTTGGGCCCTCTCTATTTCTTTCTCTCTTTCCTTCTCAATTTCCTTGTTTCTCTCCTGTTTCCTCTGTCTCTCCAGCTCCCTCTCTGCCTTTCTTTGCCTCTCTATCTCTCTTTCTCGAGCTAGTATAGAGGACATGGTCAGATCTTGTGCTTCAGTGGGAGAGGGACTCCTAGACAGGCACTGGGCTCTGAGATCTTGGACTATAGGAGATTCCTCATACTCTGCATGTAGAAATGTACCGCTCCCATTCTGCCTTTCTCTGTCCATAATGACCCCATCCTGTCTCATGAATCCCCCCTCAGAGATAGGAGTTGTTGCCATGGAAACAGGAGGAGCAGCACTGGTTATTCTGGTCTGTGATGTCATGGGCACATTTGGAGAGGTGTTGGTGGATGTCACAAAATGCAAAGGGCTGCGCATCCTGTGGATCTCGCTGTCTAGGTTCCTTTTGCTGGGGGTGCGGTAGTCAAGACAGTCAGGTCCATTCATGACGAGAACACTCTGAAGAGTGGAGGGTGTGGCAGGCAGGACTTCGGGTTTGATGGGTGCAAGGTTAACTGGGCTTTCTAATGGAGGGTCTGCAATTTGTGGTCTGGACTCTCTCTCTCTATCTAGAAGTGTGACCTCTGTTGGTTTGGGTTTTTCACTGGAATCCAGTTTCAGGCGCTTATCTGTGAGTTCACTTAGATGGTTTTCATGCTGCTGTGATGCCAAACAGTCCCCAGCACTGGGCGGCTCTGGCGCTGAGTAGCTGATAACTGAAACAGAGAGCGCACTGGGAGGCTGTCCTTTTTCACTCTCTGTTTCTGTGCCATGAGTGTTAAAAAATGTCTGTGATTCTTTTGGTTCTGACTCATTATCATCCTTTTCTCTCTCTGGTGAACTGCTTAATTCATGGCGTCGGATATGGCGAGTTAGTGCTGAAGATGTCTTGCACACCTTATAGCACTGTGTACAGGTGTGTCGTGATAATGCTCTTCTGCTTAAACGACTTGGACTAGAATTATTTCCTCCTAAGCCTACTTGTCCTCCTTTATCCTCATCATATTTTGCCATCTCTGGCACAGATTTGATTCCGACAACAACTTGTTCACCACCTTTAGGGGGCAGAGAGGGAGCCTCAGTAGGTTTAGGATGCTGGGCTCTCTGGTGGTCTTCCAATTTGTCCCTTGAGGGGAAAGTAGCTCGACAGAAGAGGCATACAAACTCTAGCAGATGGCTCAGCTCGTGCTTGTCTCGTTTCCTGGGGCTTGAGAACCAGCGGCCACATGTACCACACTCTGCTGCATTCCCATTAGTCCAGGGCCGCCTCTTTATTCCCGTAGGAGCCACTGAGGTAGACAGAGGAGGCCTTGGAGAGTGCACAGAAGAGATTGAAACCTCGTGACGGGTCTGTTTAACCTGTTCGTCTGCATCTTTATATTTGCCTTTTAAAGGGGAAGAGAGATTGTCTTTCTTTTTTTCTTCTTTCTCGGCTTTGTTATTTTTGGAGAGTTTCTCAGCCACCTCAGTTGTCCTGTCCTCTTCCTCATCTTGTGATTTCTCTGTCTGTTTATTTAGAAGGCTTTTAAGTCTCTCTGCCCTCCTCTTCAGGCGGATGGAGCGCTTGTACTTAAGTTTCCTTTGCCAGCTTTTTACCCTCTGTAGATGTGCATGGGCCTTTCTCTTAGGCTTGTAGGAGTAGTATGGTCGCCATAAATTATCCTCCATGTCATTGTCACTATCCTGCTCACGCACCTCCTTACGAAAGTAGTACTCTCGCACCTTTTTTCTGCTCCCCTCCTCCTCCTCCTCCTCCTCTTCCTCCTCACAGTCTTCTGCTTCCTTATCTTCCTCTGCTTCCAGGCTGGCTCTGCTCTGGAGGCGATGTTTATGGTGATGATGGTGGGATGGAGTTTGGCGTAGTTCCTTGGCTTCCCGCAAAGATGATGATTCACTCCGTTTGGTTTTTGGCGAAGAAAGGATCTTGTCTCTCCTAAGATCTGTCTCAGAGATGCTGCGCTTGACCATGGCCTCTTCACCAATGCGTACAGTAATCTGGCACAGTGGCCCTGCCTCTTTGACCTGTGACCCCACAGATGCTGACAGCTGCTTTTGGACTGAGACATTACTCTTGCTGTGGGACTTGCGTGATTTGTGAAATAATCTGCCTGTCTCAGTGTTTTGTCTGCCTCTAGAGTCCTCCTCTGTGGTATCTGAACTGTCTCTTGACCTCTTTCTATGATTATCTGTACTATCCCTTTGTTTTTTGATTGGTCGAGGACTGCCCTTGAGTGAAGTCTGACTGCTGCTTGTTTCAGGAGATGGGCTATTCATTGGGCTTTTCTCACTTCCAGAAGTAACCTGGTTGCTATGCACAATGACAGAGGAGGACACAGCTGTCCCATGAACTATAACAGAGGGTTTTGTGTGACCATATGTTATTACAGAAGGCATGCTCATTTCTGTGCCTCGACCTGTCTTGAGAGTTTTGGTTTTGGTGCTAGATGTTTTGAAGCTGCCACTGCCTTGCCCCTGCTCTGACTCAAGGGCCTCAGTCTCGTGTTTTCTAACTTGGGTCACATCACTCTGGGGGAGGGGTGTTGGTGCAGAGAGGTCCCTGTGATCAGTAGTAACAGAAACAGGGAAACCATCAGGGAAGGCATCTGGATCAGGCTTCACACTTTGAGGGTGGCCCCCTGTGATGAAGCCTTGTAGATCCTCTGAGCCCAAAGCACAACCCAAACCAGGCAGGGAGAGGGAAGGTGTTTCAGCTGGTGGCAGTAGAAGGCCATTATGTAAGCTGTCACTGTAAGTCTTGTAGGGTCTCTTCTGGGAACGCATGGGAAGAAGGCGGTAAAGCTTGAGAGCATTAGCTTTCTGCTTATAACCCCCATTAGCTGTCTTTTCACTTGAGATGAGGCTGGGATTAATCCCATGAATGGTCTTTTGGTGTGTCTTGAGATTGTAGTACGTGGCAAAGGCATCCCAACAGAAGATGCACTGGTATCGCCGCTCTCCAGTGTGCCACACTTCATGCTTTGTGCGGTACTCAGCCAGGGCAAAGACTTTGTCACAATAATGACATGGATATTTGCGCCGCCATGAGTGCACATTAGAGTGACGCTTCAGGCTGGATAAGGTCATATAGGAACGCTCACACACAGAGCAGAAGTAAATGACATTGCCATCCACCACCTTCACAAAATGGCTCTCATCACCCGCCAGCAGCTCTGTGCCTGCTGCATCATCACCTTGGATACGTGCCAGGAGGGTCCGCGCTTTTTTCCCAGGCCGCGCCTTACTGATGTCTGTTTCTCCCACAATCACTCCCCCCTCCACTCTCACCTCACCCTCCTCCAGTGGCTCCTCCTTTGGCTGTACAGCGAGAGAAGGGGGGCGCAGGCTGTTGGAGGACAGGCCTGGCACCCTGCAGGAGGCCTCGTGGGATTGCAGTCTCTTGCTGTGGATGAAGACTTTGCCACAGCAACGGCAACTGAGGGCGCGGCTGCCACGATGCAGCCGCATGTGGACTGTGAGGGAGGAGGCTGAGCTGAATAGCCGATGGCACACACCGCAAATCAGCTCTGGCTTCAGGCTGTCAGTTGGAGAGTAGGAGGACGAGTGGGGTGGTGCTGTAAGACCTTCAGAAGGTGGGGGAGGTGGAAGAGGTAATGGGGGAGGGAGATGGAGGGTGGGTGGATGAAGACTTGGTCCATGGGGACTTCCCGCTTTTCCAGTTGGCCTTCCTGTCAGTTTCTCTTTCCCGTCTGCATCCCCACCTCTCTGATAGGCTGATGTGCCCAGACTGAAGAGGATCTGATCAGTCTGAGAAGGCGAGGCTGTACCGTTGGCCACCTTGTGCCTCTCATCCCATCCATCCCCACCAAAACACTCCCCTAAAGGTCCACTGGAAGATCTCTGGGGTGACCTGTGAATCTGAGTTTCTGAACTTAGTTTGGAGCACTTAGGAGGAGGGAGGGATTTTATATCTTTTCTGACAAATGCAGGAGCAGTCATTGGAGATGAGGAGGAAGAAGGTGAAGAGGATGGAGAGCTGTCGTGTCTTGGGGGCTTAAAAGGTCTGTGCTTTACATCCATGGTAGCATCAAGTTTCCACAGCGACCCTTTGTCTGAGTTCTTCAATGATGGTCGCCGTCGGTGAGGGGAAGGGGAGGATGAGGAAGAGCTATGACAGCAGTTTGGTGAGGTCAGAGATGTTGGGAGGGGGGCTGCACTAAGTGGGAAACTCAGGGTGATTTTTGCATTTTTAGGTCCATCACCCATACCCTCCAGCTTGTCCTCCATTGTGGCCTCTCCACGGCCTCCAAGCTTTTTTCCCTTCATGTCCAGTTGCTCTGCTTCCTCTTCCTCCTCTTTAGACTGAAAGGCCACACCAAGACAGTGGATTGGTTTGTGTAGTAAGTCAGTCCTACTTAAGCTGCACAAACTGATAGGTGGATGTGACTGTGAAGAGGCTTGAACTCGTTGATAGGCGTCAAGAGCCACTGATGGCAGTGGCTGGGAAGACAAAGGTGACAACTGCCTACTTTGATGGAGTGCAGTGTCCTTAGCTGCAATATATGAGGGGTCACAGAGGGGAGTTAGGTCAGGAGCCAGGTGTTGTTCTCTCAGATGTGGCTGAATAAGTCCCGCGTGGTGGGGGTCCCACACCTTCTCACTGGACACCATGACCAGCCCCCGAAATCTAAAGAAAAACCCAGAGAGAAACTATGATTAGGATAAATAAACCATCTGTACATTTGCAACAACGTAAGATAAAACATTGCACCCAAATAATTAGCGCAAGCTAAAGAATCTTGCACAATCTTGACCCTGATACCACACTTATGGAAAATGACAAAGCAAACTTAATGCCCCGGTAATGCTGAAGTCCAGCTGCTCACCTAGGAATGGTGAGTGAAAGGAGGGAGAGGGCAGGGGGAAGGAATGAATCTGTGGCAATGCTGGCTTAGATTTCAGCGTGCCAAAGCCAAGCTTTCAGAAACACATTCCAGAGATCCATCTCTCTCAGCTATGACACAACATTCCCTATGCCTAATTGGAAGACTTAATCAATTTCCTCAGAATAGAGTGGTGACTTACATCCATGGTCCTAACAGACATGAAATAGTTCCACTTTCTTGGTGTTTGAGCAAGAGCATTGTTAGCCATTTCAGCAGTGACTAAAATGTGTGAGGCATTATTGTAACCATTTATTTGTGAAAGCGGTGAGAAGGAAAGAGGAGAAGAGTAGAAAGGAGGAAGATTGCATGCATGCACAGAGAAAGGGTGTTTTTCGGCCCTCTACATCCGGAACAAAATTTTTGCTAAGCTGCAAAAGATGAGCAACAGACTATTCTCATTTGACTTCAAAAGCTATGTCGGTGGATGCAGTACTAATGTAATTTCCTACAAGAAAGCTGCAGATCCACGTATAAAGGTTTGCTGTTTTCATTTAAAATGGGCCCATTTGTTTAGGTTAACATATTGGGGAGAGGAGCAGAGACAGTATGAGGTCGTAATGATGCGACAAGAAGAAAAATCCTCTGTCATGCTTTTCTGCCTTCATTTTCAAGCAGCAAAGCAGCTAGGAGGGCAGGCCGCTGTAAAATTCCACAGGCAGCCCTGAACAGGCAGAAACTAGGTCAGCACTGTTATTGCAGAGGAAAGAGGAGGGAGAGAGAGAGAAAGAGGGAGAGTGAAAGGGTGACAGAAAGAGAAAGAGAGTGAGGGTTAGTGAGAGCAGGAGACGGGGGCATTGAAACAGTCAAACACATCCCACTGTCAGACAGAATGGGCAAACAAGCTGCACATACATGCACTGTACATACACTCTTAACATGATCTCAAGCAGGACACACAAGCTTAAACAAAGTAGTTCAACATGGACGTGCCTACTTGTAAATGATATTCAGATGTGAAAGGTGAATCTAAGTGCAGCACGGCCTGCTACTGGACTACAGCTGGAGTAATGTAAAGTCAACAAAAGGAAAACACAAGTGACCTTTAATGACAAACTCTGTGCGTTAACCAGTTTCTGCCAATTCAAGATCTATTTCTAAAACAGAACAAAGATGCACATTCCTGTCTAGCCAGGTTTGCCATTTTTTGCCGCTCTGTATTTATATAGGATTTCATTTCCACTCACATTTGCTGTGCAAGAGATGTGCAGGAAATCCCTTATGGCAAGCATCAGCCTGCTACAAGTAGGCGGACACACTGAGAGACAGTACTTAGACTAAAAATTTCACCATCTCATCTGATGCTCGCACCGTGGACAGGAAAATGCGTTTGACGCCCCCTCATTCTTTTCTTTATCTTTCTGTGACGCACACAGGCAGAGGCTGCATGACACGCTGTCTAACTTTGACAGGCAGCTTTAACACGCTTTACATGGACTAAACTAACTCATATACAGAAATGTGAGAAAACACACAGATGAACATACATTTATCTGCCTGTAAAACACATAGACACACATACAAATGGGACCATGTTGATCCTATATAAAAATAAAAATTAAAAACTGGATGCTATGCAAAAAAATAAGGGTGGGTTGGGGGCTGTTGGCTTACAAAGTGTTAAAGCTTTGTTGTACTGTAAAATTGCACCAGCTACAGGACAAATTACAAGCAAAAATTACCAAACACATTAGCTTTCATACAACTGAGGCTCCTCATTGAGAGGCAACAGGAACACAGGCACACTTTCAGCACTGATTTAATTAATATCCCATATCAAGTGTCAAATAGGAGGTAAACGTAACCACTGTCAACTTGATTCACATAATTTTATTCATAACTTTTTCAAATGGAAAAAAAGCAGGTAATTCTTGCATTGGCTGCATAGTTTAACTTAATAATAATGCTGCTTGCATTTTGCAACAAATCCATAAGTTTTTCAACTGGACACAGAGATGCAATACCATTTGCATCTGAAAACCTGGAAACAATTACTTCATAATCTACAGATTTGAACAGTGAGACAGTCACCAGGAATATAATCGCTGCTAAAGTGAACGTGCATAAGGGGAGGCAGGAAGGCTGAGAGGTTTGGCTGATCCATCCGCTCAAGGCCTTGAACCAGACGTTGAGCAATCTGTTTATTCCTCACTGAAGCTGGTACTTGCGTTGACAGAGAAAAAGCTGTCAGGATTCTGTAACCAGATTTTTTTTGCTTTTGTTAAAAAAAAAAAGGCCATGTTACAAAATTTTACAAGTAATTCTGTCACCTTGAAGGAGAAATACAAAGCTAAGTAGTTTGTTGCTAATTATTTATTTATAATGTCTAATGCCATTATTGTACTTAATGAAGTAGCTGCAGAGGTACAACAACACCACATTTCAACAGCAAAATATGGGGACTCAAATAATTTAGGGAGTGAGGTGATCAGATGGCCTGTAAACAAGCAAATAGTTCAGCAACAATCTAAATCGCTTTATTATAAGGTGAAACTGAATCTGTCTCTACATATGTGCTTCAGATCCAAATTTTTGATAATGTCATCCATAAAAAATGTATTTGTGGACGCAAATATCTGAGTCAGTCTCAATGGACACTGAACCTACTCTCGCCCTGCATGCTCCCATCTTATGTGGTCTGTGTAATGTCAAATTAAGCGTATGTGTGAATAGAGGAGGTAATTGTCTAGAGATGGCCTAAACACTCTACTGAGGCACCACCCTCACTTAAACCAAACAGAGTATTTCCAGTTGTGAGAGCATGTCTGACATGGACAATCACCTGCTGTGTGCTACACGTGAAAGAAGGACAACTTCAGACAATGTCTGGGCCTGAGTCTTTCGGCATCATTTGTGAAAACAGTTTGACTCTGGACACACTTGATGAGTCTGTAAGTATCAGTCATTGCAAAGAAAACTTTAAACTACAGCAACCTGATGGCATACACTGGAAACTTAAGTGCTGGAGGTCGAGGCTGAAACAGGAAACAGGATTTGTGCAATTCTTCTTTGCACTTCTTTATCC
>JBAMHW010000005.1:12343180-12362177 GCA_037177495.1 Rhadinocentrus ornatus | reverse complement strand
GAGAGAGAGAGAGAGAGAGAGAGAGAGAGAGAGAGAGAGAGAGAGAGAGAGAGAGAGAGAGAGAGAGAAAACAGCTAAATCAAATTAATTAGCTCCTTCATCTCCAGGCAGCTACTCAGGCATGCTGTACTGGCAAAGTGAGACAGTTGGAAAGAGAGGGGGGACTGCAAGCCTATGAGAATGGGAGAAAGCGAGACAGGACACGGTGGAGGGCTGAAAAGCCTGCTGTGTATGTGCGCTATTCAGAAGGACGGGCAGCAGAGGGGAGGGGTGCATAATTCTCTGATAAGCATGAGGGTTGTTTTGCTGGAGCCGCAGCTCAGCCGTGAGAAGGAGGAGGAAGTGGCTGCATGTTGGCTCTTAGCGGCTGCGCTTCGGGGCGAGGGTACTTCCTGTTTCTAGACAGCCTGTATTTTGAGGGCACTGTAAACAACCCTTTTTCTGCACGCCTCCTTAAATAGCACACAGGCACTTCAATGAGAAACGCCAGTTCCGGAAAGATGAGCAAGTCTTGCAAAAAGAAAGGAAAAGAGCGATACAAAAGGCCTCTGAGTTATGACAACACAATAAAATCATAAATCACAGACTGTGGCACTGATGTCTGATGAAAAATGCTAACGGAAAGTGGGACAAAAAGAAATGAGGCAGACAACTGGAGTTAATGGCAGTAGAGCAGAGAAACTTAACACAAAACATGAGAAAAGATGTACATCCTAGGAAGAGCCACGGGAGACAAACGTGGTCATCTCAGAAGCTCGGTAAAAGAGGCTAAGGTAATGGAGCAAGAAAGGGAAGATGAGAACATAATGAGAGAGTTGGAGAAACTAAAAAGACGGTTTTAGTTGTCCAAGCAGCAAAGAAAATGATTCTTTAAAGAATGAAAAGCCATCAAATTAGTAAAAGGTTTAACTGTGCAAAAAAGGTAGATATGCCAAGTTGATTCGCAATGACAAGCTTAAAAAGGAAGTTTTCCTCTTAACAAGTGAAACGAGAATGACAACGAAAGAAATTGAAAATAAAAAAAGGTGTACGGCATCGGGGAGCAAAAGAGACAGTGCCAGAGGTCAAAACCTTGGAAGAAGAGAGCACTGGACAGCTCAGGGCAGCAGCGTTGCCCAGACGAGAATTGGCTGCACCGTGAGAGCCCAAGATTAGCACTAAGCCGATTGCAGCGCGAGGTGGGATCTGGACCAATTAATTTAGCACCGAGATAGTTCCAGGAAGAAGCTGAAAGAACTTTAACAAAGCATAGATCTCCCACTATACTCTGGTGTATCCTGTGTGTCAAATACCAGCTGACTTAACATTCTTGCTTGTCTTTATTTTCTATGAGCTGCCTGAAAGAGTCCTGTATAAAAGACAGAAGCTGAGAACATGGAAGGCTTCAAAGAGTGTTTATACGATAGAGGGACGGATGAAAAAAAGATGAAGACGCTTGGCAGAGGCCAAAACAAACACTCAAAGAACAGGACATTCTCTAGTGGACAGAAATGGGCTGGTCTGTTCTAAAGGGCTCTGAGAACAAGTTTCTGACCCTGCGTCACGATTTTTATTACCAAACAACTTTTCTGGTGAATTACTAGAGGAAAAAAAAACACAGCCTTCTCCTTCTTTGTAATGTATAAGTAGAACAGTTCTCTATTTCTACAGCAAATAGAATTTAGTTAATTTTTTTCAACTGATTATGAATCTGATAGAAAAACAGTCTGCTCTTCCTACCAGGCTCTGTATCTGCTTGTCTCTCTCCCTCCTTCCTTATTTGCTGACTTTATTGTGCTGAAAAACAGCCCCTCCTCCTGTGACTCTACACCAACCCCTGAAAACACACATTCACTGACATCACCAGACAATGGCTCCCCCTAGATACACAAATCTTTACCCCTCAAAAGAATTTCTCGTTTATGACGTTTCTCGCGTCTATCCAACCACTACTGAGGTGCCTTCCCTAAAAAAGCAAAACATTTATCATTTGCACCAATCATAACCCACCTATATTGATCATGCAATTAATATTCAACCGTAATCTATAAAAATGAATTGATTTAAGATTTTAGGAACTCTTTTCAGCAACTGTGAACAGATAAGTCAAAGGCAGCAAATTTAAGTAAAATCCTGGTCAGAAAAGCTGAATTTAAGGTACTGACATGTTCTGATCTAGAAATTAGACAAAGTTTTAAGATCTTCCTAGGTTTTGCAAATATTGAGTAAACTATTAAGTTACAGTATCAATACAATATCACAATGACAGTTTGTATGTGTGCTAAACATTCAGCAGAGGATCAAAACAATCATACTTAAAATCTGTTGACACCCACTTGAATTTCCTATCTGGTTACATACCTGACACCATCAGGCCTTTGAAGACCGACCTCCTTGGAGCAGTAGAGGGAGCACATTTGACATGGATGGACCTAAATCCTATTGGAAATTATGGTTGCGCAATCTTTGCAATGGTGGTCATTCTCACTATAAACCAGAGGAGGGAGCCAACTGGTCAATAAGGAATCCTTTGTATATTCATGGTATAGCATGGCACATGGTGAACAAAGTGATTTACTGTCAGTCTTCTCTGCATTCCCAACCCTGCAGTTTTGTCATAATTTATTAAAATAACTCAACAGATTTGACTACGTATGAATACTGTAGATCTGACTTCTGAGCTTCAATGCTGCTTTCCTTCATGGATCTGCCTAAAAAAAATACAAGAGAGAAAACTGGCACGGTCATACTAAATAAGAAAACTATTACCTGTCTTATTCAGCAACTTTAACATGCATGTGGTTTCCATAAACACAAAAATTCATTAGACACATTTCCAAAGAGAGACAACAAATGGCCCACAATATTACTCCAGTTTCTTTATTTCAACAAAGGCCTGCAGCATAATACTGTGTGACAACAGTGTTCTTTATGGCAAACATATTAAATACAACGAACAGGATGACATTATGTAACCATAGCAGTGGGGGTAGCTCAACCACTGTTTATCTTTTACTTCCACTTCTTTATAAAGACTAGATACAGAAATCAACATCAACATGTTTTAGTCCCTTTTGTCAAACAACATACGACGCATTGTCTGGTGCATAGATAGACATAAATCTATCAAAAGATCTTGCCTCAACAGGTTTATACTTTTACTTAAGCATAGTAAATGGACATGAGCATCGGCAAAACGTAACATAGACTCTTCGTTTGCTGATAATGTTGTCTAACAAGCTAAAGGCATTTCCTCCTCTTTAAGGACAGCGCTAACGCTAAAAATTCTTTACAAACTTATCACCAATGACGCTTTTAACGGCTAACACATTTACCCTATAAAATACGGGGTAAATTCTGCTCTTTATACCAAAAGATGGTGTAAAATAACTACCATCTTTTCAATAACAGACCAATATACACGTAGTAAGCTAACAAAATGGCTTCAAGTTTCAACATCGACGGAGTGTCGAGACAACTAAGATTCTGGTTAGCAACCGTTCAAGCGGGTTCCACGTTTGATAACTTCCGTTCACGTTATATAATCAAATTACTGACCCACACGTACCCCAATTTACCACAAAGTTAAATCTTTTTCTATTATAGGTTACTATCTTGCTCGTATAGTTAGTCAAAACCAATATTCCAGACTCCGTCTTTTGTCGTTTACAAGAAGCAATTCGCTTAACACCGCCATATTTAGTGCTAATGGATAAGTATGCTAGCTGCTATAACCGTAATAACAGTCCTCAAATTAACGTTACAAACCAACTCAAAACCAGCCAACACAATTAATTATGCAAATCAACCACAAATTTAACATAATCTGGTTCTAAGAAGCAGTTTGTTAGTTATCTAATAATATACTGTCGCATAGCGAGTAATGCAATGATCAAACACAAGGCCTCTTTACATTATACACGACATAATGCAAGAGTTACGTTGTAAATAGAAAATATGTCTTAAAAACGTTATACAATACAAAAACAAATAAATAAAAAAACGGCGTTTGATGTGTACAGTAAATGTCAACAATGTGAGAAGAACAAGCCAACAAGCATAAAGTGGAGCTAGCCAGATCATTAGCACAAGAATCCCGTGTTAATGTTAATATAATTATAAGTACGTAGGTAGCCTATGTGTAAGTGAGTCGTTAACGTGATCATTTTGACCATTTCAAGTAATCGTGTGAAGACGCTTAACGTCTAATAATGTTATTAGACCGCCAAAACAATTTAATTTCGGAGAGATTAAGAAACGTGGCCTGAAATAATGTAATCCACTTTTAAAGTTATGTTACAATAAATAAAACATATTAACAACACAACCTAAAATTCATTCCATATACAACATGGATTTATCAAAATGTTCAAACCCCGTCGAAAAATAAGCTGTAATTAAACATTCAAGGCTTCCCCCAGAATTTCCTATAGTGCATGCGGAAAATCCACTCTGCTCGCCGGCCATCCGTCGCACTTGAGTCCGATGCTTGCAGTTATGTCCCAGAGATAAAAAAAAAGGCATTCAAAACAAAAACGAAAATCAACTACATTTCTTGAAAAGCAACATAAATAATCCACTGGACGGTGTTTCAAAATGAAAATATGATATGTTTTGACAATTTCCTCCAATTTAATCTCAGACTATCAAAGGCCTCAGCTCTGAGCCTCTTTTCATAGAACCCAGGCTGATCCAGAGCGAGACGAGCGAGAGAAGAGAGATTTTTTTTATTTTTGCTCTGAGGGAAGAATGTTCCATCGGCGAAAATCGGCAAATATCGGAAAGGGGTGGGTTTTGTTGAGAATATTCTAATTAGGATATTATTTTTCACAGCCATTGGACGTTTCTTTCCCAGTACTAAATATTGATAAAGTGAATGACCAATCCAGAGAGTGTAAAATGAATATTTATATTTTGCATGCAAAATATACTACGCACCACCTTCTTTTTTTTAATGAACCCAATAGGAATCAGCTTAGATTAAATAAACACCCGCCTTTCGTTTTGATTCGTTGACAAAACAAACGTGACCTCTAATTGGCTGTGCGTGTGAATCAATTAATTATTCATTTGCCCGTGCTGAATGGCCAATAAGCGTTTTACTACAGAGTTCCATGTCCCACCTTCTGAAGAGACAGTCCCTGTTTTGCAGGGCGGGCAACCCCGTATCAAGCACTCAGTCTATATAACTGAGCGTTGGGCTCTTCGACGTTCAGAAGCGCTTAGAGCGCTGTAGAGTGTAGATCGGAAAAGGGAAGGGGAATAGTCGGTGGTCAGTTAATGCAGGACATAAACATAAATAATTAAATCCCAAAGGCAACCGACAACAGAGGTCCCTGGAATATCACCTTCGGAGAGTTTCCGATCACCTTTGGCGGCCTGACCAGAGCCGTGGTGACAATTTACAGGCTGTTCCTGCTCACAAAGCGGCGTGCCGAGGAAGGACGCGTCTCTTTGAATAGACAGGATGCACGGACCGCCCTCCGGTGACAGCGCATGCCCATTGCGCACGATCAAGAGAGTTCAATTCGGCATCATCAGTCCAGATGAACTTGTAGGTTTTCTGTTTCGGGGGGGATGGGGTTTCTATGAATTAATTCGCTGGCTGATCACACATAAGTGTAACGGTTTATTCTTTATTTCCAATCGATTAATTTCACATTTATGGTAAAGACATGGTTCTGTGGGCAACTGAGAAACCTTGCTGCTAGCCTAGCCTAGCTAGCTGTCAGGCTAAGCTTGAGCTAACTAGCTTGTTGCAGGAAGTTAAAAATGAACTTAAAGCACAACAATATATTAACCATCCATTAAATCATATGAATAAAACTCCTTGTTTACTAATGCAATATGACATTTAGGCCCATCAGAAAGTGAAGATTTTCAGTTCTCAATTGGTATTCGTTGTAAACATTGCTTGTATTATTTTTCCTTCTGATTTCATTGTACATACGTTGCACATTAGTTGCACCACAAATAAAAGGTAACTTAAATAAATTCAGATGCTCGTGTTTCTTTAAATAATTGAATAATTCATAATCTATATTCACAAATGTTGCATTTTAGCCACGTTCACGAGTTTTGCACAAACTCTGTTGTCCACATTTTTACTTAACTGCAGTAAGCCATTATGACCTACAGGTTTGTAAAGTTTTTTTTAATTAATTTTTCTTAAATTTTTTTTATTTAATTAAATATTTGTGGATGAGTAATTATGGAAAGTATTTTTTTAAAATCACTTATCACATATATTCCTCACTTATCACATATATTCCATTTGCAATGGAATACATGGTTTTCTAACATCAGTTTACAATGTCTTTACTTTCAGAAACGGATGTCAGTTACTGAAGGGGGAATCAAATACCCTGAAACAACAGAAGGAGGACGTCCTAAACTTGGTGGCCTTATGGACCCAAGACAAGGAGTTATAGAACGCAGTGGGAGGTGTCAGACATGTGCAGGTACAGCATTGTATTAGCAATTTATGCATATCTAAATTGATTACTGGACCTTAGTTCCCATCGAACATGAACTAATTTCTTTTCTCATTTGTTTGTTTCTTCAGGCAACATGACCGAATGCCCGGGCCACTTTGGGCACATAGAATTGGCAAAGCCAGTTTTTCATGTTGGCTACATTACAAAGATAATGAAGGTTCTTCGGTGTGTCTGCTTCTTCTGCTCCAAGCTCTTGGTGGATTCAGTGAGTGTTTCCACTGTAGCATACTTAATACTGGCCTGAGCTGATATGTTATCCAGAAAGTGTCATTATTTTTGTCAATTTCCTTTTGTATTTTGATGCTTTAATTGTTCCCACTGCTTTTGCCTTTAGAACAATCCCAAGATAAAGGATATCCTGGGTAAATCTAAAGGGCAGCCAAGAAAGCGTTTGACCCACGTGTATGAGCTGTGCAAAGGCAAAAATATCTGTGAAGGAGGAGAGGAGATGGACAACAAATTTGGAATGGAGCAACAGGAGACAGAGGAGGATATTACCAAGGAAAAGGTATATTTAACAAATATTTTAACTGTCACCATTTTTTACACTTGAATATATTTTCTCACTGCCATCGCTTGACTCTCATGCAGGGTCATGGTGGATGTGGGCGCTACCAGCCACGCATCCGGCGCTCTGGCTTGGAGCTGTATGCTGAGTGGAAGCATGTTAATGAGGATTCACAGGAGAAGAAAATCTTACTGAGTCCTGAGCGTGTGCATGAGATTTTCAAGCGAATCTCAGATGAAGAAGACGTTATCTTGGGTATGGACCCCAAGTTTGCCCGACCAGAATGGATGATTGTAACCGTGTTGCCTGTGCCTCCACTGGCTGTGAGACCCGCTGTAGTCATGCAGGGCTCTGCTCGTAATCAGGTAAAGTGGTGACTCCAGACTGTTACTGTAGGAGTTAAATGTGTAAGATAAAATATCTAAGCTTGGCAAATCATGATTTGGTTTCTGTTTAAAAGGATGACCTGACCCATAAGTTGGCTGACATTGTCAAGATCAACAACCAGCTGAGAAGAAATGAGCAGAGTGGTGCCGCCGCACACGTCATCGCTGAGGATGTGAAGCTGCTTCAGTTTCATGTGGCCACTATGGTTGACAACGAATTGCCAGGCCTGCCAAGGGTGTGTGCATACTTGATGACACAGTTGGACTAACACTAGTTGTAGAAATCTATTCTATATATTTTTTTACATTTCATATTTTTTGTGCTCGCTTACAACTGATCATTTTCTTTCCCAGGCAATGCAAAAGTCTGGCCGCCCTCTGAAATCCATAAAGCAGCGTTTAAAGGGAAAGGAAGGGCGAGTGAGGGGTAACCTTATGGGAAAACGTGTGGACTTCTCAGCCCGAACTGTCATCACCCCGGACCCCAACCTCCAAATCGACCAAGTGGGCGTACCTCGATCCATTGCAGCAAACATGACCTTCCCAGAAATTGTCACACCCTTTAATATTGACAGGTACATCTAAAAATTCGATAAATCAAACTTAAGTTAATGTGTGAAAACACGTCTTCTAGAAGAGTTGATAAAGTCTAATGTCATCTAATTGATTCCGTTGAAATTCATAAGATTGCAAGAGTTGGTACGAAGAGGCAACAGCCAGTATCCTGGAGCCAAGTACATCATCCGTGATAATGGAGACAGAATTGACCTGCGATTTCACCCTAAACCAAGTGACCTTCATCTGCAAATTGGCTACAAAGTAAGAAAAAAAATAAAATACCTGTTCACAATCAAAACATGCCACTGGGATTGTATTTTGGCTGTAAAACATTTCAATTTATGACTTTACATTGTTTTTTGTCTTCAGGTGGAAAGACACATGTGTGATGGAGACATTGTCATCTTCAACCGTCAACCTACACTACATAAAATGTCTATGATGGGACACAGGGTTCGGATCCTGCCGTGGTCCACCTTTCGACTCAACCTCAGGTATGAAATGAAATCCAGGCCATGACAGCTTATAAAATGTGTATTTGTTTTAAACAGACTGTGATTTCTTAAATTATAAGTGTAGTATATATGTAAAGACTAAGTTAAAGATTTTTGGTATCTTTAATTTTTCATGTCTCCAGTAGATACTTTAATAGAAAATTTTAACTTATATTTAGTTTTTAATGCTAACCCTTATTATTTGTTGGGCTCTTCATGACTTTAAAAACCAAAAATTTGGTGTTGCATCTCAAATCTCCCTTTTTGGATCTATTCAGTGTCACCACTCCGTACAATGCTGATTTTGACGGGGATGAAATGAACCTCCACCTGCCTCAGTCCCTCGAGACGAGGGCAGAGATTCAGGAACTGGCCATGGTACCACGTATGATTGTCACACCCCAGTCGAATCGGCCTGTCATGGGTATCGTGCAGGACACCCTCACAGCCGTTCGCAAATTCACAAAAAGAGATGTTTTCTTAGAGAGGGTAAGGAGATCATTGCAGGATCATATAGATGTTAAAGTTTCTTGCTTGGAAGGCTTTTTAATCATCACTACTTCTTTCACTGTTTTCTTTCCATTGCAGGGTGAAGTGATGAACCTATTGATGTTTCTCTCCACCTGGGATGGGAAAATGCCTCAGCCTGCCATCCTCAAGCCTCGCCCTTTGTGGACAGGCAAGCAGGTTTTCAGCCTCATCATTCCAGGTCACATCAACGTTATCCGTACACACAGTACCCACCCTGACGATGAGGACAGTGGGCCTTACAAACACATCTCACCTGGTGACACCAAGGTACAAAGCAAAGATTTTATGTATAGACTAAAGAGTGCATATTGATTAAAAATCATTTTGGAACCTGACATTCATCTCCCTTTTTATATAGGTTATAGTGGAGAATGGGGAGTTGATAATGGGCATATTGTGTAAGAAGTCTCTGGGAACCTCAGCCGGCTCCCTCGTCCACATTTCCTATCTGGAGATGGGCCATGACATCACCAGACTTTTCTACTCTAACATTCAGACAGTGGTCAACAACTGGCTCCTCATCGAGGGTAAGAATGCTCGTGATTTAATAAACATTGTGCATCATGTTAGGTGTTTAATGTCTTTGACATTGTTTTGGTGCATGTCTTTGTTATCCATAAATAGGTCATTCAATTGGTATTGGTGACTCAATTGCTGATGCCAAGACGTATCTTGACATCCAGAATACCATCAAGAAAGCCAAACAGGATGTGATAGAAGTAAGAATAATATTATGTATAGTCATAAATGTTTCTAAAACACAGAATGTTTCTTATTTGGCAAAATCATCGCATACCGGTGTAAATTGCAGTTTACATTGTCCACCAAGGTTCTGTTTTTCTGCTTTTCATCTGCCAGGTCATTGAAAAAGCTCACAACAATGAGCTCGAGCCAACCCCCGGTAACACACTGAGGCAGACTTTTGAGAACCAGGTGAATCGTATCCTCAACGACGCTCGTGATAAAACGGGATCTTCTGCTCAGAAATCTCTGTCTGAGTACAACAACTTTAAGTCCATGGTGGTGGCTGGCTCCAAGGGTTCAAAGATTAACATCTCACAGGTGAGCCTCCACCTGACTATCATGACTAATTTTTAAATTTGAGTAGAGCTTACGTCACCTCACTTGTCTTTCCTTGTCATTCAGGTTATTGCTGTGGTGGGTCAGCAGAACGTGGAGGGTAAGCGAATCCCCTTTGGCTTCAAGCACCGAACTCTGCCGCATTTCATCAAGGATGACTATGGTCCTGAGAGCAGAGGCTTTGTGGAGAACTCCTACTTGGCTGGACTGACACCAACAGAGTTCTTCTTCCACGCCATGGGAGGTAGAGAGGGTCTTATCGACACGGCTGTCAAAACAGCTGAGACTGGTATGTTTAAACTGTAGTAACATGGCTAAAGCTTTAAAGGAGCAAGGTGTAAAAACACCGGGTATTTTTCTGAGATTTCTAAATTGGTGTATTCTAATGAGCCACAGTGAAATCATTTACTTTCTTCACTGCCAGGTTATATCCAGCGTCGTCTGATCAAATCTATGGAGTCTGTGATGGTGAAGTATGACGCCACAGTGCGAAACTCCATCAACCAGGTGGTGCAGCTGCGCTACGGTGAGGATGGCCTGGCAGGAGAGAATGTTGAGTTCCAAAATCTGGCAACACTAAAACCCTCACATAAAGCCTTTGAAAAGAAGTAAGTCCCTTACCAGAATGCTTTATAGATTTTGTTGCAGTTATTAGCAAGATTTTCATTTAATCTGTTTAACCGCCTCATCTGATCTGTCCAGGTTTAAGTTTGATTGCACCAATGAGCGGGCACTGAGGCGGATCCTGCAGGAGGACGTGGTGAAAGATGTGCAGACAAACGCGCACATACAGGGTGTTTTGGAGAGGGAGTTTGAGAAGATGAAGGAGGACAGGGATATCCTGCGAGCTATTTTCCCCACTGGTGACAGCAAGGTGTGTGATCACAAGTTTAGATGCTCATCTGCTCAGTAAGCCTCTTGGTGCTTGATGAAAAATTATAACAGATTACTTGTGACGTGAAATTTCTTTCACAAGTATGGCCAATACAGACAGCGGCTTGGATCACAAATGAACGTTGTTGTGTTATACAACAGAACACACAGAGTACTCAGTTATACATACAAATGTAAATAAATGTATGTTCCTATCAGAATGTGATTATATAAAAATCCGAATATGGTGAAATTGAAGGCAGCATTTGTCTATTGCATTTGCATGCACCTTTCTTTTTATTTTAAATTTAAAAGAATTTTGCATGAGATTACTAAAATTCAGGTAGTTTTGTAGCTGACTGTGAGCAGAGAGACAGTCTTTTTATTCCAGCCAAAGGAACAAGTCAAGGAGCTAAAGACAGCAAGCGCAGCACTTTTCTAAAAGATGTGGATCTGCAGATAATCTAAGCTCTTACCAAGATTAGATCTTTAAATAAAGTTATGCCAGTGGTTGAGTTAATGGGAAAACCAAGATCATGTGGGGTTTTTCGTGTCAACAGCATCCAGATCTGCCAGCTTTGACATGCATGTAGATCACATCTCCACAAGGGCTCATCTCCTACAATTCTTTTGCTCACCTGCAGGTGGTGCTGCCGTGCAACATTGCACGAATGATCTGGAATGCCCAGAAGATCTTCCGAATCAACACTCGAACTCCAACTGACCTGAATCCTCTCAGAGTGGTCGAGGGTAAGGTTGAAAAACGAGCATCACTCTTCTTTGCAACAGCGCTCCATTACCGAGCATCTCACTTTCCTCAACAAATGTTGGGAGTCATGAATCACATGGAGCTGTTAGTGGTTTCAGGGTTAAGAGGAGGTCACGGTCTGACCTCAGAAGCTATGTAAAGCCGCCTAATGAATTCCAGCCATCACATAACAAGCACAACAGCTCAGTCTGAGTCTGTTTTTGCTAGAGAGAGATTAGCACTTGCAGTGCTGACAGAGAAACGAGGATTATGTGTTTACCAGTCTTGCGGCATATCCATGTTTGACAACATGTGTTTTCATCTTCAGGTGTTCACGACCTGAGTAAAAAACTGGTGATTGTGAATGGTGATGACCCGCTGAGCAGACAGGCCCAGGAGAATGCCACGCTGCTTTTTAACATCCACCTGCGCTCTACGCTCTGCTCCAAACGCATGACCGAGGAGTTTCGCCTTTCCACTGAAGCTTTTGACTGGCTGCTGGGAGAGATTGAGACTAAGTTTAACCAGTCCATTGTATGTTTACTAGATCTAGTTAAGAGCTTTCCAGCTCTGTTACAACTTCTCAATTAAGCTAGAATTTTATTTCTGTACAGGGGAAAAAAAATTGTCTATCCCTCTTCTTCCAGGCTCATCCAGGTGAAATGGTTGGTGCTCTGGCTGCTCAGTCACTGGGAGAGCCAGCCACACAGATGACACTGAATACTTTCCACTACGCTGGTGTGTCAGCCAAGAACGTAACTCTTGGTGTGCCTCGTCTAAAGGAGTTGATAAACATCTCAAAGAGGCCCAAAACGCCCTCATTGACCGTTTTCCTGCTCGGTCAGGCAGCACGTGATGCTGAGCGTGCCAAGGACATCCTCTGTCGACTGGAGCATACCACGCTGCGTAAAGTAAGAAAATATTCTAACATTTTCTGATGTAGGTTTATTTCAACGTGCATCAGAAAAGCTGCACTTGATTTTGTTATGATTATGTTTTAATAAAAACTGCATACTGAAATAAAAATGAGCCTTTTCTCCTAGGTCACTGCAAACACTGCAATCTACTACGACCCCAACCCTCAGAACACTGTGGTGGCTGAAGACCAGGAGTGGGTGAACGTCTACTACGAGATGCCCGACTTTGACGCGACGCGCATCTCACCGTGGCTGCTGCGCATCGAGCTCGATCGGAGGCACATGACTGATCGCAAGCTGACTATGGAGCAGATTGCTGAGAAGATTAATGCAGGTGGGTTGTGTAACACAATTTTATTCCGTTTATCATCTATATCAAGTTAAACCACCTCCAATGACTCTGTGGTTTTATTTTTAAGGTTTTGGGGATGATCTAAATTGTATCTTCAATGATGACAATGCTGAGAAGCTCGTGCTGCGAATTCGAATCATGAACAGCGATGAGAACAAGTTTCAGGAGGTGAGTAACGATGATGTGTTCAGTATTATCAGGTGCACTGTAGCCAGATTTCATTGTGACAATAAGAAATCAATTTCCTTTTCCAGGATGAAGAGGTGGTGGACAAAATGGACGACGATGTGTTCCTGAGGTGCATCGAGTCAAACATGCTGACAGACATGACTCTGCAGGGTATTGAGCAGATTAGCAAGGTAACAGAAATATTACTGGTGTCATCCCATTCCCTCTATTACAGGAAAAATAATTTTTGTCATTGAAAGTCATCACCCTGAAAATTATATACCTGTCTGTGGGTATAAATTATAGCTTGAACTCTTCTCCTTTTAGGTGTACATGCACTTGCCTCAGACTGACAACAAGAAAAAGATCATCATCACTGAGGATGGTGAGTTCAAGGCCCTGCAGGAGTGGATCCTTGAGACGGACGGAGTGAGTCTCATGAGGGTTCTCAGTGAGAAAGACGTGGATCCTGTCAGAACCACCTCCAACGACATTGTGGAGATCTTCACGGTACAAAAGCATAAATTTTCTTTAAACAGTGTTGTCATTTATTTTATTTTTTTATTTATTTAACCTGCTGCTGTGTGTTGAATAGGTTTTGGGGATTGAAGCTGTGCGAAAGGCACTGGAGAGGGAATTGTACCACGTCATCTCCTTTGACGGTTCCTACGTCAACTATCGCCACTTGGCTCTGCTCTGCGACACCATGACCTGCCGTGGTCACTTGATGGCCATCACACGTCATGGCATCAATCGTCAGGACACAGGACCACTTATGAAGTGTTCTTTTGAGGAGACGGTAAATGAATCTATTGTCTTCAATCAAATCTCTTGTTACTTTTGGTAACACGTTTTTCAAAAGGACTTTTTTTTTCTTATTCTTCTGTATTTCCTTTTATTTTTTGCCCAGGTGGATGTGTTGATGGAGGCGTCATCCCACGGTGAGAGTGATCCAATGAAGGGTGTATCGGAGAACATCATGCTTGGTCAGCTGGCCCCAGCAGGGACGGGCTGCTTCGATCTGCTTCTGGATGCTGAGAAGTGCAAATATGGCATGGAGATCCCTACAAACATACCTGGTATCAGCGTGGCTGGACGTAAGTGAAGAGATATTTGATGGTTAAGATGAAAACTTGTTTGTATAGTAGATATGATTCTGAACCTATATCCCTCTACTTGCAGCCACTGGAATGTTCTTTGGCTCTGTGCCGAGTCCAATCAGTGGCATGTCCCCTGCCATGACCCCATGGAACACAGGGGCCACCCCAGCATACGGTGCCTGGTCCCCAAGTGTTGGTGAGTTCATATGACAACGTTGTTGTGGCTTTTTTTTTCTTTTCTTTTTTTCTTCAGTTTCATGCCATGACATTTGCCCACTTTTTTTTCCGCTTGTGTCCCCCAGGGAGCGGCATGACCCCGGGAGCAGCAGGCTTTTCTCCCAGCGCAGCATCAGATGCAAGTGGCTTCTCTCCAGGTTACTCACCAGCCTGGTCTCCAACTCCTGGGTCTCCAGGATCTCCAGGACCCGTCAGTCCATACATCCCATCGCCAGGTTAGACACTGCAGAAATTTGCACTCATTAGTTTGTTTATTAACACATACACACAACATACCTGCATGACTAGAGGTCTCCCTTATTGGGTTAAGTGACAAGGTCCTGCAGTAATGTTCAGTATGAGACAAAATAATGTTTAATCCATGTAAATGACTTGTAATAAACCTTTCTAAAACAAATAAAATGACTGACCATAAGTCTTCAGATACATATTATTCTTGGGGACACAATTTAACTCTTTAGCCTTTAAGAAATGTTTCATTTATGTAAATTAGATTCCTTCAGTCAAATACAACGTTGAAGCTAATTTGGACACATTTTGTAAAACTTTTGTATTTAAGAAATTATCCTAATTTTTTATTTAAAAAAAAAATGTATATCTTTTCTTTTTTTCTGTAAAGGTGGAGCCATGTCACCAAACTACTCGCCCACGTCCCCCGCATACGAGCCTCGTTCCCCAGGGGGCTACACCCCACAGAGCCCAGGCTACTCTCCAACATCACCTTCCTACTCGCCGACCTCTCCCTCTTACTCCCCCACCAGTCCGAACTACAGCCCAACGTCTCCTTCCTACTCGCCCACTTCACCCAGTTACTCCCCAACGTCTCCTTCCTATTCACCCACGTCTCCTTCTTACTCCCCAACATCTCCCTCCTACTCCCCCACCTCCCCATCATACTCCCCAACGTCTCCTTCTTACTCCCCCACCTCACCAAGCTACAGCCCCACATCGCCGAGCTACAGCCCAACATCACCCAGTTACTCACCCACTTCCCCCTCCTACTCTCCAACCTCACCTTCTTACTCTCCCACTTCTCCATCCTACTCCCCCACCTCCCCCTCCTACTCCCCCACATCTCCTTCCTACTCACCGACCAGCCCGAGCTACAGTCCTACGTCACCAAACTACACTCCCACATCGCCCAGTTACTCCCCTACCTCCCCTTCTTACTCTCCGACATCACCGTCTTATTCCCCAACGTCCCCCAACTACACCCCAACCAGTCCCAACTACTCCCCTACCTCTCCCTCGTATTCCCCCACGTCTCCGTCCTACTCGCCCTCCAGTCCACGCTACACACCACAGTCACCCACTTACACACCCAGCTCCCCCTCATACAGCCCCAGCTCCCCCTCCTACTCCCCAACTTCACCCAAATACACCCCAACCTCTCCCTCGTACAGCCCCAGCTCTCCAGAGTACACCCCCACCTCTCCCAAATACTCCCCCACCTCACCAAAGTACTCCCCAACGTCGCCGAAGTACTCTCCAACTTCTCCCACCTACTCCCCGACGACTCCAAAATACAGCCCCACCTCTCCTACCTACTCTCCCACCTCTCCTACCTACACCCCCACCAGCCCCAAATACTCTCCTACCTCCCCCACTTACTCCCCAACTTCGCCCAAGTACTCACCCACATCTCCCACGTACTCGCCAACTAGCCCCAAAGGTTCCACCTACAGCCCCACCTCCCCTGGATACAGCCCCACCTCACCCACCTACAGCCCGGCCATCAGCCCCGACGACAGCGACGAGGAGAACAACTGATGAGCCACGGAGGAGGAGGGGAGGCAGCTGAGGAAGTGTCTCCTCATGGTAGACAACTAAAGGACAGCATCTTTTAACCAGCTGGGGGGTGGCGGTGGATCAAGCCACAGGATCGTTTAATTCGGGAGAAATCTCGACTTTGACGTCTGTGCCTCCGTCGTGTTAAAGAGCTGCCTCTCCCTCCCACATTTATACCCCCTCCCAGATGTTTAAAACTCATGTGAAAGACTTGAACTGTTTTGCCTGAAGGAAAAGTTGCCTTTTGAAATAGTTTTTTTTATTTTAACACGGGGTGTTGAAGCAAAACTGAGAATCCCTAAAGGGAATGAAAAAAAAAAGAGGAAGATGTGAACAACTAAGGGGATGACAAAGTCCTTTTTCTTTTTAGCTTTGGTGTCCTGCATCCAGCCTCTCTCTCATTCTCTAAATGTTGGTTGTGCAGTTGCGTCTGGACAGCGTACGTGTTTAAACATTAAAAACCTCTCTGAGAAGTTCATTGGATTGTGTTGATCACTAAAAATATATGCTGCAAAAGAAATAAAGGAGGATGAAGTTTTAAAATTTTGTTTCCTGGTAAGACGGTTGCTGCCAGTTTTGGGGGCCTTTTTTGCATTTCACTTTGGGTGACATCTATTGGAGAAATCTGGGCTCATCAGCTGAAATGCAAACACAAAAGGAGAGAGAAACTGGTTTGCAGAGAAGACCTTTGAGTCTAAACAAACTACATAGATGTATGTACCCATTGCCCTCCCATCTTCCTCCTTCACACCCCAGAAACCTGAAAGATGTCATGAAAACACCCACCAGCATCCTCTTGTTGTCTACCAGTCTGAAGACTTGTGCATCAAAAGCAAAACAAACCTTAAAAAAATAAATAAAAAGTTCTTCTAATCATTTTCCCTTAACACAGCGAATTTAAAAGATTTCTATTTAAAATGATTCAGTGTCTGATTTTCAATCTGGGAGGCAGATACATGGATAAGGGATAATAGTTTGGTTATGCTGCTTTTGTCATTGTTTGCGTTGTTTGCATAAGTAGCACATGTTAATGCATTTTAATCATCCCTCCCATATTTTGCTAATCTTTGTCCTATTTCTGATAGCTGAAGTGTACACAGGTTTATTTGGATTATTTTATTTAAGAAAATTAATTACTATTCAGTATGAATATGAATAGAGAGAAATTAAGAATGAAATTTGTTTTCTCTTGTGTGCTTTAGGTGACTTTGTAGAGCTGTTGGCAGGCGGTTTGTGATATACTGTGGATGAAGGGGCAGGGGACAACTTTTTGTTTTCATCCACTTTTCTTTTTTTTTAAACTAAATTTTTGGCAGATTTTTACTTACAGTTCATATTTAGCAATGTTTCAGTTTCAAAGGTAGAGGAGTAAAAAAAAACTTGTTTTCAATTTTTTGATATTGAAAACATTTGTCTGGTTGATCTTTTCTTATTAAAGGGGAGGCAATTTTTCTTTAAAAGCAGAGATCGTCCAAAGAAACTGCACTTTTGGTCTACAGTGAAAAGCTCTATGTTGATGTCAACTGCATTTTTAGTATGGGTGCTGCAAAACGTGACCCAATTTTACCATTGGTAATCTAATTAAAATGGATGTTTCTCATTCCATTGGACAATTCAGTTTCCAAATATATTGAAATTGCCGGATCTCCTCCCTCTTCATCCACGAGCTATTCTCATTTCTGAAATCAGTGTTTCATTGTATTTTTCTACCCATGTATGTACCTGTGCTGGGAGGGATTTATAGGGAGGGGGTGTGTGTGTACTGGCTCTGACTGGGAGTCCTGCATAGATTAAATGCTTTGAGTCATCTTTGCTCTCAAAATCTACATGCTTCAGATATAGGCTTGAATGGAAGGAATTACATCCTCTGGCCTTTGACATGAAGGGGGTTGGAAATTGCACTTAAATGTGGTTGAGATAAACCCAGGCATTCACATTTTGTCCACTATGTTTGCATCCAACCCTGCTGTCTTAACTGTGTGCCATTCTGTCATTTCAGGACTCCCAGTGTGAACGAATGTCTGAATGTGTGTTAAATTTATGTCTGAAAGCGATGAATGGGAGTCGAACTGAGAAAAGACTTCCCATGTCTGGGTAAAAAGAGGTTTAACCTAAAGTTGCCACTGTATAAAATTCAAGTCATTTCATTCTCTGTATCTCTGTTCTGTTTTTTGTTTTTTTTGTTTGTTTTTTTTGACTTGGAAAATGAATAAAAGTTTTACTATACATATGTTTTTTGTTTTATCTTTTAAACTACAGATGTAAGCGTAGCACACCGTTTTATCCAGCAAGAAGTGTTACACTTTTCAGCATTTGTATGTGTATAATAAATTATTTCAGATGATCTGAGAGTATTAATTAATAGTTTTAAATACAATTTTGACCCAACACTTATTGATAGAGGAAGAAAGCATGTTTTATTCAACTTCCAGTGGCATTCTAAATTTAAGGGCAAATGAGCACAATATTTTCAATTATGGGTAATAACTCTTTGATAAAAACAATTATTACAAATAAAAGTAAAAATAAGAACTGATGTCTTTTATAGTAGTTTACACCAGCAACTAAGACCTGTTGTGGACTTTAACTTGAACTTTGTAAACTGTCCTCTTGAGGGTGCTGTCACATTACTTTGAGCTTACCTGATTGCCGTTAAGTACTCTTCAGTCACCTGTGGAAGTTTCCAGTCTAGGAAATTGTACAGAGAACTTTTGACACCTTGAAAAAATTATATATATATATATATATATATGGAGGATGGCCCCGGCCCCTTATATATAT
>JBAMHW010000005.1:12298434-12341981 GCA_037177495.1 Rhadinocentrus ornatus | reverse complement strand
CGTGGAGGCCACACACACTACTGAGCCTCATTTTGACTTGTTTTAAGGACATTACATCAAAGTTGGATCAGCCTGTATCGTGTTCTCTATCTTGCAGACTCAGTTCGGACAACTTTAACATGGATTTTCTTTCCTCTGCATGGGGACATTTTCATGCAACTAATAATTTAAATTAAGCAGCTTTGGAGGTGCTGTTGCTTGATACATATTCATTGCTTTTGCAAAGTTTTACCATAAATGCCTTTAAAGTAAGAGAGATATTAAAAATAAAAAATATTTAAAAGAATTACCCACAGCTCAAGTTTAAAATGTTTCAGATGTACATGAGTGAGTTAGGGTTATTGTTTATTTTTTCTTTTTTTTTTCTTTTTTTTCTTTCTTCTTTCTTTGTTTTGAAATTTTCTTTTAGCACAATTTATATCCATATGCATTTGAAACTATGTGAGAGACTTATTTAATATCTAAAGCTGCTTTAGAATAGTTGTTCAAACTACCTGATAGAAAATAATTTTGATATATTACGTAAAAATCACAGAAAAAAAGAGCCCTTCAGCTGATCTAATGGCAAAGTGCACATTTGTTCACAGCTCATATATGCAACACTATTCACAGGTTATCTACTTTGTGTTTTATGATAGCAAACCGACTGAGCTTGCAAAGATAACAAGAAAAAGTGCAGGTTTTTGCCACAGGTGTTTATCAGTTTCACATATTTACTTAAATTAAGCTGAAATGATTTTCCTCGCTTTTTACTTCACTGAGAGAGAGCAACACCCACCACATATGCTTTGCAGACGCCAGTGTTTGTGTTAAAGAAAGCGAGCCAGGCTGTTAAAATGAGAACCAATTACAAAAAAATAAATTAGATAATAAAATAATTACCTTCTATTTATGGTCCATTTGCGTTGTTTCAACAGTCAACAATACAAAATTAAATTCAGACAATATCTGAATTAATCCCCATGCAAAAATGAGGAGGAAATCTTTATTTGTCTCACAAAGCACACCAAAATGTGTTTTGCTTTCAATCCACTACTGGTTACATTAGGAGCAGTGTGCTACCATTTTTCCAACACTTGGGAGGTTAAGGGCCCTGCTAAGGGGCCCACAGGTTACCTCTGTTGCCCATGACTTGAACACAAGTCCTCCAGATCCAAGCCCACCTCTATAACCACATATAGGCCACCACATATAGATGTAATAGTACCACCAACCAGCTAATTTAAGATGTAAAATAATTATAATAATAATTTAAGAAGAGAAAAGGGATTATTGTAATCGCTAAATGGATTGGAAGGCCCCAAATCAATGTATAAGATAAATTGGTGATGGTGAACAATTGATGTAATGATCCAGAGCTACAGAAAAATCAAGAGGAAGGAAGAATGCTCAAAGAAAGGTTAGAGTCTAATGTCCAATGTTTAATTATACCCAGTTTTCTCCTCTCAAATTTCAAATGGAACAGAAAGATACTGCAGATCACTGCATGTGCTGCATTCACTCTATTCTTAGCAAGAACACTTCCTGTCTCATGATGAAGGCCACCAATGGCTCTTTATCCTTCAAAGGCTGAAGCAGGCAGAGATACAGTCAGTCCTGACAGCCTTCTAGGGGGATGCAGTGGGAAATGTCCTCACCACACCTCACCTGTATCACCGTGTGGTACAGCAGCTGCTCAGCTGCAGACAGAAAGGCCTTTGAGAGATTAGTCAAATTTACAGAGAAGATTCCCAGCAGCCTACACTAGGTTTTTGTTATAACAAAAGGACCTCTTGCATATGGAAAGACCCTGCCTACTGTGTACACAGCCTGTTTGTCTACTTCCGGTGGTGGGAAGGGGGGTATGCAGCATCAGACCCAGAACCACAGTAAAGGCTGCTACCATGATGCTGTTAGATTGTTCAACTCCAGTCACAGTTAGAACAACAGTCATTAAGATGTGTATTCTTGCTGCTCAGAAATCATGAGCAATAATTTGCAATATCACATGTAGTACAACAGTGCAATAATCGCTTTACACAATAAATACCTATATTCGTAACTTCTTTTATGTGTTTTTTTTATCATTAACTACTAATCTCATCAGTATCTTTTCTATCTTTAATCTACTGATGCTTTGTTTGTGTATGTGTGCTCTTTAGTGTGCGTCACTAGAGAGAAAGAAGAGCTTGTTCTTAATTTGTATTGCTTGTTTAAATAAAGGTTTAACAAATCAAAAAAGACATGATGAATGACAATAAAAAATCTGAATTAGTTTCACGGTTCAACTCGGTATCAACAAAGGAGAAAATTAAATTAGCAACAGTTTAGATAATGTGTGTATTTAACATGTAGTTTGAAGGCTGTAAAGTTTCTCCTTGGCGAAGTAAAGAAAGTCTTGGTCTTATTTGCTCACACGTCTATTCAGATAAGCTCCTGTTTTCTGATCTCTCTAGCCTTCAGCAGGCCTCACCTGTTGAAAAAATGAATCACAGTTTCACTCTGACCTCTCACAGATGATGGAGGCACGTATTACATTTTTATATAATGCATTGTGAATGCTTCACTCATGGGTGTGTTCTCTTTTTACAAGGCAAGGAGAATCCATGTATATGACTAAAACTGTGTTTGGACTTGTTGCTATGTTGATATTTGCCAACGTGGAGGGACTACCTCTCATGAGGTAATCTCTTAAGGCGGAGAATATAGGTTTATCAGTTGATAAGTTGATTAGTTGATTATTTGAGAAAAGAGACACAAACTCAGAGTACTATTTTTTTTATTTAATTCCTGGCTGTTGCCTTCACTCTAAATCTTCCCATTTCTAGCAAAAGACCCCTAATGACAGCTTAAATATGAAAAAATAAATGATAGAGCTTCTTCATGTCTTCAGATAGACGTTTATTGTGGAAAACAAATCTAGGTTGTCCTCAAAGGCCTCTTTCACTTTAAACTGAGATTAAATAAAGTTTCTGTTATTTTCTCTTCCTTTGAGTCAGAGGGCTGAGTAAGGCAGCTGCAGGCTGAGACAGGAAATATTTTGTGTGTGCTTGAAAGCATTTGTGTGTTTAGAGACTCGGATCACTGCATTCCTCCCCATTCACTGCTCAGACGTGTTTTGTCCCACCACCAACTCACTTCTCAAGGTAAGTCTCAACATAGCTTTTGTCTTCTTTCTGCAAACTTTGTTGAACAATTCTATACTTTATTTCTTTTCTCATTCTTTTCACTTGCTTTTCTAACACTTTCCCCTTGCTTCCTCATTACATTCCTCCTCCATAATCAGCGGTAGAGTCTCAAAACCAGAACAAGAGTCTTTAGTTTAATTTTAGGGAGGTTCCAGTCTGGCTGGCATAATTTTTTTCATTATTCCCTCTAACACTTCCCTATTATCAGTAGAGGAAACCCAACCACTGCTTTCCTGTCTCATTTGCTGCACATCATTAACTGTTATATCACTTCGTTATTATTAAGAGTGCTATTAAAGTAGGCTCAAATTTCATTCACAGTTCAAACATAGCTCAGAACAGGAAGCTTGGTTTTCATGAGGTGTTGTTAAGCTGTAGAAGTTTATTTAAATGTAAATATGAGATCTTATTTTTCCCATTTGTTTCTTCTGTTTCTCCCAGTCTGAATTACCCTGTTGTCTCCCTGTCTTGATTTCAAGCTTGTTATCTCACCACAGAGTTCATCCAGGCATGGAAGCACAAACTGTATACGCTCATCATCAATTGAAAGATTGCTCTCAAGTCTCTTCGTGCTTGCCTATTGTCTACTCTCATATTTCTTTTTGTTCGACAAAGCATGAATGACTGATTGGCTCAGTGACCCTTGCAGCCTATCTGTGCTCTCATCTCTCCACCTGAACTCCTCCATCCATTGTTTCTTCCATGGGCCGGCTTTACACTCCGTACAACCAAACACTCCTATACGGTCCAGCAGACAAGTTCAAAAGCGCTTTTTTTTTTTTAAATTTCTTTTTATCTTCTGACCTCTCAGTCTGCTTTTTTTTTCTCTTTAGTGGCACTACCAAAACTCAGATTAAGACTTATTGTTATAACTGTTTGAACAACTGGACTAAATTATTGACATGAATGTACTAGGTTAAATAACTCTTTAGTTAAAAATAATCAGTAGAAAATAAGACTCAGAGTAACATTTAACTAAACTGAATCTTAAACTAAAGACAGAAACTTCAGATCTCTCAGCTACAGAGCTATATGATCTGTTAAATTTCAGGAAACTAATAGTCCTGAAGATTCACTGCAGTTGTCAACCTCTGATTGTAAAGAGCTCCCAAATGGCAAAAAGGTTTCTAAATGTTCATATAATTTAACATTATCTTATATATAAACATTCCTTTTTTAACTCTGAAAATGTGTTACAAGTCAGTAATTTGGCATTGATTGATAATAGTTGACCTTGAAATTAAAGTAAATATAGCAGTACTGCCAATACATAAACCAGGAATAATAATTTCATATTCAAAACAAAAAATTATATAAAGTTATAAAACTTACTTTATGTTATTATCTTTCAACTTCTGTGAATTTATTCAAATAAAATTAGTTGTCACTCAATATCATCATCCCGTAATCAGTGAAACACTGTTGCTCTATTTGAAAGTGCATTTTCTTGGTATAGGAATAATGCCTAATATTGCACTCCACTATCCGGTATTGTTCAATAGAAATGTCAGCATAACACCCAGGTTTTGCAATAATTTTCACTGTGGAACTGTGATTGGGGCTACAAGAATGGGAATACAACAAAACCTTAATTAAGCTAATCATGCTGTTAATGGAAATGGAGCCAGATTTAGAGGGTAAATTTTAGTGAAACCTCCACTTCAGGTGTAAAAGAGCCAAACTCGTGGCTTTAATTCACTGGTAATCCACAAGCCTCTGAGGGGCATCACTGTGGATATGTAGATGTTTTATATTGCCTGGAGCATTGCTACATGAGTTTCTGTCATCCACACACTTTAAATTGATAAGTATTTTTACACTTTGGGAAATGCAGTGTCACTTAAGCTTTTTATAGGCTGACACTTTGTCAGTTAAAAAAGTCCATATCTGGAGGTCTGTGATTGCCAGTACAGGCATGCCTTGTAAAATTTTTGGCTGTCTTTGTGTAGAACAAAAGTTAATCAGGACAGAAAATGGAAGTGAAGGCTTGAGTTTGAAGACAGGAAAGGATGGAAAGATGGAGGAGCTTGCTCTTGCAGTAATTATCTGCCTGGTGTTTAGCTTTAGCCAGGAACCAGGAACCCGACTCTACCCCCCTCGACATGGTGCCTTATCCACAGGCCACAGGTAGGCTTTCATCACTCCGGCTCCAGTTTCCTCCCACATATAAGCTAACCAGGCCAGGTGAGCTCAAACAGTCCTCCACGACAGGCCTCTCAATACCTTACAACTTTACACACACAACACACACACACACTCCAGTGGACAAGCAGAATGGAGCCGGAGTCAGACAGCATGCCCGAGGTACCAGAGGAGATCATACAGTTAAGTGGATCGAGGCTTTTTTTCTGTACTCTTGCAGCGGCTGTCCAAGCATTGTAACCTTAACCTGGGGGCCTCTGCATGTGCTGCCTTCTTCCCTCTTTATGTTGCCGTGCTCTCTTAGCTCTTCTCCCCATCTACGCTACCATCCTGTATGTTTATACATTTACTTAGCTGAACTGTCACAATCTCCGTTTAAATTATTTTAATCAGTTAACAGCTAAGGGAGGAGCTGGTGTGGTGACATCCTGTTTATCTGGCCACAGTTCTGGTAATCTGCTCTAATGTGTCAGTACTTTCACTGTTTTCTGCTAGTTAAAGAGGAGGATTGGTGGTAGATTGATGTGTTCACTACCCTCAGTTGACTCAATCACCATTATCAACCTAAGTATTTGCATTCCAGTCCTTTTTTTATCATTCATAGTGGTTGTTTGGTGCCTTTCTTGAAGAAAAATTCAAACACAACCTTCTGACTTTTACAGTGATAGATAGCTAAGTGCCCGCCCATAATGTTTATTCAAACCCAGAGCTTATTTTAAAAAGGAATCCACAGGGTCTCATATCTAGACAGGAAGCCTATGCAGTTTCTTGTAGTAGGCAATGTGATAAAATTTCAGATATTATGTGCAATCATTATTCTTGTTTTATATCCCACTATCATCATGTCTAAAATATTTTAATATTAGATAAGAACTGAAGTCAAACATGTCATTAGTCCAATTGAAATCAATAATAATAAAACCATTTACCTTTGAAACTGTATAAATTAATAAATTAGAGCTACCTTCTTCACTGCCCTATACCTGAGTTGTAGTTTAGAACTCTGTTTAGGCTCTTATATTAAGGAATATACCATTTTAACTCTGCACCTTTTATACCTTTTGACAGTTGTGTGAAGTTTTGCCATAATTAGCAACTGATTCTCGAGTCACAGCTCAACTTTTGGGACAAATCTCAACTTTATCATGAGGCAGAACATAGAATAAATGTTGGTCCAAAGTGCAATAAAAGTACAATTTTAAAGTAAGCTAAAATTATCTGGATCATGACTACTTAATGCTTTAATTTTTCATTTGTTTATATGGATTTGCAGCAATCCTCAGGGGTTAACAGTTTGTTTAAGTTAGACTCAAATTTTTTAATAACTGAGCTCCCAGTCAGAAAGGTCAACTGAAAAGCCTCCTGAAGTCAGGTTTCTAATTAAAAAAAGTCTGAAAATTTCACCATCCCCGACCACAAAATGCAATATGGCAGCCTTGTACATAAAATAATAGCAATAGCAGTGGAAATACAATGTTTATTAGCAGTGTATATCTCAATAAATCGGTCACACACGCTGTACATTGTGTACCCCTATCAGTGAATACATTTAAATGTAAACTAACTATTGTGATAAACTTGTTTAGCCAGCTTATTAATAACCAGATATGGGGCTGGAGCAAAAACCACAGTTATTAACATATTTTTTGTTTTAATAAAAGACATCTTTCCTGCTGCAGTATAACAATATATTGCAACCGAGTGAGAGACAGTAACATAAACGTTAGCAGTGACTCATTCTTGTCCTGTTTATGACACACAGTAAACCAGCTGCTGACAGGAAGCAGCAGGCTTGTGGTTGGGTGACAATAACATCTAAAAGTGGTGCATTTATTTGATCTTTTTCTATTTTTTGCTGTCATGAAGTGTATAAAGTGTATAAAAGACAAGATGGTGTGTCTGCCCTCTCAGTAGTGAGCTGAAGCAGTTTGCTTATAGTCACACCTGCTTTTGTACTGTTTTAGTTTGGTGTTGGTGATGGAGTGGCCATCAAGCAGCAACACAACCCCTCATTTTGTGTGGACTCAGATTGTAATTGTACTCATCAACCTTAAAAGGGACATTGTAATTTGGAGAAATGGGCAAGGTTTAACCAACCCTACCTGTTTCACAAAAGTGTTTTGAGTCAGCATGGATATGTGTTCATATTTTTTTAAAGAGGAAGAAAAAAAGAGCTGGGATCAGCAAGGTCTGGGTTTAACTTCTTCTTATACTTCTCCTTATCTCAACCACAAACTGTAGTTAGTTTCCAAGTGCAGGCAGTGACACACCACACTTTAACACTTCCCTTCAGTGAGAAGGCGCTTTGTGAGGCGTCATATTTTGTCCATATATCTCCTTCTCTTTTTATCTCACCAGTCTCTTTCTGCTCTTCGCTCATTGCAGTATGCTCTGCTTCCAAGCAGCACCGGGTCAGTTTGGCCCAGAAGTCCGAGAACCGGGCCTGCGGGTGTGGAGGGTTGAAAAAATGAAGGCAGTGTTGCTGGATCCCTCTGAAGTGGGAGCTTTCTACAACGGAGATTCCTATCTGGTGCTGGAGAACCGTGGTGAGCAGGGAGCTGATCTCCACATGTGGATAGGTGAGAGACTTGAGGCTCCTCTGGCATTTCTTATGAGGAATCAATATAATAAATGACAACAATTTGAGTAATGATAGTAAGAAAATGTTGCATAGACAATGTTAGAGTTATGCAGCAATGTCGGTGCAGGGGCCACTTTTTATGTTAGTTTGCCAGCTTATTATGGTTTTCCAGGAGCAAACAAAATGTTTCAAATCAAATGGAAAGTTTTTGGAAAAAGGGAATTATCTGAAAAGATGATAAAACTAAACCCTGGCTGAATAGTCAATAACCCTGCTACTAATAGTGATGACACATGAGACACGACGCTAACCTGCAGAAGCATTGTTGTGAGGAGAGCAGCTGCATGGACAGGGATGGAGGGATGATGAGAGGGAAAAAAGTCCTGAGGGGGGAAACAAGGATGGTTTTTGAGCAGGTCCCATTAAAAATGCAGGAGGACCATTACAGTACTCAAATGTGGCCGTTGTTTCCCGCATGTATCTGGTGCTTAGGTAACACTAAGCTGATTGTCACGGCTTGGAGAGCTCTCTCTTTGCTCAAGCATGCATCTCTCTAAACCTTCCTCCTCCACTTGTTTACAGATGATGAACTTTGAATCATCTTGGTCTCATCTCTAGAGTTTCATGATATGTGGAACTTTGTTCCTTAATATTTTGAGATCTTAACATTTTGCAATCACTGATCAAACAGGCCACATATGTAGTCTGTTAGTTATGTTAAAAACTACCCGATCAAAAAAAAGTCACTCTGCTGGGTCAAATGTGTGATGACACAATTTCCAAATGACCATGACTATCTTTGTCTGCATCTTGTTCTGCAAAAAGTCTGGACAGCATTTGCTGATTCAGGCATATTGTGATAGTTCCTGTTTTAGGCTGTAATATTAATATTATTACTCAGACAAGCTTCACAACTTACTGTGTTGTTTGATGTAAATTTTATGCAACCTTATTTAGTTTGGGCAAACCTTTTGCATGTCTATGGGGGGCTTTGGAAATCTTATCATCTGCAGTGTTATCAGGACTTTTGGGTTGGCAATCTCCCTTCAGGTCTTGATTTCAGAGATCCTGGACGAGAGTTAGGCCTGGATTTGGAAATGTTATTGTTTCTATGTCTGGTTGTAGATCTTGTAACACATTTTTAAGATTCAGTACTTGCTGTTTTAGGCTTCCAGTTGTCTCCTACAATCTCTGACATTGTTCTGAATAAATGTAAAAGAGAGTATTTCAACTTATTACAACAGCAAAGAATGTGTGTTTGGTGGATAATTTTTTTGTTGTGACAATGCTTCTAGGTAAATACTCTTATACCGTTGGAAAACATGTTTATTTTTCTTTTAAATTGTGCCACATTTTTGTGGGATGAGCAGCAGAGTTAAGCATGTGGGTTGTGCCCATGAAAAACCAAATCTTCTGTGCCAATGTCAAACAGCTTGGAGAATAACAGCTTTTGATGAAGTCAGCATGATGGGGTGGAGAGGTGTCTCCCTCACTGGTAAAACAAGGCTTGTCATCTTTGAAGGCAATCTCAGTGCAGAGAGATATCAAGATGAGAATCTGCAACAGTAGCAATTTCCATATATCCGTGATCTGGGACCAAACTCTGTCCTCCAGTTTGTCTTCACTCATCCAATCCAATAAATGACACAAAACAAGAGTCAGGAGCAGAATTGGGCAGTTTTGCATTGGCAGAGAAAATTTGGCAAGTTTGTCAGGGGTGTAACCCCCATACTCATACATAAAGGTTTGCTACTTATCCCACAAATCCACTGTCCTTACAGATGTGGTACTAAAAATACTAAAAGGGACGTAAACAAGCTTTACAACAGTACATGATTTTTAAACAATAGGCATTGTTACAAGAAATAAATAACCCATCAAACACGAATTTCCTTACTTTTTGAGCTATGTTCTTTTTAAAAAAAATTACAAAGTTTTTTTATTATTGTTATTATTATTTTTTATTTTTACTTAATTTCTCTCTGACTTTTTTTTCTGTTGCAGGTGAGAAATCATCGCGAGATGAGCAGGTAGCGTGTGCTATGCTGGCCACCCAGCTGGACAACTTTCTTGGCGGCGACCCTGTTCAGCACAGACAGGTTCAGGGCTTTGAGACCCCTGAGTTCATGGAGCTCTTCCCCAGAGGGGTCAGCTACAAGGTGAGCAGGGAGAATATCCCTGATTATGAAGACAATCTGAAACAGTGCAATGTTTGACATTTGGATCCCTTTTATCAGCACCCAGCATGTTACTGCTTCTGTAACAAAGTTCACTTCAAGTCACCTTTACAGTAGTTTAGTTGAGTTTAGCAAAACAATCATCAACTGACTGTTTTCCCAGCATGTCAAAAAACATATGACTTAAAAAAAACTACATATTTAAACCACAGGATTTGCACAAGTAAGATAATGTTCCTGTTTCCTCACAGGAAGGTGGTGTGGAGTCCGGCTTCAGGAGGCCGCAGGGCAGCGGTACGGTCCACAGGTTGTACCAGATCAAAGGGAAGCGCAACATCCGTGCCAAGGAGGTGGAGCTGTCTTGGAACAGCTTCAACAAGGGTGACTGCTTTATTCTTGACCTTGGAGAGGTGAGAAATTTCAAATGACAGATGCAGATGTGACAGAGCTCATAAATCACATGACTTTAAAGCAGTTTGTGAAACTGAAGCACTTGTGCAATCTGCATGAAACAAAGCGCCAGTTTTTGCTCATTGTCTGCAGACTATTGTATCATGGATCGGGTCACAAGCCAACATTTTTGAGAAGCAGAAAGTGCGTGAGATTGCCTCACTGATCCGGGACACAGACAGACATGGAAAAGCCCGCATTGTGGACACCAATGAGGGGGAGGAGCCAGAGGAGATGCTCAAGGTAAAAACAGACTTGAAATCTGTTTAATTGTTATAAATCTGTTCAATTATTAGTCAGACTATGGTGTGAGAAAGGAAGTTATTGAAGAATTTCACCCATTAAGGCAACTGTATGACTTAATGGTCAGTACTTACGATACATTTTTTCAATTTATATCTGGATTTGTAGCTCTGTTTTTTTCCTGTGTTTCTGAGCAGGTCCTGGGAAAGATGCCAGCATTAGCAGAGAGCACGCCAGAAGAGGACAGCAAAGCTGATGCTTCCAACTCTGCATCCCTATACAAGGTTGTGCATTGACATCTTAAAAGATAGATGCACCTGCAGAAGTTGTGCATTAACATTTTAAACAGATTTTCTTTCTTTCTTAGATATAAAGTAAAAATAACCTGTTTATGTTCACACCTCAGGTGTCTGATGCCACAGGTTCCATGACAATGACCAAGATATCAGATAAGAGCCCATTTGCCAAGGAGCTGCTGGTCCGTGATGACTGCTTCATTTTGGATAATGGCACCAACGGAAAAATCTTTGTCTGGAAAGGTGAGGAAGACTTACTTGACCCGAGACCAGCAACTGTGCCTAAAATGCACACTGATGAAAGTGAGAGTTGCTAGATATTTGATATCTATGAAAGTTTAATAAATGTGGTGAAAAATGACAATTGACACTGTAAAGGTCTGGTGCAGGACAAGAAAACAATGCAACACATCCAGCTACAAAGAATAACACAAATAGGATCATATCCATTTGAATTATTATTTTTTACAAACCTTATTTTCAGAAAAGATGGGAAATGAACTAATTAACTGGGTAAGAAAAACTTAAATTTACAATTTAACCGTTTGTTTGTACCTTTATTTAACAGAAACAAGACCAAATGAAGTTATTTTTTCTTCAATGCTAAACTTAACTGTATTTAAAAATATAAACATATTAAAATTAAAAAAGAAAAAGTTATGTAAGATTATTCTATCTACAGATTAAGTGGTGGTGAGTGAGGGTGTCAGGATGAGGGTGTCTTTCCAAGCAGGCATGGGTTATGGTTCACCACTTTGTGCCAATCTAGGTCAGAAAAACATCAAAACGCTTTCAATAAATACACCTTTGGACTTTTAGCATATACACAATGTTGTTAAACAGCTCAGAGAGTCTGTTGAAATGTGTGTGTATAAGGTTCAAGGACCTTTATACACTCACACGTTGGATATACGTTATCTTCGGGTAGCCTGAGAAAACACCACGATCCATGGAGCCGGATGAGCTCTGAAGTAGTAAAAAATTCTACTGCTGATCCAGAAATGTAACATGAAAATGTGCAGAAATGCTAAAATTTTTGGACACAAGCTGATATCAGATGGATGGAAAGACAGTGCACATGTTCTGTGGTCAGATGCGTCCACATTTTAGCTGCTTCTGATTCTACATGCTAAAGTTGAAGGAGACCATCCAGGGTGTTACACCATCTAAGAGGTAAAAAAAAATGACTTAATGACTGCATAAGGTCCTACACCATGGACCACTTACATATGTGTGAAGGTACCACTGATGCTGAGGCTTATGTTGGAATTTTGATACCATATAACTTATCATTTTGATGTATTTCCCAAAAGGTCTGTGGTTTTTTTAAACAAGATTCACAGTGTTTGTGCTTGATTGACCTCCCTGCAGCCCACATCTGCTGCTGCTGAAAATGTATGACAGATTAAGAAGAGGACAATTAGACAATGATCACAGGCTGTTAAACAGCTTAAACCTTTATTTAAAAAGAGTGGACAAAGATCCCTCTTGAACCTCAATAAATAGTATCCTCAGTTCCCAAGTGATTGAAAGGTGCAATGGTAATCATTCCACTATCTTTTTTACTGCTGAATAAATTTTCAAAATGTATTCACATTAGCTACTTAAGACACTGAACATCATAATCGTAAATAGAGTTAGTAGTTTTTCAGAAGAATGCACAAAATTCCTGGATGACAAATGTTTCATTTTATTATGGTTAGTTATATTTATCCTTTACCACTTACTTCATAAATCTTCTTCCCCAGAAGCCTTCTTTGCCCTTCTAACTGATCATCTAATATTTGTGGGAAAAACAGCATTATCTTTTTGTGTTTATCATGCTGTAGTCTAATGATTTGTTCATGGTGGCAGCGTATCTAATATATGCTGCAACACTGGCTGTGCATGTGTATGGTTTAGAGGAATTCAAGCACTAATGGCGATTATTGACTAATCGGCAGGAAATGGAGCAAATGCTGAGGAGAAGAGGGTGGCCCTGCAGATGGCGGACAACTTCATCAAGCAAATGAATTACCCCAGGATGAAAACACAGGTGCTGCTTATAGTTGATTAAACAATGCAAACATAAAGATGCTTTTGTGCTGCAGAGAGGGAAACTGTTTCGCTTCATAGGAACATTATTGCTTTTGCTGTGTCTCATTAAACTGCAGGTCATTTACCGTAAGGCCTTTATATAAGCAACAGGTAGTAAAATTTTATGTGTTTTCATCCTGCAGGTGGAAATTCTGCCACAGGGGAAGGAGACCATCATCTTCAAGCAGTTCTTCAAGAACTGGAACTAAACTTTTCACTTGGAAATTTGATAAATCCTGCTCTCAAGAAGAACATACACATCTGCACAAAGGCAGCATCTAATACAAAACCTTTTATTTTATATGCATTCATTTGTATATACATATTTTAAAGGCGATGTGCAGACAGCACACTGCAGCTTGCTTTGAACTTTGCTAGAATAAGACATGTGATGCCACTTTTTTTTTTAAAAAACAATCATTTTTCCTGTTGTGAGTGTGTGGATTGAAAAAGAGAAATATAAAAATAAGCTTAAGTAAATTTGATTGGATTTTTTTACATATTTGTTCAATAGTGTCACAGATTTGTCTGCATTTGAAAAATAAACCTGAAAATAGTTTTTTTCTGGAGTTTTTTCCCATCTATTAGCATTTCCAGATAGTTTTTAGGTCAGCTTTGAGATTTATTGGCACTCCTCAGCTACTTCCCCACCCATGTTAATGGTCTTTACATAACCCTTGTCGTGGCCTCCCTGGTGCCTTAGCTGCATGATTATGATATACAATAAACAATATCCATCATCCAGGCTGCTCGCTTATCAGGGGTGGAGCTTAAATGAATGTATTCAAGACTAACACTTTCATTGTATAACTCCATCTTATGTTATCTAATTTAAGTCTTCCATAACATGCCAGAGATTCTGCAGATAATTTATTTTCCAATAAGAAAGCATGTTAAGCCTCCCAACAGTATAGTATGTACACTGCCTGGCCAAAAAAAAGTCACCACACGGATGTAACTAAGCAAATGGGTACAAGCATCCTTTTAAATAATCACTGCATGGACGATTATCTTTCAGCTGGCAGCAAGGTATTAAACCCCAACTGATGCAATTAGTAGCTTCTCATTTCATAAACAATCATGTTGAAAGACACATCCCGTGGTCGTGGAAAAGATGTTAGTTTGTTTAAGAAGTGTCAGTTGGCATGCATCATGCAGAGAAAACATCTAAGGAGATTGTAGAAACTTCTAAAACTGGGTTAAAAACACATTAATAAAACCATTAAGGACAGTAGGGAACCATCGACTTCCAGGAAGAAATGTCAGAAAAATATCCTAAATGGTGATCGGCGATCACTTAGTAGTGTCAAAAATATTCACATTCATTACTCAGGTGGAAATATAGATACGCAGGTTTAAAAAGACTTATGTAGAAGTAGAGGTATCACCTCAAAGTTTTTAATTTAGTACACGTGTAAAAGTACTGTTTTAAAAAATACTTAAAGTATAAAAGTAAAAGCAATATAAGGGTAAAAAAACAAAAAAACATTACAATTTTATTTAAACTGTGGCACATGAGCCTACAGTGCACTCCCCCACCTTCCCCAAATAACATTTTTCTAAAGGCCATAATGACTATAATGTACTATTTAAATGTTACTATTGAAAAAGCTGGGATGCACTAAATTTTTTCAGCCACATAGATGCTCACGAAAAATGAACAGATATGAGTACAATGCAAAAACTTATATAAAGAACCATATATGAGCATTAACATGTGTTAATGGTCTGAATGATATGATGAACTGGTATTTGCTTAAAATTCTCATCCAACCACAAATATATTCGCTCAATCTGGATAGCATGATTTATAAAGATAGTTTTTTATTTTTAATGACATTTTTAAAATGTTTTTAAAATGTAAGGAGTAGAAGGTACAGATAATTGCGTGAAAATGTACAAGTAAATAGTGAAAAATAATTACTCCAATAAAGTTTAGATACCCCAAATTTCTACTTAAATAAACTAACGAAGTATTTGTACTTCGTTATTTGACACCTCTGCTTAAATGTTTGGGGAAATGAAATCGTAGAAAAACAACAGTAAAACTCAGGGTTATGTTTAATAGTGACAGTAAGAGCCATTCCACATACACAATGCAAAGGGAACTCAAGGAATTGGGACTGAACAGCTGTGTAGCCATAAGAAAACCCTTAATCATAGAGGCTCACAAGTAGTAAAGCTTCAGTTTGCTAGGGAGCATAAAGATTGAACTTTGGAGCAATAGAGGAAGGTCATGTGGTCTGAATGGTTCAGATTTACCCTGTTCCTGATTGATGGGAGCATCAGGGTAGGAAAAGAGGCAGATGAAGTGATGCAGCCATCATGCCTAGTGCCTATTGAAAAAGCCTGAGGGGAAGGCTATGATCTGGGATTGCTGCAGTTGGTCAGGTCTAGGTTCAGCAACATTAGGCTTTGCACAGTGGTCAGGCTCTTCCATCATCAGTACAAGATCTTGGTGAAAAGTTAAGGCAACACTGCATGGAAATAAATCTTGTGACATTGCAGAAACTTATCGAAACGATGCCACAGCAAATGTTGCTGTAATGATGTAAGATGATGTATCGGAGATGTTAACTTTACTTCACAGGAGCCTTTGTTCTCTTTACTCTTGTGGTACATGTAACATGCTTTAACTTTTGTAAGATAATGTAAAACTTGTACTTGTCGTAAGTACTTTCATCCTGTTGTTGTGCCTCTCCTACTTCAGTAAATGACTTCAATACTTCTTCCACTTCTTAATATGGTTTTAATCAACACAATGCAGAGTCACTCTGGGAGTGCATGTATTCACAAAACTACTAATATTTTAATGCATCATGGTTCCAGTGTTTGAAGTCTGGAAGCACATCGACATGATCTTATTGTCTTTAAATTCTATAATTCTCACTGCTTCTTAATTGGGTGTTTTAAGGGCACCTAAGTAAACTATATAGTACAACATCAACAACATTGTAGAGGGGTTTCAAACTTAATATTTATATACTCTAACTATAAGAACAAATTCTTATGTATAACTGACTTGAAAGAAAACATTAAATATTTATAACACAACATTGTGCAAATTAACATTGAATTCTCACCTAAGTTTATCAAAGATCTCCACTTGCTCTCATTATACACCCAACTCAAAGCCTTGCAGTTGTGGGTAAGCAGACAGTTAAAGAGTCCTGTGATGATTTTGTAAAAAAATATGATCCCAAGCGGACTCTGTATCTGTAAGAATTTTTACTCTAGTTTCCCATTTACAAAAACAGAAACCTAGTACTTTTCTGTATCCCAACAGTTACCTTACACATGAGACTGTTCTTTAGTTTTTACAGCCAAATTACAGTTTCCTGTATATATTATTTATATAGATTGAAAGTGAACCTAAACTCATTTTATATTCACCATTACTTTGTTGTTGACTGTATATGAGTATGATCTGAAGGAATTTAAAACCAAAGCTGGTGACTGATTATCCGTCAGGAAATGGAGCAAATGCTGAGAAGAAGAAAGTGACCTTGCAGATGGCGGACAACTTTATTGAGCAAATGAGGTACCTCGGGATGAAAACATATGTAAAAAGGTAAAATGTTTACAGGACCTACAGCAGCACATCCATACAGGCTTAAGCATTGACATTATCTCTGCTTCAAAGGTAATAAATACCCACATGCAGTGTGACGTACATATGGCCTATTAGTGAAGCTGATAACTGCAGGGCAGAGTGATGATGGCATGTGTGGGAAAGTGATGCAAGGTATGTTTTAACTGCATTAATGAGTTTGTTTTGTATATTTTTGTTATTTTAAATTATCATTTGCACTTAACCATTTTTTATGATTTTATGGTTATTTATGTGGCTTCCATAGCCTTTTCAAGCCATGACATTTAAACTCTAATTTATGACATTTGAATTATTGAACTCTTTTTCTTTGACATCTGTTTTTTATTGGAGAAGTGGAGGAAAAAAGGATAAGACGAGAAAATGACAAACAAGTGTAATTGGGAGGACACATCCCAGTTACATACAGAACTGTAAATATTACAAGTCTATTAACTTCTGCATGATGTAAGTTAAGATCAAGACCATGTGGTCTTGATCTTTTACCTTGATACAGTTAAAGTCCACTCGTCCCTCCCTTTGAGGCCCAGTTTAGAGAAAATTTAGATCTACTTTTCCGGTTGTTTATACTAAAGAAAAATATGAGTGACAGTGGAATAAAAATATGATCCTATTTTTGATCTTTATTGTTATTTTGTGTTACGACAATAAGCTAAATATATAATGACTGTCATTTTAAACCATGCATAATTTTTTTTTCTGGCTATGTCATCAGATCACAGGGGTAAAAGGCTAAGTGGAGTCTTGGGTCTTCGCTCAGGCCTTCATTAGCTTTACATCAATGCATTTTTAAAATCACTAAAGTATTGAAAATATAGTTTATAATGGTTTTGGGCAAACTTTTAAAACAATTTTCTAAATTATTGTGTGCACTTATCGGAGGCAAAAAAGTATTTTATATTCTGCAAGTTGCACCTCACCTCCTTATTTAGGCCAGAATTATACAGTATCTGCTGTTATATTAAGAGTTTACAGAAAACCCAATCTAAATCAGAGCATGTGCGTCATTCACACTGAAAATCCCACTTATGGCTATTGTAAAAAAAAAATCATGCCTCTCTGCCTCACTGTGATTGTAAGGGCAGCTACAAGGAAGTTGACAAGGTTTCACGTAGGATATCTCTGTGTAAAGTTTCCCCTGTCACCTTAGAGGCCATAAAAGGTCCAAAGATCAGGTAGGCTCTGAAGGTCTGAGGGAAATAAAAAGATTGGACAAGCAGGGCTGGCTGTCCAGTTCCACTCACCATCTGAACTGCACCATCGCTCTGACAAGAGGTAATGAACTGATCTATCATATATGATGAACTGTACATGTGTTACTCAGCTGATTAGGAAAGTAATCTTGAATGCTTATCTTGTAACTCTTTACTTATTGTTTATTTGTGTTTTTGTCATCGTTTAGCATTGTGTGTGTGTATATATATATATATATATATATATATATAGGTATTGGTACTTTTATATTTTCTTGCTAAGCAAAAGTCTAATCTACATTTAATTTCTACAGTGAAAAGTGAAAAAGTGAACATGGAGATGAAAACGCTCTCAAAACAGAAGAAAAGTAGGTTCTTCTTCATCCCTGTTTTGTTGAAATTGTCTTTGCCACTTTTCTAGAAACAAGTCATGTCTATTGTGAGCAAATTATGTGAAATATCATCAAAGTTATTTTCATTAAGATATTTACAAATGCTACCAAGATATCAGCTATTAATGTTATTCTAGTGAATGCACCTTTTATGAGATTATAATCCAATTTTACATTTATTTATTTAGCCATCAAATCATTTATCACTCTTTGTGGCACATATAAATTCTCTGAAGTGTGAATGGTTACATGAAATTAACATTTAGTGCTCCCACTTTTTCCCTCCGCAGGGGTTAACATCCTACTGAATATGGAGGACAGCAGCACCACCCAGAGCAGCTCCATTGGTGCTGTTCGCTGGACATTGCCTGATGAAAGCGTCCAGATTCACAGCTCGGCTCCCAGCATATCCGCCAATCCCAACAACCTCACAAAACACTCACAGGTAGCTGTTTAAACCTGACAGTTTCCCGTTAACCAGTATTTGTTGTGTATGTGAGCCAGTATGTATTTTTTTCAGCAACTTTCTCGACAGAGCAACCTGAAGGACCTCCGCAGCCTGCAGGAGTGTGTGCAGTTCATCCATAACTGGAAAGAACAGGTGGACCAAGTCTGCAAGGTAGGCCATGAGCCCGAACAGGAAAACAGCTATTCCAGGTCTTGTACTGTTAATAAATGGTGTAGCGAAGTGGTTTAGTGGTTATAGAAAGAGGAAACCAGACCAGGGAGTATTTATGTAAAGCTTAGTCTGAACTAGTTTTAAAGTAGCAGTCATTTTACTGTAAATGTTTGATTAGAACATCACAGACTGGGTCACTTAAAATAAAAGATGTGATGAAGTGAAACGCATTTATAACTGAAGCCAGACTCATTTAACTCCTTCCACTATAATTTATTAAAGCAGTGCATTTGTATGTGAGTGGAAATGAAAAGTGTATTTACAAATCATACAAACTCCTGGGATTTTCTAAAGATTTTCAAACATATTGGCATAACAGGCTTGCCATCGATGGCTAATCATTTCACTCATATGTTCAATAAATACTTGTAAATGTAGAAACCTGCTGTCATGCTGCTTTTTCCAACAAATGCAATGGTTTACCTTATTTTTCATGAGTCAGGGTGAATCAGGATTTATGGCTACACTGATTGAAGTGTTTGTATGAGAAAATAGCTTGTTCACATAGAAGCTGCGTGACAAGGTTAATTGTGTGGGTGGATGGAAAATGGATTTATAGAGTGTTTTACAGCCAAGTTACGTAAACTGTAGCTAAAACTGTAGACAGCTCATGTAGGGTATAGGTGAACATAATAAATTTATCATACAGCTGTGTAAATCACCTGCATGTATGTGATGTGTTTTACCAGGATGGCAAAAATACAGGGGAAGAAACAAGTGATAAAGAGGCCCAGAGTTCAGATCGGCGTACTGAACGCAGTCTTGAAGAGAGCAGGAAGCTCATCCTGGAGTGGGCTGATGAGCTACATCATGTTGATAAGGTCAGCACTTACACCACCTGATAAGATTTGAGATAGAAAAGAGCTGTCATGAACCAATCACTCAACACTTGTATTTGTGGAGGAAAGTTTTATTGAGTTATATAGCAAACTGAGTTACTACATTTTATTCATGTCCTTACTTATTTGGTGTCCCTAGCTTCTGAAAGAAACCCCCTGGGCATCTGAGAATGAAGATCATAAAAATAAAGAAGACAAAGATGCCAAAGAGGAGGCACAACTGAGGATCATGGAGTGGGCAAAAGAGCTGCAAAAGGCAACTGAGGTGAAGCATAAATGTAAAGTAGAAGTGCAAACAAATGTCATGTAGGTGATAAATAAACAAGTTTAGAAAGTTTAGCTCAGTTAAAAAATCTAATTCTTTGTCATACAACTAAAGGAAAGCAAAGTTTTCATTGTGCATTCGTATTTGCAGAGCTGCGGCGTGCAGAGTGATGAGCTCGGTAAAGTGCTGCGTCTGCTGGGCCTGAAGAAAAAACGACTGTTCAGGCTGTTGCCTCTGCTGGAGTTCATCACCTGGTCTCTGCTCAAGGAAGAAACGGTGGGAAACTAGCACTTTTATCACTGAACTGGCAGCTAGCTCTATAAAACATACAAAGCTGAATTTTAAATGTATGAATAAATAAAAGGAGAGTCTTCAGAAAAACTCACACCAGAGAAGTTGTTAATGTTTGATGTCATACAGCTGAGATGTGACTGGGGTTGTGACACATTTTACACGACATCTCTACACGACAATTTGACTGAACCCTGCTCCTTGCATGCGAGTGGAGCATCAATAAATGGACTTTGAGATTAGGTTTATGTGACCGTGATCTGCTTCTACACTGATAACCCACGACAGCTGATAACTGCCATAGAAGATTTATCTGATAAAAAAATAATCATCTTTGCAGATGATGGTTCATTTTACTTGGCAAAGCATTTGAAGGAATACATTGCAGCTGTTGGTGGTTTTACTAAGTTTAAATGGAGACTTGAAAAAGTAATTGTACAAAAAATGCTTCAATAAGCCTCGTGTGTTTGGGAATAAAAATAAATGTTTTAACGATAACATTGTAAAAAAGTAAGCTCCATGTAAGTTTCACACAGTTGCATGATTTACTACGTTGGACTGTTAGAGTCTATCAACGAAACAGAAAGGACACAGGCTCATTTATTGTTTTATGATTTCTACTTGCAGACAATGATCCCACAGTTATGGTTACTTGCAAAGCAAAGGACCTGGAAGGCAGGAATTTCAAGATACATCCCTAACTCAGGTATACACATAAATCGAAAAGAAAAACTATAGTAACAGCAGTCTTATGTGAACAGAGGAAAAACAAAAGAACATAATTAAGATAAATTTGAATTGTAATAAAATCCCTGCAGTAGAGCAATTTGATGATGGAAGCAATTGTAACAAGTAATCAATCATGTGCCACTTTTGTAATAATTATTAGAAGTCAAAATGATACTTTAAAAGATATTTATAACATTTATTTAAGCAAATAATACTAATTATTTATTGCTTAGCTCAATGGTCCCAATCTGTTGTAACTACTGCTTTGTTTATCAACTCTAAAAAATACTCTCTTTTTTTTAGTTTGGAGTTGGATTTCCGGTGCAGCAGGTAACTTCAGCTTACCTCTTTTTTTTTCTTTTTTTTTATGTCACAAAACCCACGAAACACTGCCATCATAACAAAGCTATTTCTTCTCTTTTCCCTAACAGCTGATGTCATTCTTGACCCCATGACAAACCATCCCTGGCTTCAGCTTTCAGACGACCATCGTAAGGTTCAGGAGGGTATCTCAGAGTCCGACCTGCCTTCCAACTCCCAGCGCTTCGACAGCTGGCCCTGTGTGTTGGGCTGGGAGGGCTACAACAGTGGTCGCCACTACTGGGAGGTGGACATAGCCAAAAATGGCTACTGGCGTATTGGTGTGACCACTGCCGACTCAAAGCGGCATGGCCACTTCCCCATGACTCCAAAGCACCACTACTGGACCCTGTGGCGCAGCACACATAATTTCTATGCCTGCAGCAAGCCGGAGACACAGCTGCCCATCAGCCTTGTGCCCCGTCGTATTGGGGTCTACTTAGACTACGAGGAAGGCCAGATCTCCTTCTACAACGCAGAAGCCAAATCTCACATCTACACCTTCACAGGAAGCTTTACTGAGAAGCTGTACCCACTGCTGGCGCCGATGGATGGCCGCACACTCCTTACAGTCATCGAGCCACACAAAATTTCAGTAAAATAAAAAAGAAAGGACATTTAAAACGCTTACTGGAAACTCAATTTGACATTAAGTTAAGGGAAATAAAGTTAAAATGATTAGAGCGCAAACAATATTTGCAGGAAGCCAAAAGGTTTTCTAAAAAGTCTTTGAGTTCAGAGTTTCAACCCTTAAAACTAAATGTTTTAATTTAATTCACCTAAATGTTACTTACATATTAGTCTCAATTTCTCTGTTGAAAGCTTGTATGAAGACTGTACCGTATCGTTAATAGACATGGATGTACCAATGATAGCACCTCTTAATATATAAACACATGTCTGGAATAATGTTAGAAATTGAGAATATTATGAAACCTTGAAAACATAAACTGTAGATGAGTAAGTTTTAAAAGCTTTTATTTTTTTATATCTTCAATGTGAGGAATAATCTCTCTGTCTAAAACTGTAGCAAATATCTGAAAATACTGACGTGAAACTGAAACAACCTATTCTGCATTTTCATACTTGCATGCACTTTATACTGCACTTTCAGACCTGTACATAATAAACAATCCAACTGAATAACTTGACAGTGTTGATACTTTGAAACCTTTAGTCTGATGGATTACATTTTGCACACTTGGAGCATTTTTACAATCTTTGCATGACACATTACAGCTTTAGTCGACATGCTAAACCAGTGAGTTTTTAAAGAGCATGTCTAAATATAAAGTATGTGTAGCGTGTTAGGACTTCCTTTTACATGCCCAGGGTCCGTACGCTTCACAGTCTGCAGCAAACAGATTCCCACCTCCCCTCAGGTCTGCACAGTCCCTGTGATCAGCATCCCACTAGATAGTCATCCTTAAAAACACACAAAGGCACTTGTTATTGTGCATGGAAACAACCATCTGGAATCCAGACAAAAGTAAATCTCCTTAAGGAGACTGTAAATTGTATGTTAATTATTTATATATATTTAAACATTTAACCTTACCAAGTTATATATGTGTGTGTGTTTGCATGTAAGTCAGTGTATATACTGTATGTTTGCTGTAAAGTTATAATGAAATAAAACAAAACTTTCTGTGGCTTGTTATTTTATTCAATCTCTGTTTTGTTTTAGTGTAGTAGAAATATGTTTGAAATAGCAACAGTTCAATGCTTTAAAATTACATATTAAAATATATTAACCTGATCATAGGAAGCACTTAATGGTGTTTCATTGTATCAAGGTTTGAACAGTGCAACTTCTTTTGCTCAGTCTGAAATAATCTTCCTCCTCTTTATCCGATATGTAGACACCAGGATATTAACAAGTCTAACCCAGGAAATAATGTGCAAAATGTCAAAATAAATAAAAATAATTTGCACGTGTACGGTATGTGTACCGTGTAATGTCAAAATTGTTGTAGTGCTAAAGGTATCCACCAGGGGGCAGAAGACACTTTTCAGCTTGTATACAACATAGTTTTGAGCAAAGTTTTTACCCTATGTGCGTGGAGTAGGTCTCAGAAACTGTATACATTAAAAATCTTCAATATGATACACACATCTACATTAGGCTAAATAATAATATACTGTTATTGTAATTATTATTTTTTTAAATAAGTTTTTACATCAGAACTTACACTCTATTACATGAGTATTTGGGAACATTGTGCTGTAATCTATAATCTAATTGAAAAAAAAACAAAATTATGTAGCCTTCGTGTCATATAACCTTAAGTACTTTGTACAAGATGATGTTTTGTTTTCAAAATTCTCTCAGGTCTTACAACATGTGGTGCTGGACGTCCATCCCGTCCCACCACAGCCACTGTCCCTCGTGTTTGCTCCCTGTCAGCCCCACCCACAAGAAAGGAAACTGGACGAACTCAATCATTTTTTCTTGAAGAAAATCCTGTAGTGGAGACAGAATCAGGTTTTCTTTTGAGCTTTCTACAATAAATCTTTGATTTCAGAATTTGGATTAAAATAAAATTGATTTAATTCCAAATATTTGTTTGAAATTAATTTAAAAAATGGTACAATGAAAGAAAACTAAGTTTTTGGAAAGCTGTGATTCCCAAAACTTCAAGTGTAGCCTTGTTAAATTCTGTTTCTGGGCCCTGATTGGGGTGTTTACTTTAGCTTTTGGTGCTCATCATATCTTTCTTAAAAGAGATTGTGTGCACAACTACCATCTCTGCAGAGTCAGATCTCAGCGCTCTTTCCATTTACGATTTTCTTCTAATCTAAATGGGAAGAAGTAGCAGTGACCCCTCCACCACCGCCAGTGGTCAGGACACAAACTGCACCTGGAGTCTCCACATGAGAGGACAAGGACACTGATGTACGTACTGGGTAAAATAAATCTTCCAGCTATGTCTCACAGATCTGGGTGCGGGAACAGATGCATACACTATAAGATGTAATGTTAATTCTACCGTGAGCCACAGTTTTTAGTATCACGTTCAGATCATGTCGCTCTTTCTGACACTGTTGCAGTTGCTCCAGCATCTCCCTTCCTTATGTCTTGAAGGTCTGATCCACTTTTGCAGCTTCTCTCAAGATCACTGACAAGTAAATTTTTAAACACAAGCTGAAATGCTAAGAAAAAGAAACTTGGACACAGGCATGTTGTTTTTTGTTTTTTTTTTGTTTTTTTTTAACAATTTATTTATTGAAGTTTTCAAACGAAGTACAATATTTCAAAGTGAATACAAGTAACATTAGGTAGTAACCCCCCACCCCCGAACAAGAGTGGGGAACAAAAAGGATAATTGTATTAATTAAAAATAGTATACATAAAATTATTAAATATAACATAATAAAACTGATAACGACAGAAAAACAATTAATGAATCTGAGAAAGGAAAAATAAATAAGTGAGAATAAAATAATAAAACAAATTAAGTTACAACAATCAAAGTGACCCATACTCACATCTATGAAAGATGCACTATAGAGGTGAAGCAAAACAAGACATAAAGAGGTCGGTACAGGAAATGAAAATAACAGCAGTAGGCTTGGATAAAGTTATATCAGTATCACACATATTGCTATATTACACCGAACCCTCTAGGTTATTTACCCAGCATTGAGTGAATTCCAGCCCTTTTCAATTCTCACCGTGGACGTCACCCATAGGGGTAGCTCTATTACATAAAAACGTTACAAATCCTCCCCAACATTTGTCAAAGATCGTAGGTTTTTTTTAAGACTAAACAGGATTTTTCCAATGGCAGGTAAGACGAGAGGTCTCTAAGCCACAAAGAAACCCTGGGGGGGTCCTTGCTTTTCCAGTTAATAGCTATACATTTGTTAGCTGCAATTAGGGCTAGTCTGATGAAGCAAGTGTTGGCTCTCAAATCATTTGGCAAAATAGACAGGTTCCTTTAATAGCATCAGCCGCTCGTTGGATGGGATTTTCACCCCCACAATTCCTTTAACAATGTCCAGGACAGATCTCCAGTACTGTTCCAAACATCTACACATCCAGAACATGTGAAAAAGGGATCCTATTTCAGTCTTACACCTGGGACAGCATTCAGAGTGGTTCCTACTTATCTTGTGGAGACGATAAGGAGTCAAGTAAACCCTATGTATAAGACTGAATTGTAATAGTTTGTGTCGCTGTTATAGGAGAATGATTGAGAGCTACTACAAATCTCCTTCCATTCAAAGTCCTTGAAGGCAGAACCAGTGTCCGTTTCCCACCTAAGTTTTTGCATTAGAATCTTCATTTTCTTCCAGGCTCATTAGTCTGTTATAAGCGGAGGATAAGAAGCCTTTAGAGTTATGCTTGTATCATGCCGTCTATCTCAGAATCCTCTAAGGGGATATGTTTCCCACCTTGCTGTAACCTAATAAAATCTCTAACTTGTAAATATTTTGAGAAGTGTAAAGAGGGGAGCCCGAAGGAGAGCCTCAATTGCTCGAAGGATCTCAGATTATTGTGCTCATATAAATTTACACAAATGCATATACCTCTGTTATACCAGTCTCTAGTAATGCCGTCTCTCAATGCCCCAAGTAAAACCGGATTATGATGGAATGGAGTGGAACCGCACAGTGTGCGAATATTATGAAACTTTGCTCTAATTTCATCCCAGATCTTTGATGTTAGTTTTTTCATTGGATTTGAAGTTAAATCTTTGCTTATGATAAGAGTAATTAAATCGAATGCTTCTGCTGTATGGGATTGTTCAATCTGTTTCCAGGCTGGAGGGTGCTTTAGATCTTTAATACATATCCAGATTGCTCTGGACTAAGCAGCCAAATAATATAACTGGAAATCTGGCAAGCTCAATCCTTCCTGCTCAGTGGGCCGACAGAGGGTTTTGAACTTGACTTATAGTTTTACCGTTCAACAGAAATCTAGATATAAGTCTGTCCAGAGTTTTAAAGATTTTGGGAATTGGTGTTGGCAGTGCTTGAAACAAGAAATTTGGGTAAAATGTTCATTTTGATACAGTTTATTCCTCCAATTAGGAATATAGGAAGAGACTTCCATCTGTCCAGGTCGGCTTCAACTTTTTTAAGCAGAGATTCATAGTTGAGAGAATCTGATCTGTGCCATGACTTTCCTGCTACGGGAAGTTCCAAAAAACGCTCTCACCGAGTTTGTTGGTGAAATAAGCCCTTAACTGCAACATAAGACAAAAGTTCACTTTAACATTAGACATTTTCCCTCACAAATAGTTTAAATATTTACTGCACAGTCCTAATGTACTGCAATATAAAACTGAATTAATCAATCCATGTGCTGCCTGACCTACCTTTTGTATTACTTTTTCCCTCGAGGTGGCATTGGCACAGAAGAGTGGCTGTGCTGAACTGCACAGCATAGACAGACTGATTTCCACTTTCTTTGCAACTGTAAAACAAACAGAAGCTGTGAGATACATAAACAGGAAGCTAAAACAGAGGAACACTCATTCATATAATTTGCATGTAGGGGAAAATGTACAGTCCACATCCTGTGAGCAAAACATCATGTTCTGTCTTCCATATTTTGCATTGATAACAGCCTTGCACACTGTACTTGCACACTTGTCCAACAGTCCTAAAGATGTTCCCGCATACCAAGCACATGATTTACCGTTAGAGGCCGGGTCATTGTTGCAGGACTCATCAACCTGCTTCTTGATTAAATACATTTGAGTAACCAAAATAATTAATTTGGGGTCATTATTTAGCTTAAAAACAAATAGATGGACCACTCAAGCTCTGGCTGAGTGTGTCAAGGCAAATTTCTGATTTCCATTTGCTTGGTTCCTATGAATCCTTGAGTTAGTTTGCTCTTGCAGTCTAGTTCCTAGCATAAAAATGCTGCAAGGACAGACTGGGTCCATCACCTCTACCAAACTGTAAAGATCAAGACAGTTGCACTGATGACAGGAATGAGGTAAGCTCAAAAAAAAGAAACAAGTGATTTATGTTTGAGTCTTTTCAAGCAGTCTTCAATCATTTCATTGGTTCTTTACAGATCCATAATGTATTAATATAGAGATTTCAGTTTTCTGTGTAACTGCTCTAAAATAAATATCTTTTTTTTTCTTCTTCTTTTTTAAACTCAGTCAAGAAAATTAAACATTAATTTATCCTTTACTGTCATTTATAAAATGCTTGCTGAATTTAGAAAAAGTCAACTTTATCTAGAAACAAAATTCTAAGGTTTAAGTATTCACAGTAGTTGTTGTTTCATCATAACAGCTGCCAGGTGTTAGATTCTCACCTGTATAGTTAGAACATGATACTGGGTTACTTTCCATACCACCAGCCAGTGCAGACACTTGAAAATCATACTTGGTTCCTGATGTCAAGTTTATAAATTTATAGTTAGTTGAGTTGTTGATGTCTGCAATTGTGCTGTAATTCCAAAAGGTAGAGTTTAGTCTGACACGGTATATGGGTGTTGATATGTTGGCGGGGGCATGCCACCCAAAGGTAATGGAGTTGGAATTGATGTTAATGGCTGTGGGGTCAGTAGGAGGAGATGGTTCTAAAAAAAAAACAGGGTAAAGTAAAAACAAAATAAAGCAGTTGTTTATCAGATTATCTTACATTTAAAGGATTTTAATTTTCATTGTTTTCATAATGTAATGTAACAAAACTTATATAAATAATATAAATCTTGTTATAACTAGTCATACACTCAAGTCCTTACATGTAATTTTGTTTGTGTACTGTGTTTCCACTGCTTTTTATCAATAATAACTTACTGGTATAAATGGAGTCTTCTACTGGCGGGCCTGTAAAAGCTCCACTTACGGCGGAGACCCTCACAGTGTAATGGGCTGAATTCTTTAATTCTGTGATCTTCAACATAGTTTTTGTTGTGTTTTGTGTTACAGTTACACCATCCAAAGTGTGCTCAATAATGAACGATGAATAATTGCCCTCAGGACCACTCCACCTGGCATCAATCGAGCTTTCGTCAGTGCTCATAGTGAGGTTTGAAATTGGTCCAGGAGCTAAAAGTGTTAAAAAAGTGAGATTAGTGACTTTAAATAAGCAGTGCAAAGTTGCTTGAAATCAACTATCATTGTACTGTCAAAGAATTTAAAAGGGTTACCAGTGTAGGTGACAATGGTTTTTTCGTCTCCCTCCCAGGCCAGTGCTGTGTAATCCGGGGATGTTGTGTAATTGACCACTACTGTCACAGAAAGAATCATTTTGCTGCCATTCGGCAGTTCTTTTACTAGCACCCCATTTTTATTCTGGTCCACCTCTTCGCTTAACAACAGCCTGTTACAAAGAGAAAAGCAAACGTTTGCAAAAGTTCTGCCCTCTCTTTAACAACGAGGTGCCTGGAACTAAAATATGGTAGTAGTTTATTACAGTTCGGGGTTTATTTGCATAGACTACTGAATTCAGAACTAAAGTTGTCTAAGGGCTGCAGCAGGTAAAAAATAAATCTGATTAGCAAATAAATTGAACTGGACAGGAAATGCAAAATGTCTAGTTAATCCAGTGGTTCCTAAACTTTTTTGCAGGGCCTTTTTAATTAACAAAAATAAAGTCAAGCCCCCCTGATCCCACTACCACGTGCACCCGGATGCTTGCAAAAAAACAAAGAAATGTCCCACAAAATAGTTTAGTTTATTGGCTGCTACTTCATTAGTTATAGCTAGAACCATATCAGTGGAAGAGGGTAGGATCAATTCCTCTGCTATAGTGCGAGGTGTTTAAAACCAGGAAACTGCAAACTACTTTATGTGAGTGATGTGATGTGATTTAATAAAACAACTCCACTATTTATGACAGTTAAGACATTAATTTCTAAATTAATCGACAGGCTTTTCTCTGTGTTCAGGATTAAAAGTTTTTTTTCCCCTCTTCTAAAATTTTTTTTGCTTCCTGCTCAAACCTTTCAGCTCATATTTCTGCTTCTCAAATTGGTTTGACATCTGTTCCGCTTGCAGAAACCCAACTAAACCTGAATACAAAAGTCATAGTTTTCCTCTGAAACTTAGTTTTGAATCTTGATACAAACTTTAAATTGAGGGTGCATAAAAAATTCTAAATGATTTAAGAATTAAACATCTAAAACTTCAGAGGTTCATTTGTGACTAAATTATTCAATCAAAGCTGTTTCATAGAGACGTCTTAATCAGAACACCTTCCAACAGAACTAACTCATTATAAGAAGCAGAAACATCAGGAGTGGCCAGATCAACACTTTGATGTGTTCATCATCCAAACAACAATATATTAATTGATTCTCTTTACTAGCTACATACAAGTACATACTGAAAATTTTCATCCACCACTTTCACCCTGAAGCTTGTGAAGTTTCCCTCAGGTGCAGTCCAGTTAAGCTGTACTGAGCTGTTAGTATTTCCCGATACTGTCAGACTGGACACACTGCCAGGCTCTGTAAGTGAGAACAAACAGATCAGCATGAAACAGACGACGCAGTACTGTGTGTTTATGGCAACAAGTCCAAGAAAAACTTGACAGGTGTCACTGTCCAGGTCTGGCTCTAATTTGCTTTTGCTCATTTGAATTTTTTATCACGTAAGAATGAATTTTGAAGTGTAAAACTCTTCCTCCTTTGCAAGATTTTTTTTGTGCACTCACTAGTATTCACAGCATTAAAACCCATAGATGTTGTGTGATGTAAACTCACTGGTATTTGTTGTGATGTTTGATTTTTCACTCCATCTGGAATTATCCTGGACTCCAGTCAGGACAGTGAATCTGTAAAGGTGCCCAGGTATTAAATCCTTAATCGGGACAGTTGGAGTCCCATTCCCATTCTCCAGTTTAATATTTTGACTCTCATATGTAACAAGATAGAAGTTGAAGGTCCCAATAGGTTTATTCCAGCTCAGAGTTACAGAAGTATTTGTCACGTTGATGACTTTAAGATCTGTGACTTTGTTGGGTACTGAAAAAAAGAAGTATTCAGAGTTAAAGCGCTCACCATGTTACCCTTTTAAATAATTGTTATGCAAGTTGTAATATATTCATGAATGAAAGTGGTGGTTTTCCAGCTACTCAAAGTCAAGATTCAGCCTTCCCTTTTCAAACAGATCATTTAATATTTTAGAAACTGCACAAGATAATACAAAAAACAGCTAGGGTATGCAAAAATGTCCAAGATTTGCAACAATCCTCCTGCAGCTTTCAATTCTCCCATATACATGGTGTCTGGAGATGGACAATTTTCAATCAAATACCAGTATCAACCTTAAATATTAGCACCATTCAATATCTAGATTCCACTCTGTTTTTACTATAATAATAAAAATGTTATCACGCAATATTAAACCAACAGTCACAATACTTTTGCAGATATTTATTTAATATTTATTAATACTGTTGTTCAGTTTATATTGGTATAGAAAAAAAAAAAGAAGTCTATAAACTACTTTAATTTCATGCAACTCACCGGTGTAGAAAGTTGCGTTCTGTGGGTTGAGGTCCCGCTCACACTTTACAGGAAAAACTTGGACTTTATAGCAACCACCTGGGGTCAGGTCATCAACATCATAAGTCAAAGAGCTCAGATTGTACTCCTTCTCCACATTACCTTCGATCTTCATACGGTAATGGGTGATGTCACCAGGCGCGGGGAGCCATGCCAGAGTGGCTGTCTCTGATGTCACATTAGTCACATTGACTTGGCCGAGGAAACGTTCTGTTTGCAAAGAAGATGTAGACTGTACATTGGTAAAAATGCAAGAGGTCAATAAAATCTTTTCTCTGGCTAGAAACTTTGATTTTCATTTCATAGCCAAAATCCCACAAATCGCATAACACAGCAGCTACCTTCAAAGCAAATAAAAGGCAGAAGCTCCAAGCAGCTCTTTTCAACCCAAGGTCCAAAGCTGAGCATGGCCACACAGGAGTCTTCAATATAACTTTCACTTTCATTGGTTTGAGGGACCACCGGCATCGGTGAGCGCTCGCATGCTGCTTCTGTCTTCAAAGTCATATTATGGTCATACGAGTAAAAGAAGCTGCTATTTTCTGGACATGTGCATGAGCAGCTGCAGCAGTCTATCTTTGGAGGGGGAGATTTAAACACTGGCCAACCAGGGTACCAGTTCTGGAAGAAAAGGGGATCCCCATTGGCCCATTGGGACCAGAACATACTGGAGTTGTTGGTTGAGCTCAAATTCTTTCGAAGACCAATCCAGTGTTCAAAGTTGAGCCTCTGAGTGATGAGCTGGCTGTTTTCTGGGGTCAGAGTCACCAGCTCTTTAAAGCAGATCTGACCGGACAACAAAGACCACTGTGAGTGCTTTCATAACAGAACAGTAATAATTACATGCAAATACTTTCACTCACTTTCCAGTTTATGCAAATGATGCAGGATACAAATTACTCTATTGAGTCCTTATCAAAATGTTGACTTTGCTCACATGTGCCGACAGAGATTAAACGGCAAACATAAGGATAAATGCTCATGACTTTGATGATCTCCTGACTTTTCAGCAATACTTAAAAACTTGTGTGATAAAATCATGCGTGGACATCAAATCCTCAGGTAAAGAAATGGATGTATGGACGGATGTTCGTATGTACAAACAAGAATAACCCTTGTAGGTTATTATGGACGTTTCTTCCCAGGCAAGTTTTGTTACCCCATAAGGAAACTTTTTTTTTTGTAAGAATATCTTTCTCTTAAAAGACCTTGAAAATTTTAAATTTTCTCTAAGGTCAACAGGACATGGGGAGGGACACATTTACTACCTTTTCAGGTATTTGAGAACAAAAAAAAGTCTCCAAACAACTGCTATAAAAACAATACAGAGTAATATTCTTTTCCATCTTTTTTTTTTCCCAAGTCACTCAGTCAACTTCAAAATCAGAAAATAAATATGTAATAATTCAAATTATAACCCTTTAAAAACAATTACATTTTGTAAGTTTTAAATAAAAGAAAATACACATAAAATAAGTTATTTTCCAAATATTACATGTTAGAGGAATGAAGATTTTATTTAAAATTCAAAATTAATGTTTGTACCAATTTTTTTTTATTAAAATACATTTAAGGCCAATAAGGGGGAAAAGGCTCTTAAACATGCATTTCATGCAAAATAACCAATTTATTGTGTTTTTTTGTTTGTTTGTTTGTTTGTTTTTTGTCACAAAAACAGTAAGGTGATGAAACTGGTGCTTAAAAGATTAATATAATTTGAATAATTACATTTTTGTCATTTGCTTAAGGATAAAGTTTGAGTGTTTTGAGCAAGTAAGTGGAAAATTTTCATTTCTGACGACTTAATGATTGTGTGATGTATTAAATGGATGATCTTGCAGCATCCCTCTAAATGTAAGGCTGAAAAATCTTTGTAAATGAGAAGGATAAAGTGTTTTTTTTTTTTTGGTTTACCTACATGATCTCACTTAGCTTCTTTAGCTGCAATAATGTCAAATTCAGATTTTTAATATGGCATGTGTTCCACCTCTGTGTTTTAAAAGGTGCTAATTTAACAGATTTATCTCTTTATAAATGGTTTAATTTTGACAGCCTTGGTAAATTCACAAATTTAGGCTATATATTTTTTATCTGGCGACCCCCTAAAACTAACTTGCAGTTTGAGCATCACTGCTCTAATGATCCAAAACGGTGGTAAATTGAATAGATCAGAACAGTGTGTTAGTGAGGCTTCAAGATCCTAATGGGCAGATTTTGCTACCCAGGTCAACTTATAACTGGGGTATTGTTTAATACAAACAGGCACAGAAGATGAAAAAGTTTTGCCTACTTTATTTATTTTACCCATTGCAGACTCATGGTTCAGTTTTTGTTTCTACATGAATGAGTTGCAGTTCACACCTGGCAGTGGTTTCTGGCAGCATCCCAGGTGAGATTTTCATCTAGGATAAAGTACTCTTGTTTTGCTGCTATGTCCATCATCACCAGTGCTGAAGACAAAACAAAAGTCTAATTGTTTACATTTAGGTTTTTGTGTCAACAGCAAAAGACAGAGGGGTTTAAGTTTCCACAGTATTAAGTTAAATTATCTTTTCTGAATTTGCAGTACTATATTGAACAATTGCTAAATAACTAAAAGGGAATATGTATATGGTACACCAAAAAATAAATAGGAATATCCTAGATTTACTTCAGAATAACAAGAAATCTGAATGTTACGTTAGCTCAGTCCATCATCCCGATCCTTCTGTATATGTGGAAAATAATTCACAATTTTTGATCAGTAACCAATAGATTAGTTGTGTTTTAAAAATGACATGATTACACAACCATCATTACAGAAGTTCTAACTGGCTGCTTGTACTAGAATAGTAAAAAATAACCATGTTTGACACTCACCCCAACATATTAGGATACGGACATTATACTGGAACAGTAACTTTCCCATAGTGGTGTCAATATTCTGAACAGTGCAAGTCTGTCAGAAGAGGATTGGAAATCTATTACACATCAAAGAAAGAGTGCATGTACAAAGAATTATAAAACAAAAATTTACCTAAAAATAAAAGCGCAGGGTTGGTGGCTCGTTACTCACCCCAGCCAGAGATGCGTCTGAAAGAAATTACCTGTTGGCATAGTCATACACCACCACCCACATATAAACACATTTGAATCGCAGCACAAGGATCCATTCAACCCTAGACTGTATACACAGCCGATCTTTTGCATTCATATCCCAAACATGCAAATCATTCATTTTTATATATGTAACAGAAAAGAGCCCTTTGGATACAACAATTTTATTTAAGCTTAAAGCTTAATGTACAAAAAAAAAATGCAATTTAGTACAAAAACATTGATTATAGAAACATAAACCTCTTATACAAAACTAACTTCCCATAATATGTAAAAGAGAAAAAAAAAAAAAACAAATGCCTCAACATGTGGTAGTCAATAAACAGTGGACCTAAATCTAAAGGACAGGGATTGGTCGCATCAAACCAAAGTGCTGAAACGGAGAGGTCTGCGGGAAGAAACATTAAATCAGCTTTGTCAATGAATTCAACATCATTGAGACGGAAACAAGTGGGCCTCCTAAAAGGTTTTAATATTTCTGAAAAAAATTGCCAGGCACCAACTTCTGTTGTTATGTTTAGGATGAACCAGTCAACCACTATGAAATCCAGTTACCATTTAAATCACAAAAAAACAACAAGAAAAACCACATATGCTCTTAATGACCATAAACATGTGAAAACGGTAATGCTTTATGCAAATGACAAACATAGGAGGAAAAAAATGTTTACAATTTATGTTCTCAATACAACAGTGCACTGCACAGTCTTTACACTTTAGCTGTTATCTTTGTGTATCATTGATTTAATCATTTGACAAATATAAGACATTAAAACAAAATAATATCATGACATGGTATAAAAAACTAGGAATTATATGGCTGGCGGCAGTTTTCCAATTTAGACCTGGCAGTGATTTACATTCAGCAAGATGTATTAAAAAAAACTTTACACTATTCTGAAGTCCTTTTTAACAATGACTTCCCCCTTCTGCTCTGATGGCCTTCAGTCCGTGTCGCTCCGGTCCTCTCTTTGGAGGAGTCTCTTTCCAACGGAAGGTACGGGACTCTTAGACTTGTCAGATGCTTTGGCCGTGCTTTTGCTAGAGATACAGTTGGAGAAATGTCTAAAAATCAAGTTTAAAATACAGATGGAACATCAAACATTAGTCCTCAATACATAATGTATTATTAACCTAAACCAATTGACAAATGTTTAACTTTTGTTGCTTCATACATAAAATATTTTCATTGGAAAAATTACTCCAATAAACAAACTGACTTTAATTGAACTCAAACAATCAATACCTTAATATTGCCGTTTAGCACATAAAGTATTAGTCAAATGTTTTTATAAACCTACAAATTCAAATAGTTTGGGGGAGGCGAGTCCAAACTTGAGTACAAAAAGGTCTTATTTCCTTGGCTGACCTGCATGTAACATTATGTTTCACAATCATGCAGAGACCTCTAGTGACATGTTGAGGAATGCAACTCAACTGGAACATCACACTTTTGCGCTTGCACGGATCATAAAGACCAAACTTTCCCCCCCTTTTTTTTAATCTTCCTAGTGTATTTTAACATAACTGATAAAGTTAGCACTTTTGTTTTAAGTCTGAAGACCACTTAAAAAAAAAAAAAAAAAAAAAAAGGAACTTTATTTTATTTTATTTGGGAATTACACCAGAAACCTCTTACCTTCCCGCAACCTCGAAAGCTGTTTTGATTTTTTTTAACAGCTCATACAGGTCCCGATCCCAAACCTGAAGCAATAATCAATGTTGGTAAAACAGCCTGAATATAAAAAAAGGTAAATGCATCCATCTAATAAATTCACTTACTTGCAGAGTGTAAGGCGGTTTGTCCTCTTCCTCTGCACTAGAGGCAGACTTCGATTTCTTTGTTGACGATGTGTCAGGAGCAGGGTTTCTTTCTAACAAAAGAAAAGTCATTAAAGAAAATGAAAGCAAGCACAAAACAATCCAGGAGACTGTGAAACATCATGAACTTACTTCTTTTTTTGATTGGCTTGGGACTATTTTGGGGTTTGCCCTTATTGTCCTCCTCGGTTTTACGGTCCCTGCCAGGACATGCACAGATACGGACTTCAAAGCACCTTCGGCCCAAAACCTGTCCCCTAGAGTAGCAGATGAAAAAAAGCATGAGGATGATAGGGTTTAGACAAATCCTATAAGGGCTATTGATCCTATTGATAATTTAATAAAATTATTAACCTGCCACTGTAATCGATTAATCAAATAAGCTTTTCCCCCTTTCTTTCAAGATCTTGTGACTGGAATGCAACTGACCAGTAATTGTACAAAAGTCAGTAACAGATGTGCCAATAAATAAATACAATTGAAAATTTAAAACATTCCTGGGTTTTTCAATAAGTTGACTAGACCTACTTAGACTAAACTTACAAGAATCGGAGGTGAAGACCACAAACAGAGCCCAGTTCTAAGAGTCCTTACCCAATCCTCAACAGCGTGCATATGAGTGTTCATTGACAGTACAGTGCATATTGGCATTAACACAAAAGTCCTTTACTGATGGAGGAATAAGGAAGGACTGGATGAATACAGTTGCTGAAATAATGCTAGATGGTAAACAAAGTGAAGAACTCATGGGGGAAATTAAGCAAATACCCCCATCAGCTACAACTATAGAACAAAATTGTAATATAAGCAGGGGATGTGCTGTCACAACTGGAAGCATCCTTCGAGTGCACCATGCATAGAATCAGTCTGCAATCTGTTGTTTTCCATCACTACAGATGGACACCCTCCGTGATGGGAAGTAAAGGAAGTTGTGACTTGTATGAAAGCAGATCATCCAGACCTTGCCTCATACCACTGCCTTATCCACCAGCCTATTCTGTGCTCTGTGCAGTCAGAAGAATATGCTGAGGTCATGAGCAAAGCAATAAAACTCGTCAATGTTCTCAGAGCATCTTCAGCCCATCAACCCCACCTGAAGGCTGATGCCACACTGCAAAGGAAGAGTTCTGCAGCGTTTCTGGACCATATGACAAGAACAAAAAAGTTTCTTGGCACAACAAATGGGTTAGTAGACTACACAGTTCATGAAGTTTCTGGAGGATAAGGAGAAAATTGATATTATGGCCTTATTAGTGGATAGCACACCACAACTTAATGAACTCAACTTGACACTGCAAGGACAGAACACCTCAGAGTGTCATTTGATTGCAGCTGTGCAGTCTTTCCAGAGGAAACTGCACATTTTCAAGACTGATCTCCAAAATAGTGCACACACTTCCCATCAGTGAAACATCAAACTCCAGGAGAGAAAAGTTCATACAGAAACTTAATGCAGTTCCAAACTTACTCTGGACTTTCAAGGGTCAGGATGGTAAGGATAGGCCGGCGGTTCATGCCCCCCATGCAGGAACTGTTGCACATGAAGCTCAGGAGGATGGTCGTCATCTCTGAGCCCAACTAAAACAAGCAGAGGAGAAATTAATCTATAAACAAACACATTGGCAGAAGAAAATTGAAACTATTGCCCCTCACAAGGATTAAATGGGGGCAGTCATACCTGCGGGGGTTCATAAGGAACAGTTACACTGTGTCTCTTAGTGTTAGAGTCCTCATAATACTGGGCAAGCTGGCTGCCCTCCACCCTTACCAAATGGCTCCGATGCTCACAGGCTGGACAAAAGACAGATTGAAGGGGTGGGTAGGTAGGCAGGTAAATAAATAAAATAAATATGACTGCTTAAGTTTCAATTTGATCCCATTTTACAACATGGTAAATGCTTGAGGAGTCATTTGTAGAAATAATTTCCTTACAGTCCTCGTTCTGGTGATGGGGACATCGTCTTACTACTTCCGCAACATGCTCTGTTTTCTTATATACTGCTGTAGCCCTGAGAATGGCACCCTGTGGTGGCTCCTTGATGACTCGAACTTCAATTGGGCTAGTTTTTGCCAGCTGACAGTACAGTTTATTCAGAAGCTCTGAAAACTGAGAACAGATGCAGAAAAACATGATCAATGAATAAAAACTAGCAAGAAAAAGCCTTTACACACCATCAAAAAAAAAATCTGAATTCTTGAACTACAAAAAGCTTTATGAATAAAAATGTTAGTTTCTTTTCATCAATGATCATTTAGTTATTTATTAATATACATCACTTTTTGACCTCATTTCCGTCCCCCTTCTGATCTAATTGAAGTCTGTGCAGGAACATGTCCCGTCATGTCAGAGCCCTGCTTTACAACTATACCGCACCTTTCCCACAGACCAGAGCACCAGTTGCAGGAGGCGGGTGTTTCTGGGAAGACCACCCTAACGTCAACCAAACTGGCCAACTACACAGCTCCACTGGATGAGTCACCGCGGAAACAATAAAATCATTGGCTCTTTGAGTGCAATGACTGACTCTGGACCTTAAAATTGAACAAATCGCCACAATGAACGAGAATGCCACCGCAAGCTATACAAAGACTGGACTTATAATGCAATTTCAAGGTAAGATGTGTATTTTTATATCATTTACTTGTAAAAAAGTGTTTCACTTCAAATGCTTTGGATGAGTGCAGGTCATTAAAAAAAATAATATAGACTACTATACTTGAACCATTTCATTTTCAAACCCTATACCTTTTAATTCTGTATTGATAAATTTAACTTTATCCAATGAACAGTAGGACAATTGCTAAAACTGCTGAAGAATTACTTAATGAATAGAAAAATTATAATATAAAAGTGCCATCACTGATACAAGCAGCTGCTGAAATCAGCCTCAACTCAGATGAAGAGACACACGTAAACTTTTTATTATGTTGGGTTGCAGAATAATCTGCTCTCAGTTTGTCACATTTTCATATTATCAAAAAAAATTTGATTTTTACACAGCAGGAATTTCCTTCTGGACAGGGCGAAGATGTTAGTTCATTTTAACTAGCTAAGAAAAAGACTACACACAACCTGGTAGTGGTACGCACAAAAAACCTCCCTAATACAATAAACCACCAACTATATTGAAATATGCCAACAGATATGTATGATTGCAAAGTTTAGAGTGTAGATCAACAAAAACTTACCGTCGATGTCACAGACTTGGCTGTACCAGACTTCTGAAAACGAAGTTCGAAGCCAAATTCCCCTGGATAGTCTGAAGTTACTGGAACCGTGGAGGACGGGGGGTTGACAGCATCTGTGGTTGCCAACACCTCACCACCACCCAACTCAAAAATTCTCTCATCAAACTTATTGAAGAAATGTAAAGAGGAAAAAAAGGAACCAGTGTCACTATATATATATATATATATATTTTAAAGCAATACTGCAATTATTATAAACATTAGGAAATTGTTTTTTAAAAAAAAACAACAACAACAAAAAAAAAAACAACACTTTCTACTGCTGTAATCAAGTTTGAAGAGAGTTTTATTACAAGGCACAAACTTTAATCCTTACCGGCAAATACATAGTTCCTTCTGCTGGCCACAGTTCTTGGGGCACATTATTGGGAGTAGGAATACCGGATAGTGCGGGTGGCATCCTGGAAAAAATAAAGAAAATTAAAGAAAAAATTTAAAAAGGCTATTCTTTATTTAGAGTAAACAAACTTTATTATTATTCATTTTTAAAGCTTTACTTACACACTCTCCCACAGGACACTAAATGAGTCTTGGCTCAAAGGTAAACTCTCAAAACCTTGCTCTTCCATAGTTTCTTTCCCAGGTTTTGCGAAGAGGAAATGAGGAAGAGCAAAGTTTCACAAATGCTGTGGGAATAAAGTGATGAGATTTGTTAATCTATTGAAGTAGATTTGATCAAATAAACATTCGACACATACCAACTTTTATTTATCAGAATTTATATTTTTAAAAAAACAAAAAAAACGACTATTTAAAATGAGCTTGATTTCCTGTTTTCAGCACCAAACCCAAACTTAAAAATAAAAATAGGAGAAGGTAATTTATATGGTCAGTAAATCTTTACTTTTGAGAAGCCATAACAAGGTAATAACCTTGAATCCTTTAATAAATTACGGAAACTGAGATTGAGTTAAATTCGATTACTGTTTAAAACATGCGGTGTGTCAAGTTTAGCAGATCAATCTTTGTTCAAAACTGGTTGCCGACAAACCGGAAATGGTCTTAAAATGAGTAGGCCTGAAGACCAGCTAAGTAGACTTTTAATCCGTTACGTTAAAAATATATAATTACAAAAAGTTTCTATACAGTTTTAAGGTAAACGCACAACTATCACAAGTGTCAAGTACTCAAAGAGCACAAAACGCCATACGACCTGACAACGTTAGCCGTCGTCCATTTTCTATCGAATCGGTGGAATACGCCAATTGAATGAAGCCATCAGTCGTTGGCCAACCAACAACTATAACATAATTTCGACGAAAATAATATCAATCTATCGTTGCATGGTTTTCACAATCACTTAACTAACAACTCTAGCAAAAGGTATATGTGCAATATTCCCAACTCAATTTTATGTTTTGCCTTTGCTAGCAAGCTTTAAGTTAGCATAATAAGCTAATTACGTTAGCGCAACGTTGGACCGACTGACTCGCGGCAGCTAGTTAAACTACTGCAAAACTTTACTTATCGTAAAAGAGGAAAATTTGCACTGTAAGGGTTACTTTAACGTAAGAGATTGCTATCGCCAAAACAGGTACTTTAAACGTTCAGCTATAATCATACAAAAGTGCTGACTTACATGTTACTGTAGAACAGCTGAGCTGAAATTGGTTACGTTCTAGCCAAAATATTTTGAGCTATGGCTGAGCACGTTGTTGGGGATTTCCATCGAAAAAAAGGGGGAGGGGCGAATTTTATTTGCAATACGGTCCAATCAGAGAACGACATGCTCTTACGTCGCAAACACTACGCAACATTACACTACATTAAAAATCGTAGGAATTATTAAACTGGGGAAAGATTACCCTTGAACTTTTATTTTCCTTTTGATGCATTTTAATATAATATCAGTATTTAACGCATACGAAAATATGTAAGTTTTTTACTTAGTTTTTACATTTTTAATTAAAACAACTGTAGACCAGTACAGGGTAATATGAGAATATTAGTCTTGTCCATCATTTATTTCAAACTAATCTTTTTTTATATATATATATTTTAAATTACGTTTTTTCACGGTTCAAGTATTATCAGGATGGGTTTTTAACATTTATTTGGAGAAGGAAGGCTATTTAGGTTCAGCAAGTGATATTTACATTAAGAGGTTATACTCCTGTTGCACCAAATGTGAGCAAAAAATACACAGTCGTGATGCATTAAGTGGATGTAGTTTTATAACAATCAAAACATGGTTTTTATACAAGAGGATCACATCTTTATTTGGCCATACACTGAGTTAGCATTCTGAGGATTGATGACAGTTAGAAATATAGTTTAGATGTGCAAAACTTTTTAAATTAACAAAATTTTAAACAAGACCTTTTATATTTTGTTTTGTTACTCAAGATGCATTACCATGTAGTTAGCTGAAAACACTTGCCAGCAGTATTTCCAGTAAAGCTGTAGCTGTAGCAGCTAAGTAGTTTATTTCTGATAAATTAAGCCACAGTTCCTTTTCTATCCAGTTAGGTCAGAGGTTAACTCTGAAAGGGTCTCTCAAGTGAGCAGGGTCAGGGTCTCACTCAAAGACTGTTGGGGTTGCATTCCTCTTGCAGGATCTGGTCATGTTGCTTCTTATGCAACATACATAGTTTTATACAAAACCAGAGTTTAACCTTAGCTTGATTTACACTTCAACACTGAAATCTTTTTATATTCTGTCTCAACAGGTTGGATGATGCTGCCTGAATAGTGTCACCTGTCATTCAATGCTTCACTGATAAGATAAGCTTCTACACCCTTGGTGCCTGGACCTGTGGAGAAACTACAGCTGTGGTGGGCAATTTTTGCCACAGTGCATGTCAACCGGTGTCACATCCAAATAGACTTCTCTGAAAATTTGTTCTCATCCATCCCTCAGAGTGCATTGCAGTTACTGGTGCCACTTTGGGGATCTGTGGCTGTTTGACCTTTGAATGAATGTGCTCACGGAGCCAGTGAGTCCTCTCTGAACTTCTTTTAGTGTGACACTGCACAAAGATACAAAACAGACCATTATTGTATCATTGTAATGTTGCTGTATTAAATTGAACATATCCATGTTGTCTAATTTAATATTTGCTTGAATTTTGCATGCTAGTAGGTATGTATTGATAACAAGTAGTGAGATTTAATACTATTCCAGTGGTTATCAAACCTAAATCTAAGACTATATCTAAGCCTAAGCGGCCTCTATTGTTTGCTTCAAACTGGTATGTTGACAGCTTGGATTAAAGAAATTTTTTTAGGTTTTTTTAAGCTCTTTACAAGTAGTATTTATATTCAAAGATCAAATCTTCCCACCAATGAAAAGGTCATATTATCAATGAACAAAACAGGTTTTTTATTCCTGTCTTTTGGGTCCAGATAACATGGACTGGAGCCCCTTTTTCCCATATAAGGGATAGTTAGCGTTATTACGTCTTGCTTTGCTGTGTTAACTTAAAAGAATAGCATAACATTTTGGAAGATATGTTCATTTGTTTTCCTGTTGAAAGTTAAGCTTTGTGTCACTCAGTAAATTCGAAGCTAGTTAGCTTAGCTTTGCTACAAAATAGACTGGGGAGAAGCCTGCATAATGCACAAGTATGAAGCCAACAAAACCCAATGCCAGCAATTGTTCTGTAAAGTTAATTAATGTTCATCACCTTGAGAACATGTGACATATCCTGATTGGGAGTAAATTTAGTGTCATTGTGCACTAAATGCCCTTCAGTGGTTAGATTTCAAAACAATTTAGAATTTAATTTATTAAAGAAATATATTTTTAATATCTAAGCTTTGGACTTTTCATTAATAACATGCTAGATCACCCCTTTTTACTTTTGCTTGAAAGTCAATGATTTCCAAAAACAATATATAATCTTGACACACCAGATGATTAGTTTTCCATTTCATCCACCTTAAACAACCTAATATACAAAGAAAGTGGTGTAATTTCTCATTTTTGTTTTTGGCAGCAATGAATTGTGATTATTGACAGAAACATATTAATATTCTAAGTGAATAAATTAAGGTCACGATCATTAAAAACTGGGTTTCAAACACATTTTAATGAATAAATTGTCACAGACTGATATGTGGTGAAGAGCATTTTACACAGTTCTTAGCTATCTGGATATCCCTCTTCTGTCACTTTCAACACAGCGATCTGCACTATTCAATGAGGAAAATAAGCATTGAACACCCTGCTATTTTGCAAGTTCGCCCACTTAGAAATCTTCGAGGGGTCTGAAATTATCATCGTAGGTGCATGTCCACTGTGAGAGACATAATAAAAAAAAAACATATCTACCTGAAATCACAATGTATGATTTTGTAACAATTTCTTTGTATGATACAGCTGCAAATGAGTATTTGAACACCTGAGAAAATCAATGTTAATATTTGGTACAGTAGCCTTTGTTTGCAGTTACAGAGGTCAAACGT
>JBAMHW010000005.1:12267531-12283718 GCA_037177495.1 Rhadinocentrus ornatus | reverse complement strand
ACGGATGGAGTGAGGGATTCTGGTGTCCCTCGCAAGCTTTCCTCCCCCCAACCAGAGAACCCCAAAAGAACAACCGAGGTATAAGTCCGTGGGGTGGGCGTGGGTATACACTAGAGACACAGGGATTGGAAAAAAAAACAACAAACAAACAAAAAAACTGAAACATGTTCCTTCTAATCCATAGATTATACTGGTCTGAAATCCTGGTTTCCAGAATGTGAGCCTAAAAATATTTTCCCTGTATTTAACAAAAGCCTAAGTCCCAAAATAAGCTATATCTTAGACTCCATAAAAATACGTTCATCCTTTGATATCAATATTCCACCTTAAATCCATTTACTTGACCAGACAGCCCCATAACGGCCATCATCAGGTCTTGTGGCAGCACAATAAGAGCAATCGTATCCCCTCCAGTGTTCCAACCTTCCTAACCCAGGGTTGCACAGTTAGTGTGGGGTCCCACCTCTATCCTAGGGTCGTGTGAGTGGGCAGTCACTCTGTTGGAGCTTGGTCTGTTGTGGCAGATTCCTATGAAGGGGATGAAGGGTGAGGTGTCACATCTCAAGATTCACAGAAAGTTAACCCATTTAAAATAATGCAGCTCCTTACCCCAGGTGATTTTGGAGATTTAGGAGGGGTTTTTGGCGAGGTCTTTGGTGATTTTGATGCAGACTTCAGGTCTGCTGGTTTTGACGTCTGTGGTGGCGTGCCGTGTTCTGATGCAGACTTCTCTGTATCATTCTGCATCACAGAATAATAAACGGTTGATTCTTGCAACTAAAACAGATTTGATTTTTAGAATAGAACGATCATTGTTAGACATCTTAATTTGAACTGATGAGGAATGAGAAATTCTACACCAATTAAAAACCTAAATCCATCTAAAAATGCTTCTTGTAAAGGAGGAGTTATTTCAATGAGCTTGGTGGTGTCACCATTTTCTATAATGCTAAACCAACTACCTTGCAACCCTGCTCTTAGAAGCTTAAAAATCAGGTAATTGATTCAAGGCTGAGAACAAGACTTGGATTTGAAGAACGCATAAGGAGCCTGATGGTTTAAATAAAAAAATAAAATTTCTGCACTGATTCTTCAGCCGTGTTTGGGGAAACACTACAACAAGTTTACTGAACTACCACCTGATGCATTTTACCATCCATAAATAATGAAAATCACACTTGCTTTTGAGGCAGAAGACTCAGAATGCCTTTGCCTGCGTCGTCTAGATGGACGGCGTTGTTTCTGGCCTTGGCCTTCTGCTGATTCTCCATTGGTTTGGGGGCCCTCAGTGGCTTCAGTAGCCTCCACCTGCTTCTCCTCGCCCAGCTCCTGCTTCTGGGTGTCCTCTGGAGAAGAAGGCTTATCATCTGTCGACTGATCAGGAGGTGGGCGAGGACGGAATGGTCTGAGTTAATGGAAGAGGGTATTAAAATTCAAGTAGAATACATACTTCAAGTGTCCAGGACCCCCCACCCCCTCCGTTTCCTTAAAGAAAAGGGGGAGTAACAAATACCTGCGATAAGGGCGCCAGAATCTGCGTTGTGGTGGCCTCTGCTGCGTTTCTTCACCCTCTTCAACTACATCCTTCTGTTCTCCAACTTCACCCTGACAAAATTCAACCAAACCACCATTACAGCAGTTTCTTGTGATATTTAACCTTTTTTAATTTCCCATTATTCCACTGTGTCTCAAACTTGCCCTTTAGGAATGACTGTTTAATCAGCTGACTGAGTAAAATATTGTTATTATTAAAAACACTCCTTTTATTCATTTATTTTTTGCCATCTTCTAATAACTGATTTCCAAATGCTATCTAAGTTTACATTTTGTGTCTGCTGCCGCGGTCTTCGAGGCCTACGGCGGCGCTGTTGTGGCCTTACTGCCCCATCCTCCACCGATCCATCTGTCTCAGGAGCAGGAGCTTGGCCATCAGCTGGCTTGCTCAGGTCACCGGGCCGAGGGTTGCGGGGAAAGAATCGTCTACGGAAACGGCGTTTGTTTGGGGCGTAGCGGCTGCCTTTAACTGGAACACCCCCTGGACCAGTCACATTGGCTGCCTCTGAACCCTGAGGGAAGGACACATGGAAAAGAAAGATGATTTTCCTAACATATTAAAAATTACTACATTGTACTTTAAAAACATCCCTTAACCCTTACCTTAGCTGCTTCAATTACGTCAAACTCAACAACTTCCCCATCTCCAACACTGCGAAGGAATTTCCTAGGATTGTTTTTCTTTATAGCAGTCTAAGGAAACATGTTTATCATCAGAAGGGGAATGGATCAATACGTGTAAATATTGAAGCTTTGCTCTCACCTGATGAACAAAGACATCTTCTTTAGTGTCATTTCTGTAAGAAACACCTCAATGTTAATAGTGGCCAAGGATTGCATTTTAACCATTAGGATACTTTCAGTTATTGACAAAAAAATACCTGTTAATAAAGCCATAGCCATTACGCACGTTGAACCATTTCACTGTGCCTTGCACTGATGTGGCTGCAACGGAATTGTATTATTATTAAGAGTAAATAAAAAAAAAAAATCACGAGACAAAAGGTGTGGAGGCAGTCAGAACAGCCTACTGTTATCTTTGAATTACTAGCAACTTGGCTAACATCAATCATTAACAGCAAGGCTTGAAACCAGGTCACGGGAAAAAGTGCTGAACACCCTAACATTTTTCAAAAAGAAAATCACACAAAAAGCTATTCTAACTTACGCGATAAGCATCCACGTTAAAAACAAAAAATATATATTAATTGGTACTTCTGCCATTTAGTAAGATGAGTTGCAGCTGCGAGAGGGCGCGCGCACAGTTGATAGGATTAAATTTAGGTCAAATGGTCGTACTGTCAGGTTAGCAAGCTCTGCTACACCAAGATCTGTTTCCATTTTAACTTGCGCAAAATTTTATTAAACAAGCAATAGGCGACAATTACGGAAATCAAGTAAAAAAAATTCATTTAAAATTTTTTTTTAACATTTTTTTAATGTTGTCAAATACCTGCTATGATGGCGTCCATGTGGGCCAGGGGTTTGACATTATTGGTTTTAATAATTGTGCAGCACGCGTTGCACACAAAACCCTGAACATACCGTGGAATCGCCATGTCTCATTGTGATCCGCCGATTCATTTTCGGGCTTTACATTGATTTGGCTACCAAGTAACTCTCCCACATGTCAGCGAGTCAAAAATGGCAAGTGTCATGTCAAACGAACTCGCAAGCCTTTAATCACTGCTTAAAACTAATTATACATACCTATGACTTTCCTCTCGGGCTGCGGTTTCTCATCCACCGGTACAGGTGGTGGAGGGCTCTGCAGCTCGACGTCGCTCATGCTCGCTGTCGGATGATTCTTGTGTTAATGCTCAATCCCCTCCCTCCTACTCCTCACGAAACTTTTCCACCCACAGCGGCTAAGTTTTTATCCTGACAGCCCCTTGGGTTGCCACATGGAAGCCGCGCCCTCATTGGTTTCACAAGAGCTCGAGCTTGAATCTGATTGGCCATGCGAGGTCGGCAATTGGGAGGGAAAAATTGACAGGTGGAAGTCAGGTATGGCTGAGAAGTGCCTGATTTATTATTATTATTATTTATTATTTATTTTTAAGTACTGGAAGTGCAGGCTCTGGTGTGAGAAGTTTGAGAGTTTATGACGAGCCAGGCAGAGTTCATAATTATGAATATAATGTAAAATGTTCAAGGATTTTCTCTTTGTCACAATAGGCTTTTAGACTTTTTATGATAAATGGCAATGTGACTGATTGGCTTTAAAGTAATAAAAAAACATTTGCAACAAAGGTTTAAAACAAGTCTTATTATTATTATTAGTATTATTATTATTATTATTATTATGATGATGATGATGATGATGATGATGATGATGAATGATCATAAAATAATCAGAACCATGGATCCTTGTTTGCATTTTATGACTGGGATATGAATATTTTTCATGCAGCTGCATTTTCTTTTCTCAACTCAGGGAGGACTTGTTGCAGCTCCACATGGAAAAAAATCTCCCCAAAGTGAACTTTCATAGTGGATACAATTGCTGAAGATGTGTAGACTGGCTTTATATTATAATTTTAGCTGTGTACAAATAGCCTCCTTGACTTTTAAAAGGCAATCTCTGTGAAGAGATGCTCACTGTTGGGTTTATGTTCCTTTACTCTTACATGCAACTTCATCTGACAGCAGTAATACAAATTTTATTTTCTCTTTAAGTGCTACTCACATAGGTCTTTGGAGTCTAATTTCACAGCACTAAATTTAACTTACCCTGTCAGACAACAGCCGAGTTCAATGACATCATTCTCTGCACACTTGTCATAAGTCTTTTACTAGACAAAACGATTTGGGAGTGCAGCCTAATTATTGGTCACAAAAGAAACTGCAAAAAGACAAACACACACACTGACGATTTAGTAGCAATGAGGAATGCTTTCAGTAATGCAATTAATATTTAAAAATAAACATTTGAATCATGTTCAAGACTTACTTGCACTTTCATAAACTTTTAATCTATTGTTATATACTGAAATATGCAGTAGGCTTTCATCACATCTGGAGCTCTAATGGGAATGTAGTAAAAACATGTCTCATGATAAATAATACAGATGTTAAATTTAGAATTTTTGAATATTTACTTCTATTACTTTTTTTTGCTAAATCTATGTTAATATCTGTTTAATGATTTACTGGATAAATAAATGCGATAAACTGAATAAGAATCAGAACTTAAGAGGTCCATAATAATAATAATAATAATAATGACCAAGAATGAAAAACTACGCATGCGCACTAAATGCCAAATTGTCGAGGTTTCTTAATGGGCATTCGTATGGAAAGCGGCATCAAGCTGCTTTAAAGCAGTAATGACAAGATAGGAAAAGCTGCAGCATCACCTTCAATGTAAAATTAGGTTATGTTGAAAGACAATAAAAAGTTTTAAACCTCTTTTTTTTTACATTTTATTCATGATATTACAAACAAAACCATACCTATAATGTAGCCTAGCATAAATCTACATTATGCAGATTATGCAAGGTTCTTTTTTCTAGAAATTCATCTTTAACTAATTTTTTTTTATACCCAAGTGTCATTTGACAGCTTCAAAACTATTAATGAACAGCACTCTGTAGAGTAATATTAAAACAGCTATAATATTTCTTATCTAAAATTATTAGACTTGTTTTAGATAATGATAGAAAATGGACATGTTCCTGATGATGGCTTGAAATAATCAGTAGTAATTATTGTTACTTCACACGCAATATCACAGCATTCCAAGTGTAAGATATTTTTGCACTTCTATAAAACTTCTGTAATATGTAATTTTATTTATTAATTTATTTCTACCTCACTTATGGGGCAGGTTCAGTCTCAGTTTTTAATTAAGCCAACACATTATTGTACACAAAATAAAACTTTGTTAACTTTGCATCCTCTGCTAACAGTCTTTATGAGATATTTGCCTGTGCAAATTTTATCAGCATCTATTTGGCCCAGATATCCATTTGGGCAGGGGTCACCAACTCCAGTACTCAAGGGCCATTGTCCTACAGATTTTAGATGTTTCCCTGCTGCAACACACCTGATTCAAATCAATGGGTCATTAACAGGCTCCTGCAGAACCTGATGACTAACTGTTGGTGAACCATTGCATTTAAACCAGGGAAATATCTAAAAACTGCAGCACATCCCTCAAGGAGTTAGTGACCCCTGTATTTGGGTATTCTGTTACTGTGATACTTGCTTGGTTTGTCAGGGGTGTGGGGATTTAGGCCAGTTTGGCTTGAGAAAGTGGTACATTTAGCCACATTAAGGGGTGGAGCAGATGTAATGTGATATTATGGTTCTTGGGAACATACAGAACTGATTAAATATTAACTATTTAACCGAGCCTTAATAGGATAATTGTGGCACCAATCCGGAATACACGGGAATTAAAGATATTGAAATGGCTTGTACTCTACCCCCCCCCCCCTTTTTTGTTTTTGTTTTAACAATTTTATTTACTTTTTATTTGATCACGGGGAATCTGTCACGAATTTACAATAACAAAGTAATAACTTTATATTTCAGTGGGGCATTTATTGTTACATGTCCAACAGGAAGTCGTGCTCTTATATGTTTTATTTCTTTTAGTGTGTCCGTTGTGTCCGGGCGGCGGTGGGGAGCTGGATGAGGGAGAGACAGGGAAGGGTACAGACATACGTATATGTAGCGGGGTGCAGGGCTTTGATCCTTTTCGGCCCGGTGGCTGACTTTATCGGTTGTATACCTCTATAGGAGGTAAACAGCTATTTTGATTGCACACAAGGAGAAGAGGAGAGTCGAGTGGAAAGGGCTGGAATGAAAGAAAAATAAAACAGATAGCTAAAAGCTAACTAAAAAAAAAAAAGCCCCACCGCAAAGGAGCTACCAAGCAGGGAAGACACCGGACCAGCCAGACGACCAGTTAACACGGACATCGAAAGCAGAGAGGAGGAGGAATTAAAGGGAGAAAGACTGACAAGTGACACAACAGAGGATACCCATTATCACTAGAGTAAGTTCCTTGTCAAAACATCCAATAGACGGGCCGTGTTTGCGCCTGAGCAGATGAGTTATCCCATGCACATGTCTGTCTGAAGCGATGTTATGACATATTCTCTCTTAATTGTCAGATTTAGCCTACCAGAGGACCACCTGACCACCCGACGAACTGTTCAAGTCTTATTAGGAGTTTTGTACTCCTTCATATAGCGAAAATGGAAAAACACCAGATGTTTGTTCGCCTGCATCATCGTTTCAAGTTTTTGAACCTTCCAAGAGTTGACTGTATTTAACTATTTGACTGATTTCGCTTGCTCTTGCAAACACTTGCTCTAGGCTGCAAGTCATCCCTCAATCTACTGTCTCGAAGCGCTGGTGTTTGAGTATTAGCTTAGTCATTATTGTACAGTAGCGGGCCAGAATTCAATCATTTCCACTTCTGTGGGCGTGTAACCCGGCGTCGGAAGAGTCTCATAGGTCCCTGTTATTATCACGAGGGGTTTAACTAAAGTCATTAAAATGTTGTCATATCGCATCGGAAACTTGAGTCTCTTCCCAGGGAGGACCTCGGCCCGAAAGCAGTCTGCGCGTATGGATGCGGGGACACATGTTACAGCTGACGGGCCGTGGCACGCGCAGTACGCAGTCAGTAGGCCGCAAACAGACCCGTCTTCTCAAGACTGCGGACGTACTTTACAACAGAGCCCAGGGTGTGACTCGCCGCATGTTAGCTTAAAGCATGTAAGGGTTTATGATGAGGAAGCAGTGAAATTAGCCGCGCAGAAAGACACCTGTTTGATTTATTGGTTATTAGCGCACATTAGCGGCACTAGTTTAACGTGTAACCAGGCGACCGTTCATCCTTTTTAAGAATTAATCATTAAAAGTTGCGTTGGTTCACTTGTTTTCTCTAAGTAACATTGTTTATCGAAATATGTGTGTACGTTTCACTAAAGTAAAAGTGTTTGTTTTAGTTAACGGTCACTTACATGTCCTCGTGGCAGGTAGCCGGGCAGCAGTACCAAGATTAACAAGTTTAAAAAAAAAAAAATACGTTTGCCATTTAGTTATTTTTTACCTGTTCAACAGTATGCTTCAGCCAGGTTTCTATTGCTATAATAATAATCTCATTGGCATAGAATGGAAGTCATTCCCTCTGCTCCCCAAGTTTTAATTGGACTCACCAGCCATTTCCAACTAGTTCTGCTAAAATATTGGCAGATGTTCACCAAGCAACGCTGTCTGCTCTTTGTCATCCTCTTTTAATTCAGTATCCTTTATTAATTTACCCATCGATTAGGCAAAAGGTCTGGAATTTAGTCCAAATGTTGAAGTTCATACTTTGAAGCTACCACTGTGATCCCAAAAGAGAGCAGAAGCATTAGTAGAGGCCATATCAACAATCTGGCACATTCTTTAATAAAACAGTGGCAATAAAAGAAAAGGCATTCATTACCATGGCAGAGACAAGTAAATTGTGACACAATGCTTTTCATGACATCCAGCCAAATGAGTCACACAGTACAATAGGAGAGCAATGGAAAGACCCACATGCAAACAGCTGCAGTAAGGGCCTGTAGAGCTTTGTAATAGTGGAAACCACTATTTGGTGATGTTAATGGCTTCAAATTTCAGGCATTGATTGCTTGTAAATGATTCTTTACAAAATTTAAAATAAGTACTTATTTGAATATTATGTAAATATGTTCAGTTGTATTGAAGTCCTTGAAATAAAACCCAAAACCCCTCATCCAATTTAGATGTGAGAGTTTATTTTATGAACGTAGCATCAATAAGTTTTGGTAAACACATAAAGAACAAAAATTGTGTCTGTATGTGTACCTTTTCTTATCCAGCAGGCATGGCAGATGCAGAGCTGGACTTCCAGACAGGGGATGCAGGCGCATCCGCCACCTACCCAATGCAGTGCTCTGCCCTGCGCAAAAATGGCTTTGTTGTGCTGAAAGGTCGCCCCTGCAAGATTGTTGAGATGTCCACCTCAAAGACCGGCAAACACGGTCACGCTAAGGTCAGTAAATCACTGAAGTTCTGTGACACAGTGTTTACAGATGATCAGATTTTAGCAACAAACATTTTTTTAACTAATAGGGGAAAGAAAAGCAAATTGCTGTGCTACTAACTCATAGCTGAAACAAAGAATATTTTTTTCCAATATGGAAACTTTTTCTTTTAATGTCATTGGGGAAGAGAAAGACAGAGGAGAAGAGCCAGGAAGTTATCCATGTACTCTCAATCCAATCAATTCAGTCATTAATATTAATGCACATTAATGGAGACTCTTAGTACGAAAATATCTCTGTGTGTCTGTTTGGCTGCAGTTTTCATACTCGAAAAGAAAAGCTGAAGAAACTCAATCGAAACAAGATTGAGCTTTGTTGAGCCATATGTTTTTTTTCCTCTATAATTAATTCTTTTCTCTTGTTTTGTACTTTTGCAGGTTCACTTGGTTGGTATTGACATATTTTCTGGTAAGAAATATGAAGATATTTGTCCTTCTACCCATAACATGGATGTCCCCAACATCAAAAGAATGGATTATCAGGTGAGATCCACATCTACAGCATTTGCTCAAGTCCAAGTCTGACATCACATTGTTACTGCAGAGTCTCAAAACCACCAGCTTTACTAAGAAATTAATGATGTTATGACAAAGATCCAGACCTTTTTTATTTCTAGTATAAGGTTATGAGGAGTATGTTAATTTTTCATTACTTGAAAATGATACTTAGGGCTGATATTATAATAATTATCACTAATGAATGCTGCTGTTAAGTAGTCAGCAGTAATTTAGAAATTAGGAAATTCCTTTGAATCTCCAATTTTTGGAAAGATAAGGATGCAAAGACAGAAGAGCAGCAGGCAGAAACTAAAAACGGGACACTGCTGTTTATTTTATGGAGACATACCATGTTATGTGTCTTCTGTGGTTTTATTATATCAAATTATTATACTATTATGTGTATTAAGCAATGCGGTACACTGCAAAGGACCACCCACAACAAGAGCAATAACTAGAGCAAAGACTTTAAATAGATGGTTAATATAAACCATGTAAGACAAAAACAGGTTTCCTTCATGGTAGTTCCTCAAAAATGATGAGTGGAGGCTAGAGATGTAGGTAGGTATTTTCCTAACTATGCCTTTACAATATACAACAACGTGCCTTTTTTTGTTCTTTAGAGAAGACCGTCTTAAAGAATCACACAGGTGCAGTGGTGAGTGCATTTGTTACAAAGCATATTGCAGCATGACAGGTAGAATTCAGCTGTAAAAAGCATGAATATAAATAATATTAATTAACTCTGGCAGAGAAGAACGATGTACAGTTTTCTTTCTCACTGCAAAGGGAAAACACTTTCTTTTTTTTATGAAAAAAGCACAGTTTAGGTCTGACCTTGTCTCAGCCCCTGCAGGCTGGAACAGCTTACAAACGGACCCACCTTTAAAAAAAGAGATTTTGTAATCTTAATGGGATTTCCCATGTAAAGTAAAGGTTAAATACATTTTTTTAAATAGTAAACATAAACAATACAAAATATCTTTTCTTCAAGTTTTATGCTGAGATATTTTTGGGAAGTGATTTGTGGAAGAATTAAATAAAGAAGCAGCCTTCTTGCTTAGTTTGTCTCTTTATGTCCCTGGCTCTGATGCTGCTGCCCCGACAGATGCCTGCAAAGCTGATTGCACTTTCAACAACGTACTTATAAAATATATGTTGAGTGATCTTAGCTTCCTTAAGAAGCAGAGTCTACTTTGTCCCTTCTTGAAGATGCCTCTGTGTTGCATTTCCAGTCTAGTCTCTTGTCTAGCTAAACTCCAAAGTTCTTGTATTTCTCCAATATCTTACTCCTTTTAAACCACCAGGCTTTGCACAAACTGTCACCTATTAATCATTCAGTTAATGTAATATGAGGTAGAACACTAGACATAAAAAGAGTATCAAACTATTTGCAACCCACTGAAAAGCTGACAGGTGCGGGTGTGATTTCTCAAGTGTGAGCTGATTGTGGTGTGTCCTTTTGTAAGTAGACATCCTTGGTTGAGCTAAAATATTACAGATAGCAGGAGAGTTTTTATTAATCAGAGGCAAACTTCTAAAAAAAGTGTGTAAAATCTAATCTAAAAGGAAACCGGCTGATCATGTAGCAGACATTTTGACATGCCATAGAAGCAAAATCACAAGTAAAGTCCTAAAAAAATTAAATGAGTAATACCTGATGGTGTAGCTTCAATGTCCAGCTATTGTGCTTGTTGGCACACTGTCCCACTGATCTGGCTTTTGTTACGTTCTGTTTACTTGGAATTTCTAAATTGATATAGTCAGCAACACCAGTTGTATTATGCTGTATTTTGTGCATGCAAACACTGTTGCAACCCATCTGCACAGTAAGCTGGGAAGTATGTTGTGTACGACTGATTTATTGAAACCGAAATAGTAAAACTTGTGTTAATAAACAGCATTTTACTGTAGTTGATTTAATTTGAAGCCATGGTGGATTTTTAGCTCAAGGTTGGTGAGGATCCGCTGATTTTTTTTAAACAGAAATCTGCCTCTGAGAGATGTGATGATCACAATAATGAATCATTTTTGATAAAAATGATTTCTTTAAAATCAGAATATATCTTCATCTTTGTCAAAACCTGCTCTTTGCCAAACACCTGACAAAAGCAACGTTTTGATGGTTCTGCTACATTAGTGTGTTACCAGGTGCTCATTTTAAAATTGTGATGCAATTTTAAAATGAGCACACTGACTGTGTGTTTGTGCACCGTTAACAGTTTCAGTCAGGCTCTTGTTGCAGTTGCATGTTTTTTTTTATCTTTTAGCTCATTTTATTTTGGTGTGTTGTTGTGTCTGTTAGATGAAAAAGGATTGTTTTGGCTCTGTCACAGCTGTCATCAGTCTTGCTTTCAGAGAAAAGTCTTCATTTAACCTGGTGGCAGTTCAACGTGTCAGTGGCGTGGGTCAATGACTCTCCCGATGCTTATCTATAATATTTTGCATCAGCAATCTGACTAGGTCAGACATGGTAACACACAGTACATATGACTTTCAACATAATAAAGGTGTGAATTGCTGCGGTCTCATTACCAGATTAATTTACATTTTTATTTAAACATTGCTTCATAAAGTCATATTTTGTAAATTCATGCATACAGGTTTCTAAACAGGGATTATTCGCAACCTTTGTTCTTGGTTAGATTTTCAGGATGAAAATACATAAATAAATTAATAATTAAAAAAATAAAATAATCAGTATTTACAATAAAACGTAAGACGTCAAAAGCAGGAAGCACCATAAGTATAGAGATGGGGAGAGGAAAAGATAAAAAAAAAAGAAAAGGTTAATGTCACATGTTCAGAGAAATCCAAGTGATCTAAACAAAGAAAGAAACAAAGAAGGTAAAAAAAAAAGGTCCGTGCATGATGGTGTGTGGTGGTTAGTATTGTTGCCTTGCAGCAGCAAAGCTCCTGACTGGGTCCTTTCTGTGTGGAATTTGCATATTGCATATTCTCCCTGTGCATGTATGGGTTCTCTCTGAATACTAGGGCATCTTTTTTTTTTTTTAAACCAACAAACAAAAACATGTTAGTTCAATTAGTGATTTTAAACTCACTCTAGAAGTGAGTGTGAGTGGTTGTTTGCCTTTGTGTCAGCCTACTGATGGACTTGTGACCTGTCCAGATTGTACCCCGTCTCTCCCCTGACAGCAACTGGTGTATGTTGGGATTTCCTGTTCTTACTGTGTGGATAAGAAGCTTTTTGCCATATCAAACCCGTTATGCACTGGTGAGGAGAACTTGATATGTTACCAAAAAAGGTATTTAGTATTAACACTGCTGGTCAAACAATATGGACACAAACATGATGTAGTAGCATAGCATGCCAAACTGGAAAGTAAACAATACAGAATATCTTGGGTAAGTGAAGCCATACAGCCCCAGTGTTCCCATACAGCTATGCATGTCAGGAAGCTCATGTCTGCATATTCTCTAATCAGTCGTGGAATCGACTCTGACATATGGCAGTGGAAACAGTTCAACAGGGCAGAGCTGCACAAGAATACTGTAAATTGTCTGTGTAATGAAGACTAGATTTTAATTTAATACAGAGCAAAGAGCCTGAAAGGACCATGCCTCCAGGTAATTTATCATTCTGATTATTATTCCTCTCTCTCCACTTCCAGCTGATTGGGATCCAAGATGGCTACCTGTCCCTGCTCCAGGACAGTGGGGAGGTGAGAGAGGACCTTAAGATTCCCGAGGGAGACCTGGGAAAAGAAATCGAGAGCAAGCATGAAGCTGGAGAGGAGATCCTGGTCAGTTCTGCTGCCTCAGTGATCACTCTAATTTGCTGTTTTATATATTTACAAAAAAAAGAAAAAGAAACCCTGCTTTTATTACTTCTTACTTTTCAGATCACTGTTCTAAATGCAATGGATGAAGAAGCTGCAATTGGCATCAAAGCCTTTGGTAAATAAGCCACTGCAGGTAAATACAGAGCTGCAGCTGTTCTCTCACCCCACAACTACCGCTTGACCCAAGCCTGCCCGAAGAGGAGAGTGTTATGTAAAATTATGTATGTGTGCGTGTGTGTCCGGGGCCACCAGCATGTGCCATGCCAGTGCAGTGTGTGTGATGCCATGTTCTGCAGCAAGGGGAAGGCAACTCCAGCCATCATGTTCCAGGCTGTTACTGAGGTTTGTCATTCAGATTGGACCTTTAAGAATATAAATCACCATTTTATGTTGTTATTTTTACATTTCTGTGCATCCACTATACTGGAAATATCTGTATTTGTCATATTAATACATTGCTTAATTATATTTTTATGTATATACATGTTTGAATTAGACATGTAGTGACTGTTGAGCAGTGTGCCACTGTGGATTTGCCTACCCCTTAATATACCTTTTCTTTCATTTTAACACTTTTATGAGCATGTGTAACATTTTATGTAGCACGATGGAATGTGAGCTTACTGTATGGTTCATACTGTATTTTGGAGCAATGTTACAATTTTTTCTTCTGTGGGTTGCACTTCATTTTACAGCCTCATCATAGACACTTTGTCCTTTTCCCCTAAGAAACAGCTTGTAGTTCTGTTAGGCCAAACTGTTTCATGCACTTTGTTTTCTACTCTTCACCCTCAAACTGTGGGCTGTAGAATTAAGTGTCCACAAAATATGTGCATAAAGAAGTTGTGCAATGTTGACTAGTTATAAAAAAAAAAAATCAACAAAGAACTAATTAAAATGTGGTTTCTCTCATGTTTGTTTATTTAAGCATCTTCCTTTTGTGGTTCCTGACTTCCTTCCTCTTTCTTGTTATTTCTCCCCTTCCCTTGTAATTCTGTTTCAGGGGCAAGCGTGATGCACTGGACCTGGGGAAAAGGAGGGGATATTGCATCGCCAATGCTTTTCGCCCTCTTTTTTCTTTCTGTCTATGTTTTTAATATTTTGTCATTTACTTTCTGATCCTTCTTTGGGCTGAATAAAAGAGAAAATGAGAGTACGTACAGCACACAGTCTAACCTCACCCGAGTCCAGCTGTGTAGATGACAAAGCGAAGTAGTGGAAAGTCATTTAGGTTTCAGTTGGTCAACAAATATTCTGTAGCTGCCCCACTTTAAGGGCAAGTCGTTTATAATATCCCAACTGGGTTTTTTATTTGTGTTCCTAATATATCAAGGGCTTTAACTCAAGCTCTGCTTTGTTCTTCTGAGGCTTGTTCAGCAGGTGCCATGCAGGATAGAATACATGACTTGATTTTGTATTTCTGCATGTCACTATTCCTTCAGCAGATCTGAACGAGCCCCTCCCTCTACTGCTTCAGCACCAGAAACTTGTCTATAAACTGAGGTTGTCAAGATGGTGCAAGGTTCTACTTTCTACAACCTGAAAGCTCATAAATGTGGCAAAGAGCTGAAGATTCCTAAAGGCCTTTAATAAAATGTATTTAATTTGTTTATTTAAAAGATCTCGACGGATACCCTCACAAAGCTGTTTGGAGAAATCAGTGGGCTCGCAAACTTCGATTACAGGAAGATGACTTGTGGCTGTTTGGTATCTTTTACTTGTGTTCATACATCCGGTCCAAACTTCTGCAGAATGTTTCCATGGCCAAAAATAAATAAATAAAGATTAAACAAACTTGATGTGGTTTAATGTTTATTAAGCAACATTTATGCAAAAGATTCAAATTAGAACAGATCTAAATTTGACTTTTGAGACTTGTGTACAAATGCTGGATTTGTGGTAACCAAAGTAAGACACTGTTTAAGTCTTAGAAGTGTTCATCAATGTGTGACCAGTAATAAAATTATTTAATTTACATATTTAATAGTGAACCACTAAAGTAAAAAAAAAAAAAAAGTTTCCTCTATTCTATATACTCTATATTTTTTTGTGAGAAAAGTCATCACGGACACTGGTGTGACTGAGAACATGAAAAGGTAGTGGGCCATGAAGTCTAGGTTATCAACAGACCATATGCAAAATATCCTATTTTTTTCCAAGTAGTCTTTATTTAAAAACATGGAAAAATTGGGGTTTTAATGCTCATAGAAGCAGGCAAGGTTGAGACAGGTGTTTAGCTTTGTCTAAACTCGTGAAAGCATTCTGTACAATGAATAAAACAAATCATATGGCATAATCCAACAAAAGCTTTTTTCTTTTTTTCTCCTCTTTTTTTTTTTTTTTTTGAAAAGTTTATCTGTTAGATGTCCAACAGAATTTCCAGACTTTTGAAAGACTGAAAATGGCTGAGAGTTACTTTCCATGGTGGTAGAACCTCTGCCCACTCTGGCTGTGGGAAAGGAAGCTGTGACGAGGGGCACCCTGTGGAGAGCTCTGGAACGGGGCCTGACATTAGAAAGATACATGATCAGTTTTCTTTTCCTTAAACAAGAAATACAATCCCAACACTGTAGCACAAAAAAAAAGTCTAGCATCAGAAGGCATACAACTACAAACTTGAAGACTGGAATTGAAATGTGGCTAATTATACCCAAGCAGAAGGAACGTTACTTGCTAAATTGCTTTGTGAATGAACCACTTTCTCCACTGGATGAAAACTGAGTGGAGTTAAGAGGGAAAGAAGGACAGCGAGTTTTCACCTTAGCTGTAGGGATCTGGACCATGGGTGTGGGCAGCAGGCCCGGAGCAGAAGGATGCATGGCAGAGGGATGCATGGGCCTCAAACCACCCTGAAAGGAAAGAGATGGAACAAAAATGCTGCAGTCAGTCATCAGTTATGACAGGAGAGCAGGTTTAGTCTCATATAGTATTTATGACAATATAGATAATGTTTTTCAACCAACTATACAAAGCATAATTGACAGTTTGTAGCTATTTATACAATTTAACCATGGCACATTAAGAAAGTGCATGTCATCATCTAGCAAACTAATAAAACTAGAATCAAGGATTAAGCCCCAAGTGGAGGAGTTCACATATCTCAGGGTCTTGTTCACGAGTGAGGGAAGGATGGAGCGTGAGATCGACAGGCGGATCGGTGCCGCGTCTGCAGTGATGCGGACGCTGCATCGGTCTGTCGTGGTAAAGAAGGAGCTGAGCCAAAAGGCAAAGCTCTCTATTTACCGGTCGATCTACGTTCC
>JBAMHW010000005.1:12255561-12267431 GCA_037177495.1 Rhadinocentrus ornatus | reverse complement strand
CTCTATTTACCGGTCGATCTACGTTCCTACCCTCACCTATGGTCACGAGCTGTGGGTTGTGACCGAAAGAACGAGATTGCGAATACAAGTGGCCGAAATGAGTTTTCTCCGCAGGGCCGCCGGGCTCTCCCTTAGAGATAGAGTAAGCAGCTTGGTAATCCGGGAGGGGCTCAGAGTAGAGTCGCATCAAGAGAAGCCAGTTGAGGTGGCTCAGGCATCTGGTTAGGATGCCTCCTGGACATCTCCCTGGTGAGGTGTTCCAGGCACGTCCCACCGGAAACAGGCCCACACGGAAGACGGGAGGCAGTTGCCCCCACGACCCGACTTCAGATAAGTGGTAGAAAATGGATGGATATTTCTAACTTCTGACATCTAGAACCTGCACTTCTCTGCTGTGTGTACTGGTATGCTAAGTTATAAAAAAAAATTGTCCAAAGGCTTTTGGGATAAAAAAATTTTTAAAAGTTGTGGGTGTCTTGAGCCTCGAGGAACCTTCAAACTTCTTTGTTGTCTGCAGGCAACTGCTGCAGCTGTCAATCTGCATGTGCCTGCAATCAGAAAATACTGCTGGCACAAACCTGATCTGCATGTGAGGAATGGCTGGAAATAAAATATAACCAAGTACAACACTTAAGAAAATCTAAAAGTTTTCCAATCAACCTAAAAGCAGAATCCAGGCCATTAGAGAAAATAAGCTCCAAGCTGACAGATCATAGATGAAAGTAGACATGTTTAGGCCAGATACAAGGTTGTGGGAGTGAAACCTTTAACTGGGTGTAAAGCACCCAGTTTAAGGGAAATGATTTGGGGCTACATCACTACATGTCAAGCTGATTCTGCTATGAACTCTGAATCATGTACTTGATCAAAGAGAATAATTTGAAGTCTTAAGTCCAATTACTTAAGTAGATTTTCAAAATGCTCCTCAGCACATTAGCAAATTCAACAAGGAATAACTTGGAAGTAGAGGGTTACTGGAATGGCCATGCTGGATCTAAAATGCTAGGATGATAAAACTGTCAATATCTTGCAAGTGAAATAACTACAACTAGTTTACATTATTGAATAATAGCAAGAATTTATAACTTTTCTTGTGGTGTTGTTCAAGTGTGTCACCTTTATGTCAAGACAGTGTTGATGAAGCTTAGTTTTCTTATATAAATGTGTTGCAGATAAATAAATAACCATCAACTTGCAGGAGGCACAGTAGCATCTAAACATGGAAAGTCTTACAGCGTCAGTGAAACCAGACTGTTGGTTGGCATGTTCCAGCTGCTTCTGCAGGGGTATCGATGCTCCAGGGATGTATCCTGCAGAACAGACACATTTCCAGTTATCAGACATGTGTGATGGTGGAACAAACCTCCTCTCTGAACACCACAAACATGACTAACTCACACTTATCTGTTCTACTTGTATTTTTGGGCATTTTAAACCAGTTTATCATTTAAAGCATTCAGGGATGACGGGAAAAAAATATATCGTGAGCCTAAAGATTTTGAAGGTGTTACTTATTGTTGTGAAAATTCAGCACAATATTGCACCACAATAACGTCATGTTAAATACGCAACTATTTCCATATTAAAATAGTTTTTTTTCTAATTGCTTACAAGCAAAAACTTTTAAATGTGTATGAAATTATTTTAAAAGGTGGTTATGGTAGAGCAAAAAATAAATAAATAAAAAGATGTAATAGTAAGTTTATGAAAGTAATTGGGTCAAATAATCGTCAAAATATTCAGTAGGTGTTCAGTACTGAGATGCCCTAGTACGCTCAAGTTAGCTACGAATGCAAGCTGACGTCAGATGGAGGAACATCCATCACTGATCAATAAATTTGACTTCTATTAAGTCTTACAAAGGCTGAAATTGCGACATGTCTGATAATTAAGGCCTGGTACACACATAAGGATTTTTTTAATCTTATTAGATTTTTTATCTGGTCGAGACCTCACACGTGAAGTTAAAAAATTAGACAATAAATTAAGTTTTGATCATACTGTGTGTGGTGTGCGCCGATAATCTAATCACAGAACACACACATAACGATGATGTCCCGCAACAATCTACAATCTAGTCCTCTGAGCTGGACATCTCACGTGATCAAACGTCATCTAACAAAAACGTAGAAGAAGAAACACAACAGCAACAACCGGCAAAAAAACAAAATGAAGAAACATAGTGACAACTGGAAAACACAACACCCAGCATGGAAGAGGATATATAGGACGAGGCAATTATGGTGGTCTCGGGACTATTGTTAACAGAAAAAGCCAGAACTGAAAAAATAACAGACTGGAGACAGCGTGAACACGGACTTTATATCCTTCCTTGTTCCAAAGCCAGCTTTCTCTCTGATTGGCTACATTCCGGCCAACGTCACCATCCACTCTGTCACAATTCATGAGTCGCCAGCTTTCCTCACACAAATGAAGATGATAGGTCGTAAATATTGAACATGTTCAATATTTTCGATTCTCGGCTACAACTCGTTTCGGAGCGGATTATCGGGACAAATCTGCTCGTAACACACCTCAGACCAAACGATAATTGTACTGAGAAATCTTATAAGACTCTGAAGATGATAATCGGGCGTTTGCTGTTCTTGATCGGAAGGAGGCAAAATCGGGCCAAAAACAACCTGAAAATTATGTGTGTACCAGGCTTAAGTTTAACCATCACTCATTTACAGAATGAAACATCTACACTATGACCGTAGCATGCAGTTATGCACTTCTATATGCTGTTCTACATCAACACTGAAAAAAATCATTGGCCACTTAAGTTGAATTATTTAATCAAATCTAGGCCTTTGAAAATTTCTCATTTGTGCCACCCTTTTCCTGGTTAGTGCCCCTCCTTGGCCCCCTCATTAAAACTCTTCTCTAGACTCTACACCCATCCCTGCATATAGATCCTTCTATTACCTCTCAGCCACCTGGTTGGAGAAGGGTCCTGCTCTGATTTGTATGTCATAAGGTTCATAACCCCTTCACTACATTCATCTGCAACATCTGCACAGCATCAATGATTTAGAGAAGACGTCCCCTTGTTAAATTTTGACACTCGCTAGATTTCTGAACCTGATCCATCTGGCTGTACAGTGACCAGCAGATTTTACAGCTGTGTCATCAGCAAACCTCAGGTAATTATGAAAATAAAATAAGATAAATGCAAACAAAAGCCATCTACTTGAAATGGGCTACCATTTTGCTTCAACACTTTTGCTAGTTTACTCCTCCTCAGCATGAGCTGAACGATAAACTACAACAAGAAACGCGCTGGGACAAAAAAGCCTATCAGTTTATTCAAGGAGCAACAGGGGGAGGGAGTCACACAACGGTAGGTAAGCATTTGGAGAAACAATAAATTAAATGATGGCTATGGTTGAGAGAAAGAAGTCTCCATCCAGCAGTCGGCATGTATTTTTTCCCTTTTCTTTTTATGTATCCCGCATTTTTTCACTCCCATCACTAATTGCCTCACGCTGGAAATCCTGCATGGTGCCCGGTTCCCATCACCCCTGAGCATTGGAACATAAGGGTGGTAAAAGTGACATGACTTACCAGGCTGGGAGGTAAAATGACTGTGAACAGGGTAACCAGCCTGCTGATGAGGGATGTACTGCATTGCTTGAAATGCAGATGGACCTGGAGGGGGAAAAAAAAGAAGTTTCTATAAATAAAATGTTCCAATGATCTGAACACTGAGATCCTTGCAAAGGATTCTGTATACATCTGTGACAGTCCAAGGTCCTTACCTCTGATCTGAGAGCTACTAGCAAAACTGACAGGAACAGAGGGTCCAGGTGCGTAGGTGGAGGGATGCTGGGACGGGGCCACTCCATAGGGCTCATGGACCCCTTGGCCTCCACTGAACTGCCCATGCTCTGCTGAGCCTGAGCTGAACCCAGGAGTCTGATAATGACGGGCCTGAAAAGAAGACAAGATAAATACAAGGTAAAGAGGAATAATGCTTTTTAAAAACCTTCCTTTGAATTAAAATAAATAAAAGTGTTTTTCTCCTGATTAACAGCCAGTCTCATCCTAAGAAAAGGAAAGTGTCTGGAAATTTTGTTTATACAAAAAAAAACCATCACAAATGGCTATATTTTTCCATATAAGAGTGCAGTAGCACTAGCATTCAATGGATATTCATTGTAATGCTTATTTAATTTCCTTTAGGATTTTATGTTATTTTTATTTGATGACCAATACAATGTACATCAGCTGGCAGTTTAAAAAATAAAATAAAATGGTGCTTCTTAGTCTAATATTGTTTATTTTACAGTATTTGTAATTTGATTTCTTGACAGATATATTTATATATAACTAAAATTAATTACTATAAAAACACTTTATTCTCCCGCTTTATTTGTAAACAGTGAATCTGAATATATTCAGAACTTAGTGCTATTTAGTACATAACTGAATCAGACAATACATTAAACACAGCCCCAGGAGAAAAACAGATGTGAAACATTTAAGCTCTTTGAGTGAAAGACCTTTACGCACAGGGAGCACAGCAGCTGGGAACAACTGTTTGCTTCGCTCTCCGAGCAGGGCACCAGGTCGACTGTGGCTTACTGGGCTTCCTGAGACAAGAAAAGAGAAAATGAAGCAACCAAATGAATGTGATACAAAGATTCTAATGATTTCTAACATTGGTCTGGTGATCTCACCCTGAATACTGAGAAGGTGCTGTCCTGCATGCATAGGCAGACTCGGCTGGTAACTGGCTGATGTCAATGTAGTGATATCACTGTAAAGTAGAAGGAGAACAATGCAAGTGCCTTCAAAGACGACTGTGATACAATCAAAAAAAAAGTCCTAACAATGGTGTTAACATAAAAATGACTACCTCTGCTCCTTTCTGCGTCGCTTTTCCTCCTCATGAAGAACTTTTTTGAGCTGTAAAAAAAGCTGATGTTTCTCTTCTTGAAGTCCCTGAAGTTTTTCCCCCATCTTCATCACCTGATGTTTGCATTTGAATAAGGAATCATGAAATAAGCAAAGGGATTGACATATCTGTTGTGTCAAATTGTTGATTTCAATTAAATAAGTTGAGTTAAAAAATAATTTTGAAAGTGGAAACAAACTGCAGTAGAAACATCAAACTAGACTGTGTGTGGTTGTCAACACTTTTCCCCAACCTGCTCTTTGGTTTCCTCCAACGACATCCTCTCCTCAATTTCCTTGGTCCTCTTTCTCTCCTCCTCTTCCTTCAACTTTTGCTCCATCATTTTATCTACCTCCTCTTCCTCTGCAAAATTATATACACAATATTCAGAAAGGGAAAACTAAATTTTGTTAAACCCTTGTAAAAAACAAACAGCAGCCTAATGTAGAAATACTTCATTTTAAAAATATGTAGTACAAGTTAGAGTGCAGTTAACAAGATTTACAATTAAATACAGAATTGAATCATATTAACATAGAAAAGGAAATATAATGTGCACATAAAGGGGGGAAAAAAGTTTCAAAGTAGTTAAAGTTTCTTGACATTTTTGTCCAGCTGTTGCAATTCTGATAACTCGGCTAATCATTTAAAAGTCGCGTTAGAAATGGCTTGAATTACCAGGAAAAGCTAGTATGGCTCACTCTATATTTCACACACAAACCTTGTCTCTTGCGCTCCCGTTCCCTCATGATGTGCTTGTGGAGGGCTCTGGCCATCGCGTTGGACAGCTTGGGTCTCTCCAGCAGGGCGGGCATAGTGACAGGTAGTGGAGGTGCCAGCTGTTGTACATAGAAATGTCAGTTATGAAGGCATACGAGCTCTTATGTGGTATCTAAAGTGCACCTAAAGGCATTACTTTATTTAGCGCATGCGCTGTAAATAAGTCACGGCCAAAGGCCTTAGCCAACTAGCTGCAGTCGGCTAAATGCTAAACTAGCTTGGGCTGTAATTCCTTACTGTCTTTGAGAAAATAATTTATTGCAAACCATCAACAGACACCGCAGCATTTGAAATGAAGATATATCAAGCTTAAACACGTAAACGTGTAATAAAAAATATCTTAACTTGTGCACGGGAGAACACATTAGCTTGACCCAACTAGCTGCTGAGATCGTAACTACGCTTTTCCTTGCATTTCAGTCAATCTTACCTTAAAAATCTTAAATACTTACCTTTATCGTTTTGTGAATCGTTTAATTAGAATCTAACCGCCCAGCGGACTCCAGTGTTTGGCTTCTTGGGTATAATTGGTGCTATCGGCTTATTCTAAACTTCTGGCCAAAATATAAACAGAGGATTTTTTTTTCTCTTCTTTATTTTAGCCCGGGTGAAAAAATACCACTTCCGGTGACAAAGCAACGTTCCCCTCCCCAGAGCCATCGACGCCTCTGCCCCTCCCTACGTTTACCGATTTGAACTTTGGGAGTTGTAGTTCTGCGTTTTAACTGTCCTGACGACAGATGAGCCTGCTCCTCAAAAAAATCTAAATCAAATCAAATTTTATTCATCAAGTGCTTTTCATGCACAAAGCTACACAAAGGGCTTTACATAATATACTATTAAATATAAAACTGAAAAGCCTTCACTTGCCAGAGCATATAAAAACAGTTAAACACACCCCTCACTGTAGTCTCTTTCACACACAATCACACGCTCAGTCACACAAAGCGTGTGGACCCCCAACCCACCCATTGGGCAGAACCATGAACTCCCATCCCTAGTTACTGTCTTTTCCCTACATGTAGTTATAAAAATAAACAAACTGACTTTTTTTTTTTTTATTATGCATTCATATTAAAGTAAGCATTTAAGTAACAGTTTATTGGAAAAATGCTAAATTAACATTCCAAATGGTCTTTAAAGCCTAAAAGTATGTAAATATATTAAGATAAGAAATTTCGTCTGTGTGTGATTGACGTGGATTTACATTGTGTTGTTTAAGTGTTGCTTTTATTTTTTTGAGCAGTACACTGCTAAAAAAAAAGAGTAGTGGTAATAAAGGATAGCCAATAAAGGAGTGGTTCTGCAGGTGGTGACCACGGACCACTTCTCAGTTCCTCTGCTTTCTAGCTAATGTTTTAGTCACTTTTGAATGCTGGTGGTGCTTTCACTCTAGTGGTAGCATGAGATGGAGTCTACAACCCACACAAGTGGCTCAGGTAGTGCAGCTCATCCAGGATGGCACATCAATGCGATCTGTGGCAAGAAGGTTTGCTGTGTCTGTCAGCGTGGCATCCAGAGCATGGAGGCGCTACCACATAAGGCCTTTTTTTACTCTATTTTTTGGAGGAAAACTGAGAACAATGCTCTTTGGGGTACAACACATTTGTAAGAATGGTTTGGTATTATTGTCTTCATTCAAACTCCACTCTGTAGTGAGATATGAATGTTGTCTGTTTGTCCCATTTGGTACTGAACTCTGCTTATTTAAGTCAAAGTTTGTCTTTTCATGCTGAAGATCCACTCTGTAAATTCATCCTCCAGTACATATGTGTCCCTTCTAGAGCTGGGTGATATGGCCTAAAAATAAAATCAGAGATTTTTTCCAATCAGATCCGATTTTAATCGATTTTTTTTTCTTTTCAAATAACATAAACTTATTAAAAACATTTATTTTGTACCACAATTCCAGTCCTGCTTTCCAGATCACTGACATTACTTTCTTTCAGCTGGCATTCCTTCATATAAATATTATGAATATATGAATGCCAGCTGAAAGAAAATAAATGTCAACTTTTCCACCGTATAAATGACTTCATATCTTGCATAGAAATATGAAACACAACTGCATCCATGATCTCTTTCCATCTGGATCCTTATCATACAGGATCCACTGCAGTAATAATTCCGCTGATGTTGGTCGTCTCTTAACAAGTTTGTGGGCTAAAGTTGACTTTTGCATCTCGTACAGAGCAGCATTACTCATTGCAGTTTTACGTACAGCTAAATCCCAGGCGTGACGGCTCACTTCACTGTAAACCTGTCAAACACCATTCTGGTGTGGAGGGAGGACTAAGTCCGCTGCTAACTAAGGAAAACAAATCCAGATTTTCATTTAAAAAATTCTCCAGAAATGACAAATTCGATTTATCGATTAATTGCCAAGCCCTAGTCCCTTCTTCTAAATTATTTACAGAATACTTTTATTGTAAAAAAATGGAGCATTTCTAATTAAACTCCCTTCTTCAGTTAAAAAAAGAAAAATCTGGTAGCATTGCAAAATTTTGAGTTTCACATTATCTGAGCAGCTACAAAACAATATAAGACAAACCATGCAAATATAGAAACAAAAGTTGTCAAAGGAGAGCCGAGCCCAAATATGAGGTCTTCTTCAAATTTCAGTGTGCAATGAAAACAAGAAACACAAATGGATTTTCATCACATTTTATCATGTATGGGCATGAGTGGAGAGAAAAAGCCAGTTTTGCAGCTGTATACAGAGTTCAAATTGTATTTATATATTTTTTTAAAAAGAGACAAACTTAAAAAAAAAAAAAAAGACAATTGCACTCAACTTTACAATACCTTTAGAAAGTAAGCAATCTAAAATTAACAATAGCAATAATCATAACAGCAGTCAACATAATAGTCTTACCACTGAAAGCAGAGAATGATTGTGTAGTCTGAATTCTATAATTACTCCTTACTAAGATCAACTGCGGGGGCAGCACATCATACTGTTGTTCACCGCCTAATTCATTAAGGGCAAAAAAAAAAAAGATAACCTACCGAGTTCACTTTTTCCTCTAAGAAAACAACTGCTGCTAAACAGTTATCCTTTACTCTGCCAGAGGCAAAACTACCTGACTTTTGATTTTCTAACCTAAACCCAAAACACGCCTTATTCCGCATTACAGGTCACAAAAATGGACACTCAGCTAATTATTTATTTTTTGGTCAGTGAAAGCTGATTTTAACAAAGATTTTTTTTAATTTCTTCTCTTAAGCTGAAGTAACTATAATCACAGCCTACCTCTAAGATTATTTTATAATTTCTTCTAAGTTTGTTTTTCTCCAGAAAAATATGATCAGTTTTGACACTAGAAAAATAACTGGCCATGTGATGACATCATCACAGTTGTCATTGATAAATGGAGGCAAAATACAATTCAGACTGCAGAATAAGAAAGATAGATGTGAGAAAGGTGATGTACAAGAGGTGAAAGTGCATTTGACAAATTTACTCCGGGAACTCTAGGCTGCTGAGCTGGATTTAATATTTAAATGAATGAATGGTAGAGGTCTCGGAAAGGTGGGTAGTAGTTGAAGGGGATCAGATTTCCCTTTGGCTGTTCCCATAGACACTCTCATCACTGTAGGCAATGTAGAGGAAAAAGTCCTCTTCATGATGCTCCTGAGAATAACAGGAAGGGGGCACATAGATGCTGGATTTAATATAAGTAGGACAAAACAACATGCTGGTTAAGACATATGACATGAGAACAAATCAGAATACAACTCTTGCCTGGTACAACAGTCCCATAGTAGCTGAGGTGGGTGGAATGACGTTGTTTACAAAGAAGAAGAGAGCATCTTCTGCCCGCAAGTGGATTCTTTTCCGGATGAGGAAATAAAACTGGCCCACTGATACAAGAGAAAATACTTAGTTGTAGAACATTTTAATATGAAAAACCAATTTTTCTGAAACCATAATAAGACTTTAACAAACTGCAATTTTACCTGTCAAGTCTGACGGGACAAGGTATTTCTTCTTGTCCAGATCTCCTATTCTCGCTTTAGGAGCCTTCTCCACAATAACCTAAAGAGGAAAAAACCCAACAATATATACATATTTTATATTATATTTATACAATGAACTATTGCACAGTGAGTCCAAATACAACATTTTCACAGAGCAAAGGATATCTGTATTAAATGAGACAAACTTTGATTGTATGATTCGCCTTTCGTAGAAATGGGAACTGAAAATATACCACTGTTTGTTAAAGAAGGCAACCACGAAGTGGCTTTTGATTTAAACAGCAGTAGAATTAACTCTGGTATGACGTAGTCAGAAAAAATAAGTAAGATAAACACAACACACAGCAAGATAACAGGAAGCAGTCCATGCAAAGCTTTAATGATTAGTTGCTGGGTAGAAAATAAATAAATACTATCTCCAATGACATATGATCAAAATGGGTTGACTTTCCTATGTGCAATGATGATGTGATTACAAGATTTATATCTTGAGTTTAACACTACAGCTAATAAAAAAATAATTCGGTAATGTGAAAATGTCACATTAAAATCAGAAACCATGTGAAATATCTATTATAATAGCTTTCATATTTTAATTACCAAGGAAATTGCGTCAATGACTGTAAAATGAAAGGTGATGACATTAGAAAAATAATTAACAAGAGCCACAACACCCGCAAAGGGCAGGTGAGGCTTTGATCCAGACAGTCGGGTTAGGTCAGTTTGAGCAGTAGTCACATGGACTTTACCATCTCCATTAGTTTAAACGACGTAAACAAGTTCCCCGTTTGTTGACACCAACTGCTATGAGGAGCGTTTCAACATCCAGCCTAAAATAACACCCAGCTACGTGTCTTTTAATATAGCGATATCCACAGTCGTTAGTATATTTTGTTATATCACAAAAGATAACTGATAAAGATTCAAGCTTTTTCAGGCTTACATCGAGGTATCATCTATCGTTGGCCTGTCAATGCGGCCGCAATTCTTCATGGTTAACCCATATCGTTAGCGATCTGCTGTAGTATTTAACAACGTGGCAGTCCTCCAAATTTTAGCAAAATTTTACATGATACCAGTTGAGGACTATTATTTCTATACTTTAGATGACTTCAGTTGGTATTACAGACACAAAATTTGCCTTAAAAGGTATTAGCTTCAAGTCAGAAATCCACTTAGCCGTGAAACTGCTAAGAACATAGACGGAGCTACCAAGCTAACGTAGCTACTTACTGGAACCCTGTCCGGATACTTCTTCCTTATTTTCTCACCCTCGGACCGCCTTTTCTCAAATGGATGCTCCTCTTTGTACTGAAACTTCATCGTTAAAGAGATGACAGACAACAAAGTCGGTCACTCCGGAGTAGTGCGATGGGTTTTTGCTCGAGGAACGACTCAAATCGCTGACACACAAACACAGAAGACGCTAACTAGCGTTAGCTTGCCACAGCTGTTTTCCTAGTGCGATGCAGCGGAAGGATACAATAACAATATGACGTAGATAGAGTATAGTTCGTAGGGTGTAGCTCACTCTATTTCGGATTATATGATTTCGATGTTTGTTCGGGTTAGATAATTAATTTTGATATCAGATATATTTTAAGAGTTTCGTTGTTCATGAAAACGATGTTTCCTGGGAACTATTTTATTTTTATCAACAGCTGCGCATAGAGACGCGGGGCAGGACATCGAGGAGGTATCTGTCCTTGTCATATGACCGCGGCCCAGCAGCAGAAGCGGAGAGGAAATTCCCAAGTATGCGACATTTAGCCGTAATCCAGGTTTTCAACCAAGGTTCAGCGATAATTTAAAGTAATACATCGGTACATCTTAGAAAATACAAGAAAACAGACAGGTTGTGCAGGAACTCGCGTATTTGTTTATTTTCTCTAACACAGTTATATATAAAAATTGAAGTTCCCCTGAAGTTTCAGACATAATAATAATAATAATAATAATAATAATAATAATAATAATAATAATAATATGCCAAACTATAAAAGTTAAAATCTATGTCTTTGACCATTTTCTAAACATGTAACCACCTTGATTCAGATGTAATTGGATCAAAGACTCGTACATAATCATTAACAACACTTTATAAAAATGAGCTTTTTTATTGTAGTACTTTGTAGGTGGTTGTGGATCAGGAGGGGAGAGGCGTGGCAAGTAAGGTAGCGCTACCTGGACACAAGCTGGGGCCTGATCA
>JBAMHW010000005.1:12233974-12250908 GCA_037177495.1 Rhadinocentrus ornatus | reverse complement strand
TGTTTTTTAATTGCATTACAGGAAATAAAGAACTTTATCACAATATTCTAATTTTCTGAGACAGTCCTGTATGTGCATGGGAGGAAAAGTGTATCCAAACTTTTGAGTAGTAGTGTATTTAAGTCTTGTGTTACGATGGTGTAGACTTTAACACAACATACAAGACAGTCTGCTGCCTCTAACTTACCCTTTGGGAGATCACTGTGCACGCAAGTACATAGAAATGTCTTAACTAAAGTACTTTTATTACATGGCACTGCCGTTATTAAAAAATAATAAATTTATTTCAAATATTAGGATTTTATTAAAGCAGTGCAACTATCTGGAAATGCCTTACTCAACCAATTGATGCAGAGTCCGAATGGGCTGCTTTTCAGTCACAATTTCGAACAACACTGGCAGACGGAGAAAAGAAACTATGAATGACAGATGCTTTATTGGGAATTCACCTATATTAAAATATACTTACACCTGACGTTTTTACAAAACCATACAAAAAAGTTTAACTTCTAGCATGTGCTATGCCATTTCCCATTTCAATCATTGTTGAGCGAATACATGCCGGACTTATTCAACCTTCAACTGTATTAGCTGGGTTTATCAGTCTGGTGTTAAGAGGTTGAATTTTATATGATTCAATTTGGACTACATGTTTACAAGCATTTTAACAGTCCAGTTATAGTTGGACTTACTTGGGCAATAATAATTTTATTTTTGTTCATTTAACTGTTTCCTTTCTCGTTTCATATAAACATAATGAGTGTAAAACATAACGGGATGTGTCAGAACTGGAGTAATGCATGATGGTGTTAAGCCTTACCTGGATGGCTACGGTAAGCACCAGGCGAGTTGTCTAGAATAACAATACTGGACAGGTCATCATGAACTACAGACAGGTCTTTAATATAACTACCTAGATCCAATGTACAGTGCTGTCAAAAGAAAGAAATAAAAGTCACTGCCACTAGCAAAAAAACAAAAAAAAGGCAAGGAAATGTATTGAAGTCTCACACACAGCGTGAATCAGTACCTGTCTGTAGTATCTGCGTTTCAGGATGTTTCTGTTGTTATCCAGCTTGTCTGCAACTGCAGATCCATAAATCTCCATACTGGCTGTGAAAACCACCAACTCGTACCACTGGCTCACCTGTGTACACAGAGTGTTTAGGTACACAATAGCAGAGGTAAACTAGTTAAAGCCTTTGTTTAACAAGTCATGAGAGACATTTATACAAAACAAATAATAGTTTGACAACATGGAGCGAAAGAATGCAGCACATTTTAGAAAGGTAGCCTGACTAGAGCAGTAAGGTTTGTGTGCTTTAATCCTCACTATCATGTTACAGTAAAAATGATAATAGCAAATGGAAGGACACTCACCACTTCTAAAAAGAAGTCAACATGTGGCCTTTTATGTACGAAGAATCTGACTGGATGCTTATCAATGACAACCTGCGTGGAAGAGTAAACATATGGACCCAGTTCATTTAAACGACAGCGGTAATGTACTACTGTAGTCATACATATATACACATGATTTCCCATACTTTAAGGATAAAGTCTGGTGGCGTCCCAGGTCTCACTGTGGGCCTGAGGACCCCATCGTGGTGAGAGTGAATCAGTGTCTCATCCAGATCCAGAACCAGAATCTTCCGCTTTACTGCGTCTGGAATGTATTGGAAACCATGAACACTTTGTTCACAAATTTATACACATAACAAAATTTTCAGGTACTAAGAGAAGTTAGGTTACATATGAAAGTCCCAGACGCATTAACCAACAGCGTATGCAATGCAAACACTGACAATTTATTATAGAAGAACACCTGAAGAGAAGATCAATCAGCTTTTTCTGCTCACAATTCAAAAACCAGCATCATGATGGTGTAGGGGAGAATTAGTGCATATGATCTGAAGCCATAATTAATACCTAACATTAAATGCAGGTTTTGAAGCAACTTGTACTGCCACTCAGATTACATCTTTGTCAGGGAAGTGCTTGCTTGTTTCAGCATAACAATAGCACATTCTGCACATTTCTGGATCCTGGCTCTGTAGTCCAGACCTGCCTGCTAGTCAGAGATGTCAACCAATACTGTTGCATTTTAAAGAAAAGTCTAACATCAAAGGAGGACTTCAAAGTGCAAAAGTGCTTTTGTCAGTACGTAGAGATTTTGATGGCTCTGGGGCACAAGACCTTCTTAGCAAACATGGAGTCTGTTATTTACAAATCTGACATTTACACTCTTTTTTTTTTTTTAAGCCTTCCAGAGATTTTTTGGTGCCAGTTTAATTTTTGGTTGCACTATTAATTGAAAGTTTGCATAAATTCAATGATACACTACATTAACCTACTTACACAGCTGTGATTTATGCACTTTTTAGACTTAAAGCATATAAACCCAGAATAAATATATTATATAATATAAAATAAAATAAAATTATCCCTGATCTTGGAAAGAGCCTAAACACTCACTATGCTGGTATACAACATATGTCACCCATAAGTGAGCTATAGTTATAGGTTGACAAAATTGATCTGGTAGGGGAAAATAATGAAGCAGTATGCAGAAACAAGCCGATTTATTTCTACTCCATTGTCAGTTGTAGCACATTTACTCTTAATGCTCTGCAGGCTAAAGTGTATTCAGAACCAGTTCAGCAACTACCACTACTTCAGATGGGACAAGCCTGTAACTATGACAACAAGAGGGGATTGCATTACACTGTGTTTTTTACAGGCTGTGTTGGACACAGGCTGTGTTGTGTTTCTAATAACCATGACTTTGAGATAATCAAGCTAGATAATTTTTTGTAACTGGACCACGGACGTCAGTAGAACTTGGGAGTGGGCTACCAGCAGAAAAACAAATAATTGAATCAGTCTGATGTCTTTCATGTCTACGGCCTGTTGCTAATAGTTTAAGAGCATCCGTGTATGAGATTATGGTCAGTAAAGATGTATTTTTGTAAAGTAAAGGTGAGTAGTGCCCATTTTTGTAGCCTCAAAAATTGCCTAAAAATTACCTTTAGCACAAGTGTTGTGTTCCCATCAATACTGAAGGGAGCAGAAGCCAATTAATACCAATGACTACTGCAGTTATTTCATGCAGGACTGAAAGTTCTCCATTACACTTAAAACCCTGAGGCAAGCTGGTCGTAGTGTTTTCTTTTGTTTGTTTTTATTTTTTTACCACTGTAAACAGTGCTTGAATGTATACCTTTAGGAAAATTATAAAGCGAGGGGTGGCTTAATGGATTTTGTGCACAAGTCCATCTGACTGCTATTTGACACTTTTTGAGAGTGTTGCTTTAATTCTGCACTCAGTTGTCAATACCAGCATAGCAGACAAATAAATGTAAAGGAATCACTCGTTCAGTTGAGACTGGATCTGGATTTCCAGCTGAGGTCACTGAAGTGAGTGAGAGCCAAGTCAAGTAAAACTGAAATACAATCCTTCCTCCAAGTCAAGTGTGCACTGTTGAATGAGCTCTCCACTGACAAGAGGGGAAGTTCATTCAGGCCACCACACATACACACACACACACACACACTAGTCTGTGCTGCCATACCATACCATACCATAAATATGTCATGTTGGATCAAAATTCATGGCAGGAAACTAAATTTAACATATTTATGGTTGTTTTGCCACAATTTCAGCGAGACTTTGAAATCTACCTGAAAGTGAACTACTTATTCAAATGTATCTGATGGGTGAACAGTTTATTGAGCAGTGGTTCACCACCTACAGAGGAAACGGGCAACTCTTTTATTGTACAATGGGGCTACAGACATTGAGAAACACTGGAGTGCAGTCTAATTTCTAATGTCAAATACTGATTGCATTATCCTCCATTGATACAGCACTCTTCTCTATTCACTTGTCAATTTAAGATCAAATGTAAGTGCAATCTATTAGCATGCTTCATAAACAGGACACCTTCTCTCTTTACCCTGTGCATTTATAGCTGTGCAATTTACCAAAAAATGCTTTAAAGTGATATTCCTATCTTGGGGAAATTCAGGTATACTGTGAACAAAATCATTCTAGTTATTCAAAATATTTAGCTCTCGACATTGACGACGAACTAATGTAATTTCCTCATCAATTGTGGAGTCAAGCTGAAGTCAGATAACTTATGAGCAAAGTTATTCTTTGTTGATTTGCTACTGAAAAGTAAAATAACACAACAATTTACCAATGTAGGACAACTGGTTGATCTAAAATAAACGAAAACAAAAATAAAGCGTAACCGAAGTTTAAATCTAGTCATCTCATCCATCTTATAATATGGAAATAATCCAAAATAAACAAGACTATGAAAATGAAGTCTGTCTGATCCGGTGGTCACATACTTTGCAGTGAGAAAGATGTACAGATGTTAAACTCTGTGTTGTGTTTATGTTTTTATTATTACTTTTTTTTGCACAATCACTTCCTCCTTGACGACTGGTTTAACTTCTTATCTTTACACACATTACAAGAATGTTACACTACTGTGTCTCCCTTCTGTGTTATTTAAAATGAAGACAATACTACATTAACTGTACTTTTTCCACCAATGTTTAAAGGTTTTACAGCTTTCCACAGGATCCTGGATGATTGAGCAGAGTAGTTACATAATGAAAACAGTCATGTACTCACTGAGTCTGTTTCTGGAGATGGGTGACAAGGGCAAAGTGTCGTATCGCACCGTCTGATACTGGATTATCTGAAAAATAACAAGACAAATAAGACTGACAGTCCTCCACAGGCCAGAACAGTTAAAACAGAGCACATACAAAAGGGTAAAACATGGTAAAACTAATGTGTTGTAAGATTTAAAGTGTGATTATAGGTGACGTGTCCTTTAGCCTCTAAACTTTTTTTTTGCTCCTAGACATTTAGACTGCACCTGTATTTTCAAAAGAGCAACTATGCTTTTTATACAAAAAAGTATTACAGCTTTGGCAATAATAATGAATATGTGGATTTTCGTTGTCAAATGAAATAAGACTCATAACAGAAAATTAACTGTGCTCAGGCTGACTTGGATTAGAGGTAAAGTTATTTCTTTGAAGGCCTTTTAAACACTTATAAACAAGGATTGCTATATGTCAGCTGCTTACAACAAATAACTTAATAAAGACACCATGATCAAATAATCAGATGAAGTTCATTCATTCTGCCCTGCAGCTCCTTTATAACTTTCTTATTCTGACCACAGTGATAATCCTTCCAAGCGCCACTCTTGCCCAGAGGCTCTGTGCCTTTCCCCACGGGGTTATTTTTGTCCGCCCCAGCTGTCGGTGGGTGTCAGCAGAGTATGGGATACATGTAAAAGGAAAACTCGCAGGGTGACTTTGGCTGAGATTGAGCCGCTTGGTCCTTTATCAGTGGACAGGGCCTCCCTGTGTGTCCCCTCCCTCTGGCAGAAGGAGCTTGGGGGAAGCCTACTGGAGGTGGCAGCAGTTGCTGGGCACCACAGGGGGACCTCACCCACAACTTTGCTCTCTGCACCTCTAACAGCATCCATCTATAACCCTGGCTTGCAAACTCAGATTGTGTCCTTTCCTGCCAGAGTAAATTTACATTTGCATTTCTAAACAACATTACTCTTAATCTGTGCAACACACATAAAAACTGAAAATGAATCACGTGCAACAGTGACAAACAGGAGGCTCTCGCATTTGTGCAGCTGTTTCCAGGCCTTAAGTCTTATATGTCCGGATGAGCGACTAATGATTTTCTCCAAAGCCCAACTCAGAAACCAGCTACAAATTCACAACTGTGACACCAGACTCTCTGGCATACTTGAATGAACACTCAAATGAATAATTATCACAACTGTTTTCATTTTTGTAGATTAAATTAAAAAAAAAGTCATTAAGGTTTGACCATTGACTTATAAAAGTAAGAGTTTTGTGTTAATTAGCTGATTGTTTCTACATTTAAACAACATTCGGCTACAGATAGTTAGCGTATTATACAGGATAATAATCAAAGCCCTTATGCAACTTATATCAGTAAGATTAATAAACAGTCATCTCGTCATTTGTTGACAGTATAGTAGAGTAGCGTGCACAGGATTATGATCAGCTTCTAATGTTCATGATCCAATAAAGCCTTTATCAATCCATGTTTTTGGATCAGGGTGCTCTGTATTGTTACAAAAACAGATTATTAGACCTATAAAACAAGATATCCTATATGTGAGTTTGTTGTATTAAGGCAGACAAATATATTTATTGTGCTTCAAACATCTCCATTGCCTACTTATGGCATCACCTTCATTTTAATGCTTAGAATAAAAGCACTCCCTGGGTCAGGGTTACAGACTGTAAACAACAGAGCTAAACTGTTAGTGAAAATAAGAAAAACAGAGGGCGAGAACAGTGCACTCTCTGTGCTGACATAATCCCTCTCACTTTAGCAATAGCATGCACTGAACTACTCACTCTCTGGGCCTGCTGACAACCTGCAAGTGTTAGTGCCACACAAAAAACTGAAGACAAACCTCGAGCAGCAAAATTACAACACACAAGGCACTCCTCTAAGCTTTGTTAGTTTAATACACTGCAAAAGTCGAAGTCCACTCATGTTACACCACATATGCACATCTATTAACAACTCAGCAACACTTGTGCGCACGTCTAAGTCACAGGCAGGTGCCTTCTGTCAGATTATGTTCATCGTGGAGGCATTTTGGAGCAATTGAAGATGACCTGTAGGTTTCTGTTAATGGCTTCTTAAATTAAGCATTTGGATCACCTAAGCCTTTGTACTGCAGCTGGATGAGCCCTTCAGTCACATAATCTCATCACACAAAAACACCTAGATAAGAGGTGAAACAATCAATGTGATCAGACAGAATTCATCTAAAAATATTTTCCTGATCAACTGGCATTTTTTCCTGTGGGGAAAAAAAACGTTTTACTTGAGTGTTTATGTATTTCTTCAAGACCAGATGCTGATATATATGATCTAAATGCTTAATCTACTAAGTAAAAATAAATGTTCTTTTCAATAAGTTGAAAGTAAGTGATCAATACATCAGTTGACAAACACTACAATATTGATGGGAGTTGCAGAATTCAATGGAGACTAGTTGACGGGCATTTCGGTGCACTTTGACATCCTGTCTGGCACTTTAAATAACTGTTTTAAAACACTTTTAACACCAAAGTTTAAAAATAATCCTTACTGACGTTCTGCTAGATGATACACCATAAAAATCATCAAGATGGGTGCACATATTTAAAAAAATCACAGCTAAAGAAGGGACATGAAATATTATTTGGATTCATGAGAGTCATGGCGACAAAAGAAGACCCCTTGTCAGACAGGACAAACTGCCACAAGTTATTGTTAAAACCCTTCTCACCGTTCGTAGGTGCTTCCTGAGGATGTACATGATGAAGCCCCATATTCTGGACGTAACGCTGAGGAAAGTGCGGATGCCAAGTAGACACTGCCGGGTCTTCAGCATGTTGATGACCCCCACAGCAAATCCACTTCAATTCTCACTTGATAACGTGCTTTTGAGCGAAGTTGCTCTTGTAGTTACTGAGGGATTTGCTGGTAAACCAGGCAAAATTTCTCTTTAGCCTCAGCCGCCAAACTAGCAATTCAAATTGTCAAGAGGCCAAGCAAACGTGTGAGTACCTCGCTCTGCACACTTGTGGCAAAAACAATTAGCATCTAATAAAGACCACTCGCATTGTAACAGAGACAGACAAGTGTGGACGTGGTCAAAAAGAAAAGCCGCTGCACGACGACTGCTGCTGCTGTATGGACCTTAGCACGCAGCTCGTTGACAAGCTAGCTCTGGAGTTAGCTGTATGTGTACGAACCACAGTTAAGCTAATAGCCACAAAGCTATCGCTAGCTCGACAGGGTGACCACCTTGAACCTTTGACAAAAATGCCCCCAAAAAGCTATGGGGCCGTTCGTTGACAATCACCGGTTTAACACGATTTCAGTCTGTGCGGCATCCGGAGATAGACAGTTTTGCAAAAATTCTCAAAAGTCTAACCGGTCCGGTTAAAATCAGTTTGTAGTCCAGTGGAAATCCGGAATGAAACTGCGAGCCGCCATAGCCGCTTTGCCGTCACTTCCGCGACGTGCCTGGGGGTTGCGCGCAGCACGTCCACGTGGAAATAAAACAAACAGACATGAACGAACAAGTGTCTTTTAAAATCTGTTTAAAGTAGCCACTAATCACACCGCTTTCAGTTTATTCTTTCACATAATTTAGGCGATGGTAGTGTAATTTAATTCAAACATTACTTTTGGTGTTATAAAAAAAAGTTATTATAGCAGCTGTTTAATCACCGTCATTAAACCTTGTAAAACTACTGCGATTCAAAGCTATAAAGCAATAAAAGCCACCAGGCCCAGGTTAATTATTTAATAGAGCAAGTGTGCGGGTTGTGACAAAGTGAAACCAAACCAATTGCTTCCAATTATGCATGACACTTGCCAAGAGCAGTGATTTTTAGCTGTAAACAGTCAGGCCAAACTCTGCCATGTATTAATATTTCTCCTACAATTTATTCCTACAATCTACCCTGACATGACATTTGACCACTGGTTTTGAGATTGCAAAGTGATGTTGCCAAAAAGAGACATTGAGTACAAAGCTCCAAGGCAGTAATTCAATGCTCGCAGCTAAAATTATGTACCTACTTATTTCATAACTTATCAAAAAATGGTAATTATGCATAGATACATTTCATGAGGGTAAATCACTTGAGTGATTGTGTTTGGCAATGAGATGCACTTGGCGCTCGTCACATTTTTTTAATTTGATGAGCTGTTTGACCAGTATTTTTTTTTACTCGTACAGTAAGATAATTAAGGGGGTTTTGAGAAGGCTACACCTTAAGAAAATAATTTCTATAACATAAGTCTGTTTCTTTTTATTACTTTAAATACCCTGTGACCTCTTGTACTGTTTTTGTACTGCACATGACAACAGCTCATAAAATGTTGGATAACACGTTTTAATGTCATGAAAAGCTTAAAGAAAAGGCAATCCATAAAATTAGGTAAAACTCTTGAATTATAAAATGACTGAGAAGATTTCTTAGAGACATGTGACACATCAATTTACATCATCAAAGTTCCTTAAGGTGACATAAGGAATTGAGTCTCCATTGATGGAAATGTTGTGTTTCCAGTGGACAGGGAAGATGGCACCAGGCTTTATGCCTTAACTTTAAACATCAAGATCGTCATCAGGATCCTCCTGGTCATAGTCATCATTGGCATCGGGTTCGTATAGAATTTGTCCTGATCCCAGGCCTGAGTGAAGCAAAGCGGTTTTTCTGTAAGATATAAAATAAAATAAATAACATTTTTTAAAAAGTTATCTTTTTTTCGTTAGTCAAAGAGGAAACGTATGCATAAATTGTGGAAAAGTTTCTGACTTCTGTTTGCTGAAGACGAAGGGAAGTGCAAGTTTCTTCTTTGCCTCACGCTCTGTCTCAGACAATCGAAGATTGAAGGTCAAGTTAGCTGTTGGGTCCATCTATAGAAACACAGAGAATTTTTTTCTGCCCTGTCATGTCTGTCCACCCATTTTTATTCCATTTATCAAAGTTATGACATGAAGGTAATTAGCACAAGTTATACTGCACCTGTTGTTCATCAGTGTCATTCTGTTTGTGTCCAGGATTGCAGGGCTTGCTCTGGACTGTGACTGTAAGATCCTCATTGATACTGAATATCTCCTCCTACATATAAAAATACAAAGCTATCAATAATTTATAGCAAGAAAAAACAAATAAAAATCCCAGAGCAAACACTGCTTACGTCTTGCATAACTTTCCCTGATTTTGAGCGCTTTGTTATTTTTGCCACTGCTTCATCTGCCTTCATTCCAGGTGTCACAGTGATGACTGAAGTTGCTAAGTGGCAGACACTTCCCACAGTCCCCTTCTGATGCATGTCTGCATGGAGCAGGCCTATAATAGCTCTCACAGCTCCCCCTAATGAAAACACAGAAAACAACTCAAAGGAAATAGTGCATTGTCTTACAGCTTTACTTTATACTGAAATAGGTTAGTATAGATACCTTGATAATATAGATTATTTTTGCTTTTCATGAAAGACAAGAATCAAAACAGCAATGTAACTCTGGAAGTCGTGCTTTTCTATATTAAAAAAAAAAAAAAATACAAAAAAAAAAAAGGTTTAACGTGACACAGACACAAAGTTTAATAATATAATGCTTCACCTTTTTTGAGTTGCTGAAGTGTCTTGCAGACAGCAGGCGGATTCACATGTCTTAATATCCATGACAGAGAGTCGATCACTAATGTAGTTGGTTTGAGGTGGGATGTCTGTTTAGTCAGATGTGTAAGTTCCACCAAACTAAACTGTTGAACTGTGAAAGTTGGGTGATCAGACCATCCAAGTGGGTCTATATAAGCGTTGTGAATGTGTAGCCTGAAAGAAATAAAAGACAATAGACTGATAAAACTGATGAAATGACTATTAAAATAGATAAATATAGCTTGTTGTCTTCTCTGGAAACAGAATGTTTTAATAAATCAGAGGTGGTGCCTCTGGGCAGAAAGTAAAAACCTCTTAATCCATCCCCCTTTTCCTATTAAATGGTCCTTTTATATAGTAATTATGCCTAACTTTGTTAGTCTGTATTAAACTAATTTTATTCCATGTTTGAACATATTGGATTGTATTTGTTGGGATGGAATGTCCTTCCTAGATCATGGCTTGGTCATGCTACTATCTTGACTAACTAGAATGAACAGTCTGCCTCAGTTATTATACCAAAATAAAATGATTAGTGTCATTTTTCCCCGTAATTGATCAATTAAATGGATGGCTTTTCCTCGTTTAAATTGCCAAAATCCTATTACAGAAAAATATTGTTTAAGCATGGCAAGCTTTAAGGAGACTTGAAGGGAGGTTTCAAGTCACCTCCATCTTTACACTGATATGTAATAATCTTGATTTTTCTCCAGGCTCAACAGACACTGTTTTTTGGAAATCGGCTTTCAAAAGTATCCTTAGCTTCCATGATTTTTTGAGGACCCCAACGTAATGTCTTTTAGACAAAAGCAAGATTTTTCCAGTTTTTACAAATAAGGGACGTTATCAGAAAGGACACTACTATCAACTGCATTATAATGTATTGAAAAGAAAACAACAACAAACTAGTCATTTAAAACAAAAATGGCATAAGAAACTTAATGTAAGCATTAGAGATTATTAGTAGGGCACTGCTTGAAAAAGTGTGAAGACATTATGTTTGTAATAGAATAAAAGCTATGCAACTCACGATGTTACACAAAGCCCACGTATCTCCATCTCAGCATCATAAGTTTGAAGCCAAACTTTCACCCCTTTGCCTCAAGTTAAAAACAGAGCTATTTGACCCATTGTTTGTGGCTGTGTTGAAAAATACACAGGTTTTGGAATTTTGTCAGGCAGAAAATAAACATCATTAGCTTTTAGTCTGAAAAATGACCCAAAATGTATGTTGCTCGGTATACCAACTAATGCTATTGGTGACAAATACAAAAGGAATCTGTATCAACTGCTAACATTTTGTGCACGAAAATGTATACTCATTACCTGGATAACAGCAAAGGTTCCATCTATAGCTCAAAGGCACAAGACAATTCTTGAGTTTGTGTCTTTGGATTATTTAACATGTCTGTTAAACTATAAAGATCATATGTTCAACAGAACAGGGAAGCCTTTCCTACATTGGTCTCAATATCTTGTCCATTCTTACAAGGGGGTTCATATACACTGCTAAAATAATAAATGGAACACATAATCATTACCATGTAATTCAAAGCCATTCACTTCTGTGATATCTGTCTGTCCAGTTAGGAAGAAACACTGATTGTGAGTCAATTCCACCTGCTGTTGCACAAATGGAACAGACTACGAGTGGAAATGAGAGGCAATTAGCAAGACAACCCCTATAAAAGTGTGTGGTTTTTTTTATGTTAAAAAACCTAAATGAAATCAATAAAAATATCAGCAAAGATTGGTGAGAAAATGGAAATAATTACAAATACTTACATTAGGAGAAATTGAAAACAGTGAATGATTTGCATTTTGCTTTTTAAATGAACTAAAGAAAAAAAGAAAAGAAAATCTTAATTACCTGTGTGTGAATAATGCTTTCAATCCATCTTTCAATTCCTCCTCACTCACATCAAAACTCAGGACGTGGACAGCCTCCTCCCTAATGTAAAACATTATGTCAATGGATATATTAATTATTGTTAGTAAATATATACTTTACACACGTAATTAGATGCAATTTAGTCGCAGACACCACACACATATCTTTAAAATACCTGTCCAACGCAGCATTGATCAGGCTCTTGAGGAGGTTGCGTCCAGAATAAGTACACGTATCTATCAATATATGTACAAATTACACAGGTTAATTATGTCTGGCCACCAAATGTCTGGGAATGTTATTTTGTTTTTTATAAACAATCTTATTTACAAGCATTTACCTTGTATTATAAGAAACCCTCCAGTATCGGTGCCTTGCAATAGTTCCGACAACATCGTACTACCTGAGTATGCTAAACACACGTAGATTTAGCTAGTTAGCATACTTCAGAATGTTAGCTAAAAGCAAAAATCAAGAGGATTACACGGAGAAAGTTCAGTGCTAAGAATAATGTGTACTCCGAGTCGCAGAAAGCTATACGTAACAAATAACAGGGTTTTATTTGCACCATTAAATTCTACCTCAACTCGCTTGGTAGCAGGTTTAGGTTGCTCAGGTTTAGAAACATCATATCCCACACTTCACTTTGATTTCACATAAGTGTGGGAAACGAGTTCAATAAAGTCAACAACCCCGGTTTAACTGAAGGTACAAGCTACATTTAAAACTACATTACCCAGCATACCCTACAGTGATAATTTCATTGCTGCTTCAAGGTGGCTGCTAAAGTGGATCAGCGCTGTTGACTAACCCCGCCTACCCTCACCGTGACAACCAACCCGCTACCTCACTCTAACCATAAGAACCAATCACAACAAAATATCCCTCCCGCTGCGTCCTTAGAGAAGATCCAATGAAGCATCGAACCCTCAAGAGGTTTCTGCCGCGCACGAACAGGACCGTGCGAAATAAAGCCCAAACTCTGTTCGTTTGTACGGAAGAATCGATCAACTTAAACAGAGAAGTTTCTATTATGGATCTACAATAATCATTCGCGCTTATTTAACGAGATATTGAACTTCCGATGTCTTTTTTTAGCGATGGACTTATAAATGTATGGACGAAAAAAGGGGAGCTTTAAGTGCACCACGTTAAGCGATAGAGGAATTACTATTTTGATTCTGCTACGGTAACAGTCGCTGTTGAATCCAAATCAAGAACATATTGCAGCTTTGACTCACAACGGTGCTTCTTCAAGAAAAGTCTCATTAGTCCTCCGCATCCTTGGTATTGTGTTGGTAAAGGTACACGCGAAAAAGGTGCAGCCACGCTGGGGAAAAGCTCCAAGCGACGGCCGCTGCAACTCTTCGGCTAGCTTGCAAGCTGCTTCTTCTTATATCAAGGCCTTGGCGGTGAGGCGACAATGCTTGACATAATGTCTGATCACCAAGGTACGTTTCACAATTATTGTTCAAGTTTTTATTTTAACACAATTGTGACCTTACGTGCTCATCGTAAAACGGTCGTTTTGCGAGCTATAAACTTGCTAATGTAAATTCTGACTAATGCTACTGTTATCATTGGTTACGTATGCTTACATATTAGTATGGTTTGCGACTGACTAAATTATTAACTGTTGTAAAACGATCAGAAAGCTGTGTTTCAAAATGTAGGTAGTTTTTTTTACTAGATTATTGTAGCTGGGTTACTGAATGTTATCGTTACAGGTCACTTAGCTTGCTAGTTGGCTAACGCGCCTAATAATCAGGTTAACGTTAAAAAATAATTACTGAATAGTCAACGTTGTCACACCACTGAGAACAACGTTGACAGGTCAAATTTAAACAGTTAGGTCTATTTTTTACAAAATCTATATTTATTATGAAGTTTGCTCGAACCTCAACCGACACGCCCGGTGAAATGTTAGCGGCACATTGCTAACGCCAAGTTGGCTCTCTAGCTGCTTTTCCTTCCAACTTGAGCCCCCCACTTCCATTTCAAGAAATAAAGCGTGATGTGCTAGTCGATTGACTGGTCTGTTGTTAACCAAAGGTTTCGTTTCCAAGTGTCGGATTAAATGTGTAATTCTTATAATAGGATCTGAATGTGATTAATTTAGTCTAACTAGCTCGATTTACTGTTATTGCTGCAAACCGAAAAATATTATGTTAGCTCATACCTGGATGGGAAGCTAACGTTAGCAGAGGTATTGAAGAAATTTCAAACTGACGACTGTTTGACATTCCTGTCAGCAACACTTTCAAAAAAGCAACTCTTTTTTTTAATCGACATTAAAATGTTTTTAAAGTTCTAAGATAGTGACCAAGTGACACCGGTTGCGGATGTTAAAGTACATAGCTACAACTAGCATTAGCGTCCGCTGGCATACTTGCAAATTATTGCATTAAAGTTGCAGTAAATAAACTGTCGGCATTTTAACATAACTGAACAATCACGGTTATATAGTGAGATCAAAATGCCTGTTGCTAATAATCCCGATTAAGATATTGAGTTGTTAGCAAGCTAATGCTAGCAGTATTCTCCTAGTTTCTCAACACACCCCCTTTGGCAATCCCATGTACTCGGTAATTCTGTAGCGTTTCACGGTCAAATGTTAAGCCAACCAAGAAACGTCTCTTGAAACATACACCTTTTAACATTTTATTTCTTTTTCCTCTCTACCAGATTCACTGTTGGCGTGCAAAACGGAGCCCCTTGTGAGTACGCTGTGATGTTATTTTGGATAATTAATTCAGTTTAGCTAGGTAACTGGTTTATCTCCCTCTAACAAATGTGTGTCCTCTATATAGCCCCCCGAAAGGAGAAGGAGGACTGTTGAAGACTTCAACAAGTTCTGCAGCTTTGTCCTGGCCTATGCTGGTTACATCCCCAGTCCCAAAGAGGTAAGCTGTTTTTAATGTTGCCCACAATATATGAAAGTTAGCTACTACGAAAACTGCAGTTCCCGTATGGACTGTGATGTGGGGATAAATAAAATTAAAATGTATAGCTAGAGACTGACAATTGGGATCTGTTTCAGCACATGAAGGTAAGTGATGACTGCAGAAAGGCAGGATTTCAACTCTGCAAGAAACATCAGTAGATTGTTTTAGGAAAAAAAAGAGCAGTGTGATTTTAATTGAATGATTGTAAAATGTTAGATTTGCATTCCTAGTACATGACCAATATAGCCTAGTGTGCTCATGGTGTGAAGATTAACTTAAAAATGTTTTTTTTATTTATTTTTTTAATCTGTAGGAAAGTTCCTGGTCTCCAACTTCAACCAGCTCTGCACACAGTTCAGGATTGTCAGCAGATGGAGGTGGTGGGGGAAGCAGCTCCATGGGTAATACTTGGGCAGATGGGAGCTCCGACATTCACACCATCCACACATTTGTCCGCAAAGCTCGAGCAAATAAGGGCAAAAATATTCGTCGTATGCACTCTGATAGCACTCTGCTGGACAAGATGCGCCTTAAAGACTCTTTGTATGAAAGCCAGGCCACCACAAAGGCAGAGCGCAAAAAGGATAAAAAACTGAAAAAGTTGTCTCTGGGCTCTGCCATGACAGCAGCAGATAGCGGCAGCAGCGAAAGCGAGAAAAGAGCCCGCATCAAACGCAGCAAAAACTCCTCCAAACAGCCAAAAGCTAAGAAGCTCAAGAGTTCAGCTGCCCAAAGCGAGACAGACTCTGAGGCACGGAATATGCACACAGAGGTGCATGCTGTCAGAGAGGAGCTGCCGACCCACGGGGGCTCAACTTCAATCATTAAGACACAACCAGATGAATCCATCAGGGAAGCAGATATGAGCTCCAGTGAGGGTGAAACATGGATCGCTGATGAAGACATTATGGTGGAGTCAGGTATGACCTTTCTTTTTTTTTTTTTTTTTTCTTCCTTTTTAAAAAGGGATTTTCTTAATCTAAATCTAGAATGTGTAATACAAAATTTTCATCTCTTTTAAGCAGCCCCTTTCCATATGCCTTTCCTATAGAGTACTCTAACTGATACCTTTATCCACACAGGAGATGATTCATGGGACTTGATCACCTGTTACTGTGGGAAACCATTTGCGGGACGGCCGATGATTGAGTGCAACCAGTGCAGCATATGGGTGCATTTGTCATGTGCAAAGATAAAGAAGTCAAATGTTCCTGACATCTTTTACTGCCACAAGTGCAGAGACTTGCGGCGGTCAGGACACAAAAAGGACATCTAGAGGATGGAAGGGACCCCCCCCAAATTTATATATTTGTTGTTTCTTTTTTAGTTTTATTTTTTTGTTTGTTTAATTTCCTTGCTGTCTTCTGACACTCAACTCACTTACTTTGATGCCTACAGCCAAAACAGCCTAAGTTCACTCAATCACCTGGCAACTGTATCATTAGTTTGTAGTAGGATTTTTTTATTTTGACAATCACAACCATTCTTCTTTTTCCCTCATATTTTATTTTTGGTGACTGAATAACTGGATGTGAGACAACAGTGATGGTTGAGAATCATTTATTTCTGATAAATTCCAACATTAATTTTATGTACAGTGCTGTTTACGTGCACATAATTTTTGCAAACTTGTCCTCATCGTCATTGTAGATTTTTTTCCCCCAAGAACTTTGAAAGAAAATGATTCTCAGTTTGACTTTTTCAGCCTAAAATCGATTTATAAAATTTAAAAACTGACTAAAGTTAGCTTGTATTGTATATCTTAAGAGAAGGAAGTTATCAATCCTTTCATTTATTTATAATATTCCATAATGCTAGATGGGGTAGCTTTTAAATT
>JBAMHW010000005.1:12223863-12233881 GCA_037177495.1 Rhadinocentrus ornatus | reverse complement strand
TATATATATAAAATAAAAGTTCTTACACTTCAATGACATAATCAGAAATGACTTCCATACAGTTACATTTTAAGTTTCACACAGACAATTCTTTCATCAATGTTCTTTAAAACATAAACACAAATAACATTTTCTCCATAGATGGCTGTAATTGAAGAATCTGAGCTACAGCTGATGAGGACTTGTACCCAGCCGCATACATTCATAACCAAGCATTTACTACTTCTTCCTGTCTCCTTATTCAATCATTCATAGCCATGTACCATAAACATTTACATTGAAAGCTGTTTAGTTTTGATGTTTTTGTTTTGTGTGGTTTTGTTTAATTTCGTGTATTATCAAGTCATCTGATTCAAGGAGGGCAATGTTGCTGTAAAACAACTGGTTAAGACGCATTACGCTGTCAGTGACAGGCTTGTTTATGAAAGGTTGTAAAAAATCAAATTTTCTTTTCTCCATGTCATTGTTTATTTCTTAGCTTTCTGAGAAGTAGGTTTAGAGATACACCTGCATCAGAGAGAGGACACAAGATTGTCTCGTTGAGAACAAAGTGGTAGTGTACAGGACATAAGTTAAGGCTGTGTAGGTTGTGGCGTTTTTATTTGGTTTCAACCACATGCTTTTTCTCTTTTTTTCTTTTTTTTCTTTTTGGAGAGTCTTGGCAAGTTTTCAGTAGCAGTTGCACTCTCTGCACAATTTCAACTCTGTACATATCCTGTTCTTTGACAACTGTACATATGTGAAAGTGAAGAGAGAATACCCAAGCAAATTCTATATTTTCTGCAGTCTGATATTGTTTTCTTTAACTGTAGCTTGAAAAATAAAAATATTTGGGAACATAAATTGTATTTTTGAATTATTTGAGTTGAAAAGACAACAAAATCGTGTTGAAACACATTTTCTTTTAATAGATGTTGGCACACTGCAAATAGTGTCTGTCATGTTTGTCTTCCTCCACTAGAGGGTGATGGTTGACAAAATCACTGGTATGTCAGTAAATTAAGCAGTTTATTATTAAATATAAAGATACAAAGTCTACACATTTGTTTGAATGTAGAAAAAAAAGGAAGAGCAGTTTTTGAGATTTGTCCTAATCCATATTGTCTTTTTTGTTGACGTCTGGTCCATCCTGCAAAATAAATGCATTGTAAATGCTCAGTTCTTCATTTCAGGTGAGAACAAGGTCTTTATGAATTATTAAAGGAAATCTGTTGCTGTGCTCTGATTAGACAGATCCTGGTCTAATGGACATCCTGAATCTTTAATATTGTGTATGCAATAGAAGTCGGCAAGTATGTGGAAAATATTAATCGAAACACTGATGGTGCTCATTAAAGCTGGAACATATTTCCCCTTAAGACCCTAACGTACACTATGTTAATGCATTTTAAGTAAGTAGGTAGCATAATGCAAGTATTTGTCTGAAAGCATGCATTCCTTAGACTAAAATGTAAATTGGGCATGAATACAGTTTTAACTTTCATAGCAATATACATGCAATCACCTTTCTGTGTCGGAAACTGGACATTTGAAAGCGGCCAATGGAATCCAGAGGAGCAACTTTCCTCCTGAAGACAGCAAAAAGAGAAAAAACAACTTAATTTGACACAATTGTGCAATTCATCCTCCCATTAATGGTTTTAATTGTGACCCCGCTTAACTTAAATAGATTTTAGTCAGGAATATGTAACACCTTCAGATGTAAAAAACTTTCAGACTATATTTCTGTATTACTGTTTACATATTTTGCACAGATTGACTGCATTGTGTCTTAAATGCTAAGTATATTTTATATTAAATTCTAAAATCATTCAAATGCGTTTAGGCATTTACTGACTTTAGATCCTGTGTCCTCACCTCTTTTCATTGGCTTCACGGTTGTAGTGGTTCTGGTACTGTTGCCGTGTTGGGGTGGTGAGATGACTGTCCGGGTCCCTGCTAATATCTGTTGCATCACCCACGGAGAGGTCACCGCCGTCTGAGTGATCAGACGGACGGGAAAAGACCTCCTGGTCAAGCCAGTTAACTTCCTGACAACAAAAAAACCCAGATCATATAGACTCCACATGACAAGTAGTTTGATTTGCAGTTTAATGAGCTTAGACTTACCCTTTTGTTTTTTAATCTGCTTGGTAAAGCTGCAGCAGATATTTGCTCCAGCAGCAGGTAAAAAGCCAGGAAGGGGAGCAGACATCTGGAGCAAAGCATCTGCGTGGAGTAAGACCACCACAGTCAAACAGATTAGTCTCAAGTTTACTGTAAGGATGCAATCACAAGAAAATGTATCTCAGACTGAAGCAAATGATTACCTTAAATCTTCTGTTTTCTCTGTGGATGCAGCTCTGTGAGTCTGTGGCTGCTGATCAGTGTGGAGGGTATTTGTAGCCACTCTTCCAGGGTGGGTTTATATTGTGGAACTGTAATGGGGCTGTTTAGGCTAAGTGTGTGTGAGTGTGAGACTGACTTCAGACATGCCAATTAGATGTGCCGCCTTGTTGGCCAGCATTGCCATCATTTGTTTTCAGCCTCTATTGCCATTCTTTAGTGTTGACAACATGCCTTGACACACGTAGTTGCATACACGTTGCACATCTCCCCCCTCCACACCCTCAGTGAGGACAGATGGGAGCATGATAAGGCCATTTTTTTGAGGATGTTGTAGCTTTCTGTTTATGATCTTGCCTTGGGGCCACAATATTACCCTTGAGCCAGTTTAAAGTGGCTTTAAAGTTTTCCTCATCCTCTCATAAAATGAATACAGAATTTATTCTCAAACTATAATGATTTGTTTTGTCAAAGTATCTATGGTAAATATAATTGCTTTTACATTTCATATTAAAATACAAATATTTAAAGTGACTGTAGAGGCTTTTTTGTGCAGCAAACAAATCTGCAGCAACTGAGTGATACTATCATGTTAATGTGGAGCAAAAGTTCTGAGGAATGTTTGCAACACCTTGTTGAATCTATGCCACAAAGAATGAAGATAGCTCAAGGCAAAAGGGGCTCGAGGACGATACTAACAAGATGTACCAAATTATTGGAATGTATTTGAGAGTAAAAACCGCTTCTATGTTTACATGACTGTTTTAGAAAGCAAGACTCATGTCAATACAAACTACTCTGGTGGGTTATTTTGTGTTACACGAAGACACTCTCTCTCAAAATTAAAAAATTAAATAAATACACAAACAAACAAGCAAACCCCAAACTGCTGCCACCGTGTGGCTGTATGTCTTTATACAGTGCATCCAGAAAGTATTGACAGTGCTTCACTTTTCCCCCATTTTGTTGTTACAGCCTTATTCCAAAATGGAATAAATTAATTTTTGTCCTCAAAATTATACTCACAATACCCCATAATGATAATGTGGGGAAAACAAATTTAAGAGATTTTTGCAAATTTATTAAAAATAAAACACTAAGAAATCCCATGTACATAAGTATTCACAGCCTTTGCTCAATACTTTGTTGATGTACCTTTGGCAGCAATTACAGCCTCGTTGAATATGATGCCACAAGCTTTGCACACCTATCTTTGGCTGTTTTGCCCATTCCTCTTTGCAGCACCTCTCAAGCTCCATCAGGTTGGATGGGAAGCGTCGGTGCACAGCCATTTTCAGATCTCATGTTCAATCAGAGTCAAGGCTGGGCTCTGGCTGGGCCACTTAACGAGTAGGTTTTCATCCAGGGTGTCTCTGTACATTGTTGCATTCATCTTTCCCTCTATCTCGACTAGTCTCCCAGTTCCTGTCGCTGAAAAAAAAAAACCACAGCATGATGCTGCCACCGCCATGCTATACTGTAGGGATAGTATTGGCCTGTTGATGAGCCGTGCCTGGTTTCCCCAAAGAGGAGGCCTGTCATTCACGCCAAAGAATTCAATCTTCGTCTCATCAGACATGGGAATTTTGTTAATCATGGTCTGCGAGTCTTGCAGGTGCATTTTGGCAAACTCCAGGCAGGCTGCCATATGCTTTTTTGTGTTTTATTTTACTAAGGAATGGCTTCTATCTGGCCACTCTACCATATAGGCATGAATGGTGGATTGCCGTAGAGATGGTAGTTCTTCTGGAAGGTTCTCCTCTCTCCACAGAGGAATGCTGTAGCTCCCGAGAGACCATCGGGTTCTTGGTCAACTCCCGGACTAGGGCCCTTCTCCCCTGATCGCTCAGTTTAGGCAGCTGGCCAACTTTAAGAAAAGTCCCGGTGGTTCCAAACTTCTTTCATTTACAGATGATGGAGGCCACTGTGCTCATTGGGACCTTCAAGGCATTTATCTGTACCCTTCTCCAGATTTGTGCCTGAAGACAATCCTGTCTCGACGGTCTACAGACAATATATATATACATATATAGACAGGCGTGTGCCTTACCAAATCATGTCCAGTCAACTGAATTTACCAAAGGTGGACTCCAATTAAGCAGTAAGAACATCTCAAGGATGATCAGTTGAAACAAAATGCACCTGAGCTCACTTTTGAGCTTCATGGCAAAGGCTGTGAATACCTATGTACGTGTGATTTCTTAGTGTTTTATTTTTAATAAATTAGCAAAACTCTCTAAAAAAACTTTTCACATTGTCACTGTGGGGTATTTTGTGTAGAATTTTGAGGACAAAAATTTATTTAATCAATTTTGGAATAAGGCTGTAACAGAACAAAATGGGGAAAAAGTGAAGCACTGTGAATACTTTCCAGATGCACTGTAAGTCAGTTAAGTTCCAGTTTGCATCCAGGTAAGTCCAGACTTCATTTATGACGCTTTTGATACAAAAAAATAATTTCATTCTGTTGAGATTAAATATTATGATAATTAATTAATACATTCTTGAGTTATTACCAAAGTGAGTTTTATGAAACTTCTAGATTAGCAACGATGACCATTTTGTTCTTGAATCCATATGAATGTTTGGGTCAAATTTCTTTTGCCAAAACACTGTGTTGACACAAGTTGACACGTAAGTTGACAGAAATATTTCGCTGTAAAATTACACAAACTTTTTTTTCTTCCTTTTTTGAAAACAGGGTTGTCTGAAATTTTGTAGCCAGAGCGTTTTTGGTTTAGAGAATCAGGGAGAAGTTTGGTGTGGGAGCCAAGCTAACAGCTATTCAGGAAGATTCAAGATTCAAAGGCTTTGATTGTCAATTCACCATATGTCAAAACATACAGTGGAACTGAGGTGCTGTTCTCTCTCACCATAGAAATAGCATAACAAGGACATGTAACAAATCATTTAAAAGACACACATGGTGTAAAACAATATGATAAATAAATAAATAATAAATAAAGTGGCATTGGCAGGTAGTTAAATGTTTAAAAAGTATTTATAATATTTACAATGCAGAGGGAGGGGCAGATGGGCAAGGTAGTGAATAGATTTCAGCATCCTGACAGCCACTGCTTGGCTTGCAGTGTCACCACTCCTGAAGGCTACTTCCAGAGCGCACAGGAGCTTACGGACCTCACCTGTCAGCCATGGTTTCCGTTTAGCTCGAAAAGTAAAGGTTTTGGTGTGACTGACATCATTAATGCACTTAATGATGGATGCAGTGATCGTCTTTATATATTTCTAAATGTCTGTGTGACCGTTGTAAGTGGCAGCCTGTCTGAAGAAAGGGATTTCTTCTCTTTTTTGACCAAGTTTTTGACTCATTTCACGTGTTCATTTCAAGTTTAAGTCTTTATTGTTCCTAATGGGAAGCTTTGCCACACACAGACTGGTCCTCAAGGAAGACATTACAACCTCAAACAATCGAATCCACTCACATACACCAAACATTTGACAGTTAAATATTTTGTTGCTACTTTTTCTCAGCATCCATGTTGCAACACTCTGGTTTGATGCAAAACAGTCCAGGTTGCAACACTTTGACAAACAGCATGAATTGTTTTACTTTATGTGAATTCAGTCTCTTTAGCTACGTGAAACATCTTGATGTTACTCTCTTATCTAGCTAAGCCAAAATGTATCTTTGTAAACTACTTTTCTTAAGCTCATGAATTAATGAAGTACCTTCTCAGCGTATAAAGATACACTCGAACACCTGTGTAACTTACTAAAGCAACTCTCACACACAACCATATTGACAAAGATAATATCAAGGGAAATGTAAGTCAGTTTTTTAATGAATTCAGAAAATTGGGTGGGAGAATAAAGAAAAAGCTCAGAGACAGAAATCAGAGATAGTATCAAAGCCCCAGTGTGTGTGGTAATCTGAAAGATTCTGCTTCGCCCGACTTCACTAGTGGCCACCCAATCCTGACCACACACATCACTTAGCACCACTCCTCCTCCTCCTCGCCCACCCGCCTGACCTGCTGCCTATGTCTCCAAAAAACAAAACAGAGAGGAGACAAAGTAGCTGGGATGGATGGAGAGATTGGCAGAGGATCGGGTGGGGAGATTTGCTTGGAGGGTATGCACATTCGAACACGTTTTCACTTTTCCTCTTTTCCACCCTGTCCTAATTATTTCTATTTTGGAATGCTGAGGCTCACCAAACATAGAGCTAGTGCTGACAGATCAGGCGAGTATAAATAAACCATGACAAGGCTGGCAGCATGTTACCAGGGGCAGAGACCAGATAGGCTGCACTGATTACCTCCATTATCAGGGACAGGCCTCATTAGGAGCCTCTGGCTGGGTGTGTGACATGTGGTTTCTTTTATTACAACGCAGTTACTAATATCCTTCAAAGTTAAGATTAAGCCAAGTGTATGCCAGTAAAATTCAAAACAAATGATTTACTTTTACTCTACTAAAGTGCTATGATCTTTTAATTACAATCAATGGTATGTGGGTACCCTCTTTTGAGCCCAATGTACACTGAATAGAAATTTTGTTAATGAAAAATAATTCTCATTGCAACATTTCATTGCATTGAATGATCACATGTACTCAATTAATTGATAAATGGCAGATTTGAGCACCTCTGTTTTCTGGTTTGGAGATTTCAGGTGTGTGTTAACACAATGCCGAGGCGGAAAGACATCACCAGTGATCTTAGAGGGGCAATCGTTGCTGCCCATACATCTGAGAAGGGTTGTGAGGCCATTTCCAAATAATTTGTAAAGTAAATGATGTTATTCAGAAGTAGAAAACAGTCTAAATGTTCACCCAAAGTTAAGACTGTGTGATGTTCTGAGAAACTACAAAAATCCCAGGAGCTGCATCTCAGACTCTACAGGCCTCATTCAACATGTTAAATGTCAAAGTTAGTTAACCTACAATAAGAAAGAGACTCAAAACGTATGGCCTGTTGGCAGTTTAGGTTTAAGTTGCATCTGATTTAATTACAGGACTTTTAAAACAATGTTCTTTGGACAGTCGAGACTAAAGTGGAGATGTTTCGTCATAATGTACAGAACTATGTTGGGAGGAGCCCAAATGCCGCATATTAGCAGAAACACATCATACCAACAGTCAAACACGGTGGTGATGTGCTGAGCATTGTGGCTTGGACCTGAACACCTCCTCTGCGTACCAAAGTATCCTAGAGTCAACTGTGAGGTCATCTGTCTGTCAACTTGGCTGAAATTGGGCCATACAACAGTTCAATGATCTCAAGCACAGCAGAAAATCTACAGAAAGACTGAAAAAGACAAGAATCCGCACGTCTTTGCAGTGACCGAGTCCAAACCTCAATCTGTTTAAAATGCTGCAGTGGATAAATACATGGCAGCAAACCTCAAAGAAATAAAGTAATATTGAAAAGGAGAGTGGACCAAAATGTCTCATCAATAACACGAGAGACTGATATCATTATATATAAAGACACAATTAAAAATGTATTGTTTAATCCAAGATTGTTTTCATATATTATAAAGACCTGATAAGGACCAGATGAATGCTTAGTTTCTTTCTTTTTTATCTTCTAAAACTTTATTTACTTTAAGATTTAAAGGTGGGTGTACTTTATTTTTCACATGACTTTGCATACATAAAAAATTAACTTCAGAGTAGTAAGAAGTAGAAGGTGTAATGTGCATTTAAACATTTAAAAAGGGATATCTAAAGTACATTAATCATGAGTAAGCATGAAGGACAACATGTGCCTTCTCTCTCTATGCGGACAGATGGACATGATTTCTGTTTAATGAGCTCTGTTTCTCTGTTACTGCCTTTGGGTGTGTGTTTGTGTGTGTGCTGAATAATCTTTCCTCATACTCCGCCCCGGTCCGGTACCCTATAAGTATCAGGCATTGCAGCAGGTGCTAAATATAGTCTCACAGACAGTCCTGTCTGCAAACGTGAGCAAGATTACATTTCTATTGCAATGTTATGTCGGTAATTTGTGTTTGTGTTGTTCACATAAACACTGATGGGTGGACAAAATAACAATTTGGCTCACATAAAATAAACGATATAAAAGAATGGCAGGCAGAATACAAGGACTAAAACCAGTCATTTTTTACTTTGTGATACTTTTAAAGTGAACACAACCATTATCAATCTTTCTCTTGCTACTCTCAGAAGAAAACGTGCTTTTCATGCAGTGCATTTATTAAGTTTTTTACACCACGTTTATGCTGAGAATAAAGATTTTGCAAATCAGAAATAATGTAGTTTCACTTCAACAAATCCAACTGCAGGCTAAATTATTAAGTGGAAACAAGTTCCACATTGACTAGATACATCATCACAAGTTGTTTGGTAACAAAATGCTTATATGGATTATGTAATCTAGTGAGTAGCCTTGCTTTGGTGCTTTTGTGGGATTTTGCTGATAATTTGCATGTATACTTAAATTTTACTGTTAGATAAAAGTTTCAAGCCTATCTGTAATAACTACAGAAATGAATGATTTTTATCGAAGCCATTTAATATTTTCAAATGTTTATCATGTTTATCTTGATAATCTTTTTGCTCCCAGGGAGCAGAGGAGCTTATTCAGACAGCTTATTACCAGCACATGTACTGTAGAGCAACGATGGGCTTCAGTCTGAGTTGCACTTATTTCTCAGCCAATTGTCAAATACCAAAATATCATTTTGTATCCAATCTCTGTTTTGGCCAATTGAAAAGTTTAAATAGTCTTCATATATAAGCTTGTGAATATTTGATGTTAGATTTGAAGTAGCTACAATATTGTGTCTTTTTTTTAAAATCATATTGGCCATTTATTAGTTGTGGTTAGAAGCTGTCAGATGAAATCTACAAGGTAAATATGTTGGCTCTATTTTTTCAGGAGATAATTTTGTATTTGTATAATATCAGAGAACTTGCAACTCACTGCGTTTTTCACACAGTCACATCATTTTATTTTTTTAACCGTTTGATTGTAGCCGTAGCGCATCTATATTTAAAATTAATTTCTACCACAAAATTGGCTTGTTTAGGCCTTTTGTTTGCCAAGTTCTGTTGAAATTTGTTTGTTTTGTTGTAGCTTTTGGTTTTACATAAATAACCAGCTACAAGCGTAACACAGCTGTAGGTACAGATTACAGGCAGCAGTTAGAGTGTTACAGATGCTGTTATTTTAGTTGCTTTTCCACTTCTGGATGATAAAATTTAGAGAGTAATACTTTGTATTTAGTTGGATAGATTAATAAGAAATTAGTTTGATGCTATTAATATAATTTACCTACAAGATATAAAACATTTGTTATTGTAAAACAATAAATAAATAAAACTTAAATGTATGAGTCACCTTTTGGTCCAATAAACCGGTTGTCCAGACATGTTCCTGAAACTATCCAGTACTTACTGAGTTTTATCTACTTACCTGAAATCCCAAACATCTATCAAACAAACAGGTTGACGGTTTCATCAGAGATAAATATTCATGTAAACCTACAGTCATCGTAGAATCCGCAGTTAAACAAACATGCATGGTGTTGTATTATAGCTATAAACCCTGATTAATCACCTTTATACGAGGTATAACTAGTTAACAAGACAGCTATAAACATTTAGGTAGGAATACAAACAAACAACAAAAAAAAAAAAAGAAGAAAAGAGAAGAGAGGGAGGGGGGTTGGGGGGTGGGATGTGGTGTGGGAGTGGGGGGGTGGAA
>JBAMHW010000005.1:12204825-12215033 GCA_037177495.1 Rhadinocentrus ornatus | reverse complement strand
CTGGTGGATCCACATGCCATGTCCGTTTTTGCATATCTTACCACATATGCATTCCATAGTCATAGTAGTCATTACGCTCCACAGCTTGCTCCCATCTCGTCCTGGCTCCCTGCTGCCTCATTCCCACCATCTGGCTGACCCGCCTCTCCTCTACTTCAGCTCGCACCTCCTCAAGGATCAGTGACCTCCTCTCTTTCTTCTTTGCCCTACCATAGCGAGGTTGTAAACTTTTTGAATGTGCTTGTAGCTTTTTCACTTGTTCAAAGAAACACACTCTTAAGCAAACATGATGAACCTGTTTTTCACTGTTAAATATAACTATCCCAAAGTTTATCATGTTTTCATTTGTGTTGTTTTAGATCGACCAGATCCTGATCCATCAAAAAGTTGAACTCCTTGAAGGTAAAGCATGTGACCAAGTTGTTGCATCATGATAATCTGACACATATACAGAGAATTCATTGTGTGTCTTTGTCAGTCACTTTTTCCGCTTCTTTCTTTGCAACCCCGCCCAGCCTTCATTGGTTTTGAGACAAACAACCAGTATGAAATAAAAAACAGTCTGGGACAAAAAATCTACAAAGCCAAAGAGCAGAATGACTGCTGCACCAGGAACTGCTGCGGCGCTCTGCGTAGCTTCGACATGAAAATCAAGGACAGCATGGACAGGGAGGTCATCCGTCTCATCCGGCCTTTCCGCTGCGTCTCCTGCTGTTGTCCCTGCTGCCTGCAAGAGGTCTGAGTCTATTAATGGTTAAAAATGACTTGACTTGAAGTTTCATAAATTATTAGCCTCATGTTGTATTGATTTACTTCACATAGACCGATATTGCTCCAGCTGAATACTTCATTCAGTAACAAATCACTTTGAAAAGTCGCTGCAGATAAGCAAATACAGATTACCCTTGTATTCGCTCTGAATGTGTCATTATTACTTTTGTCAATGTTTAATGGCATTATCATTATAGCAGCTATTTTTCTATTTAAAAATCACTGTTTTTGACACATAATCTTGCTAAACTTGCTACACTTGCTCAATTGTAGCAGCTCCAGATGATAACACTGCCCCCTCAGGTTTTTATGATCAGTATTGGGGATGATAGGTGCAGCACTCCAGCTAATGTTGTTCTTATACTGATGCACATATCACTGAGGAACAGATAACATCTGGATTGATCAGACCAAATTATCCTTTCCCATTACTTAAGTGTCCAATCTGTATGGTCTCTAACCATTTTTTCCCCAATATCCTCCCTGATAAGTGGTTTCCTTTAGGCACAGAACTGTTCATCTGCTGTACTTTAAACTCTCTTTGCATCAGTGTTTGAAAATGTTCTATCATTTTTGGATATTATTATTATTATTAGCTCTACTGTTGATTTTCTTTGATTTCACCAGTGCCACGATCATTCAAGACTTTTTTCTGTATGCAATTCTTTACATTTTTAGTAGTTTAAAAAAAATCTCTTTGACTGTTTTGTTTGATAAAGACTAACAACATTCCACGACCAAAGACTAGTTGTTTAAGGAGTGAGAGACTATTCACTGCATTGGTTAGTGTTAAATAACTTGTCAGCTGAAGCGTGTTATTCTCTGCTGTACTTTTCCACTGGGAAGTTCTCATCTGTTTTAATTCAGGTGTTGACTTATGTTTTAACCTATTAGGAAATATAAAAAAAAAATAATAATCTGCTGCCAATCATTCACATCGGGCTTTGGAAATAGATTTGGGGAATAATTATATTACCTAAACGAAAAGCAAGTGAAAAAACATGATTATTTTAGGCACTTTTTTTTTTGTTAAATGTTATGTTCTTTCTATACATGTGTGGTTTTACTCCAGGGACTTCCTCTCACAGTCTGAACAAATGGATGTTTTTAACTCCAAGTATCTTGAATTTCGGCGGGAAAACAGATTAGACTACAAATCAAATCAAATCTTATTTATAGAGCACTTTTCATGCACAAAGCAACACAAAGTGCTGTACATAATAAAAACAAATGAATCATATTAAAAACAAAATTTAAAAGCCTTCACACATCAAATAATAGGACAACAAGCAAAAAGGCACAATCGCAGACAAACTCGCACACATACAAAGCGCATGTACTCTCCCCCCACCCACCCATACCCCATTCTGTACAAACATAAACTCCAATCAATAATAACTGTCTGAAAAAATATTAATAAAATGAAAACACAATAAACTAAAATTCAACACAGAGACAACTACAAGAAGGGACAAAGCGGACGTTACTTCTTAAGGAAGCGAAGATCTTTCAATATCCGCGCCATATATTCCAAGTCTGTTGTGGAAAGTGCAATTAGCTTTGCAGTCATCTGTTGGTGCAGCTGCATCAGACCAGAGACGTACAGAGACTGAAAAAACTGATTATGAAGGCTGGTTTTGTACTGGGGATGACTCTGGACCTACTTGTCCAGAGAAGAATGCTGCACAAGCTGCTGAAAATAATGGACCTTTCTTCACATCCTCTACACAACACAGTGAAGAAACAACAGTGTGTGTTTAGTATAAGGCTTTGTTAAATCCAGTGTAAGACAGAAAGGTATCATCATTCCCACCAGCAGCCATCACCCTCTGGAACAAGACCTTACCATCATCTTCTAATTATTTAGTTTTAATTTTTAAAACAAACAAACAAAAACAATACAACATTGCAATTTCCCTTTGGGATTAATGAAGTATTTTTCATTTCATTTTCATGTTGGGTTAATTGGAATTCCTAAATTTTCCGTTGGAGTTATTCTGAGTTTTTTCTATCCTTGTGTTAAAGGATAACCTGTAGCATATAGGAAAATTGAGGACAGTGTAGATTGTTTAAGCTGCCTCTCCATATATTATTCTGTAAATTCTGATTAGTAATTAATTTATAATCTAACTTTTGCTTGGGAAGAAAATTGGTTGTACAACTGACGTGTTGCCATTTAAAAACCCGAGCAGATAAACATGACACCGTTTGTATATCTAGCTAAAACAAAAAGTAAATTAATTTAATTAATGTCTTTTATTGTTTCAAATCCTTTTAGCTCCTATTGGCACAAATACCTGCAGCCTCACAGCTTGCAGAGGTTTGTCTGTCCTCCCGTCGCCTTACTGCTGAGTGCCGTCTGCGCCAGGCTGCTCGGGCGGGTTTTTTTTTTGAGAGGATGAATGGCTCTTTGTCCATCCTATCTATCTCCTTGACTCCCTGATCCTCTGCCATCCCTCCACTGAGGCCCTTTGTCTCTTTTCTAGTTTAATCACATCATTAGGAGTCTGTCCACATTGCGTTCCAACTGGCTCTGAGCCCAAACCAACCCTCTCACATACGTCTCTGTTCACTGCTGAGACAAGCTACATGTGAGTTGCGTTACTTTTGTTATGCGGTTTCACAATGGACCAGTCAGAGCTTCAATTAGCATCCTATGTGACCTTGTGATGTTTTATTATTAGCTGCATCTAAGTCTGTGTGGCATTGGCATGCATGTCTAACTTAAGCATGTGGCCTACAGATGGAGGTCCAGGCACCACCGGGCACCACCATAGGGTACGTTAAACAGGACTGGCACCCTTTCCTACCAAAGTTTTCCATCATGGGCGCAAACAAGGAGACTCTGTTGAAACTGGAGGGGCCCTGCTTTGCCTGCAACTGCTGTGGGGACGTCAACTTTGAGGTAAATGAGGGAAAACTTCAACATGTTAATTGGCTTAAAGGAGTAGTTGGACAGTGAGAAAACCAGTACTACACACAGTGAAGTAATGCTGACAGCTAGGCAATGCTCTGCCCAACCTAACAAAATTTTAACTAATATTTCTCATATTAAATCTTGTTTTGTTCAGTCTTTATAAGAATGACAATGTAAAAACATTTATTTATTTATATTTAGCATAACAAACGCATCATATGGGTCAAGAACTTCTAGCTTTTTGCAGAAAGATGTAGCATCATAGGAACAGCTAATAATGTTAGAAGGTGTCATAAATAATGAAAACTTCTGTTGTGATTTCCAGCTGAAGGGGAAAGATGGTGACAATCCCATCGGTCGCATCAGCAAGCAGTGGAGCGGCCTTTTAAAAGAAGTCTTCACTGACACAGACAATTTTGGCATCCAGTTCCCGCTGGACTTGGATGTGAAGATGAAAGCTGTGCTCATGGGTGCCTGCTTCCTTATTGTAAGATCCTGATCAGAGTGACCAGCATCTCTTTATTTATTTATTTTTCAACATGTAGAATCTTGCTGAGTGATGATTACTTCTCTTTCTTGCCGTTGCTCTGCAGGATTTTATGTTCTTCGAGAAAGTTGGAGAGGCCAACCAGCGCAGCTCCGTGTTTTCGTAACTGAGGAAAAAAGCTGGGAGGAAAAAGCGTGGATGAATCTTCTCCTGTTTGCTTTGTATGTACTTATGGCATTTGTTCTTTGGTGCCAGTCCCACAATCTGTTTATAGACGCATACAAAGCAGTGTGATCTAATCAGTTCTTGTGTAAATCAAACATATTTGGACATCTGTCCAAGCTTAGTGACTGATTGCTGGCTACCAAGTTGCCAGTGTTCCTTTCACTCCATACAGTGGATAAATGTTTCATCTATTTCCAAGTAAAAGACATATGTCCAGCGAGATCCCTGCCAAAGAATTTCTGCCTTACTGTGGATGTTTTTTAACTGCTCACACGTAATAGTGGTTTTTTTTGGGTTTTTTTGCAACACTGCTGTTTCAAATTTATACAGTTTTTCTGTTTTATTTTGCTCATGCTTTTGGAAAAATCACAATAGATAGATGTAATTACAGCACCGTGAATGCATTTATTCTAGTTATGATAGCAGCTACCTAATTGGTTTTTCAGTTTGTTCGTCCTTTGATATTGTCTCAAAAGTTGGCATGGATATTCTTATGTCCTTACAGACTTTATTTACTTCTCAACATTTAAGATTATAAGATTAAGTTTCCTCTGTTCTTTTGCTTGTGTTTTACTACCCATTACACAAGCAAAACTTGCAAAGGCTTTACTTAGCAAATATTTAGCATGTAATCAAACTAATATGGATGATGACATGATAAACGTTACTTACTAAATATCAGCACATTTATAATTATTCCATCCATTGTATTAATCTGCCTGTGTGCAGCCAAAATATATTTTTTGCATGGCTTTTTTTTTTTTTTTAAATAAAAATCTTTATGCAAAACCTTTGCATTGTGTAGCTTCACAAGTAAGTGGTTAATGTATCCGTGCAAGAATAGACAGATGGTGAACCCAACAGGTGGCATGTGCGGACAGTATTTATGAAAAGTGCCCTATTTCTGTCTCTTCGATGCCTTAAATTAAAACCATCAGTGTCTTTAGCAACTAGTCTGCATTACAAAACTGCTACAAAGGCTATAAAATAAATGCTCAATTGCTCCTTTGGTAGTCAAGGGGTTGCTTTGGTCAAAGACGTCACTGCCCAACCTCACCCCTCTTTTCTCCAGATACCACTGTGTTGAACATGGGGAAAGTAGGGGAAAGGGAGTGTGTGTGTGTCTGTAGGCTGAAGGTAAGTGGATATAATTAATGTACAGTAAGAAAAATAAAATAAAAAGCAGAAGTTGAGATTGGAGTTACTTGTCTGAGGCAGGAAAACTCAGGTTTCTCGACATTAGTAACAAGAGTCCTGAATGTGAATTTTGATCCTGCTGTTCTTCAGACATTCTTCTTTTTTGTCATTTTTGTTCAGATAAAACTGGTGTTCCTCCCCTGAGGCATTATTGCCACCAGTGCTCTCATCTCGATATTATTACTCTGTGGGTAACTAAATGGGTCCCATTGCCTTTGAATATATGCAATTACCAGTAATATCTCCTCTAAAGGAAAGTAAAGCCAAAGTATGTAAAAAATCTTTATAGCAATTGGTTTTTCACTCTGTTAATCTGCAGCATGTGCTTTTTTGTAAGAGTAACATGATCAGCTGTCTGTTTCTATCCAGTTTTTTTCATCTTGTGATTGTACTTTTTTTTTCTTTCTACAAAAAATAAGTGTATTTCAGAAGACAAGTCTATCTCAGAAGTAAAGGAAATACTGCAGACCATTGCTTGTGTCATTGTTTTGTGATTTGCTCTAGTGACCTAGCAGGAAAATCAGGGGAGTGGCCTCACATGTCTGTCTAAACATGGAACATCTGGTTTCACTTATTTGCTTTCAGGAGAAAATCCAGGCTCTGTTCATTGGGGAAGAACAAGTTTAAAGGCAGGATGCACTTATTTTTTGTCTATTATCAGCATCTTGATATGTGCTTAACAATTTACAGAAAGATTTTTTCCACATCCTTAAGCTCAGCAAGACAAGAAAATGGTCTCATTACAATGCAGAGATGCTGGCTGTTATTGCGCCATCTCCTGGAAGAATGTCAGAAATGCATACACATGTAGAAAGTAACATGTCTAACATGTCAGGATCTGAAAGAAAGTTGAGAAAATTAGGGAAAATGTAAAAATATACATCAAACAACTACAAGAACATGTATGACTAAGATGTTTTAGGCCCACATAGCTTTTGGAAAGGACACATAAGGGATTACATTTACTAAGGACAACTAAATTACTAATCCTCCAAAACAGCTAGGTTCTCAAAAGTTTCTCTGTGGAGCATTATACATAAAACAAAATCATCATTGTGGTGGTGGCATATACCAAAAACAGTCTTGGTTAATACAGTAAAATATTTTAAATCTCATTTAATAAAACAGCATTTTGCACTATGATTATATTCTCTGCTGGGATATCGACTTTATAAAAAGAAAAAGGTTTCACATAAATTGTACTTCTGTACAAATGTGAGTCAGCACCAGATTATTTCTGGTCAAAACCTGGTTGCTGCAATATCCACAAGGCAAACAACAGTTTAGCTTATTCTCTGTGACTGATATGGTCCAGTTCATCTATTTATTTTAAAATACAGTAAAAAATAAAAGAGCATTTAAATAATCTAATGTAAATAGAGTTATTTTTATAATGAGGAAAAAAAAACAAGGTGTCATATAACAGTTTTATTTAACAAAACACTTTCTAATACAATATATATGTAAATTCATTTTAAAAAAAGCAATAAAAATAGATAACAGAGGAAGACAAATAGTCTTTTTACTAAATTCCTGTATTTTAACATTTTAGTTTTGCATTAACTTCCTTCATTTTTTCTTTTGGAACATTGAGCAGGACATTGCTGTGAGAAGCCAATAATCAAGTCGAGGCCAGATAAAAAAAAGACTCTTCAGACTCGTCTTTCTGTGCTAATCTGAGCTCGCTCCTTCTCGTTGGGCCTCTCTTCTCGATGCCATCGGATCAGGAAGCGGCTGGCCAGCTGCAGGTTCCACTGGTATTTGGAGAGGATCTTCATGCAGTCCTCTCTAGAGCAGAGGCTGAGTGAATACAGCTGCTCCAGCTGAGGAGAGAGAGAGAGACATACACCAGGACAAAGCTCAGAAGCAGACATCACAAAACCCAGGATATATACTTAGTATTTCACGTGAAAGAGAAAAAAAAAGGCATTTGAAGACAAGCAAAACAAAAGATGACATAAATTAAGTAAGCTACTGGTTATTTGCTTTCTGCTTAGCATGCAGAGTCAGAAGGGCAACCATAGTGATTCACTCACAGCTACAGCCATTAATAATCATGAATTACTTGCATGATTAAGTCCTCAGTGGTCAACACATCTATAGCACACATCCACATAACTTATTAAAACCTGACTGGGGAGACTTGGTTTTGTTTTTTCTTTAAAAAAAAAAAAAGTCATTTACTTTCCCTACATTTAAGAAAACCATCATATTCTAACGCTCATTCACACTAAATATATCTGTTTAAGTTATTTAAACTTGAACACTCGATTCGGAGAGACAGCATTAAACATAGTTCTGCGTCAACTTCACACACAAGAAGAAGAAGAAAAAAAGGGTAAACTGGGTTAGCCAATTAGTGTAAGTCAGTACTAAAGTTATCATCCTGCCCACCACCCACTGCTATGTGGTTTCCAAGAGATCATTAAGCGAAGTCTACATATGGACAACACGCTGTCTTCCAGGTCATTAAATACTGCTGTTTTGCCAGACAGCAGTGTCTCCATGTTATGAACTAATGTGACGCATCAGCTCCGTCCTTTGCTAGATTTATTTCAAATGATTGTAGGTTTCCTTACAGTTTTAATATTAGTGATTTCATTAAAATAATTTAAGTAAGCACTTTCAACTAACATACTGAAACACAGGGTCTACAGTGGGGCAAAAAAGTGTTTAGTCAGCCACCAATTGTGCAAGTTCTGCCACTTAAAAAGATGAGAGTTCTGTAATTTCATTGTATACCTCAACTTTGAGAGACAAAATGAGAAGAAAAAAAATCCAGAAAATCAGTCTTATTTTTAATTATTAAATTCCTCGGTTAAATAAGTAATTGGTCACCTACAAACAAGCAAGATTTATGGCCCTCACAGACCTGTAACTTCTTCTTTAAGAGGCTCCTCTGTCCTCCACTCATTACCTGTATTAATGGCACCTGTTTGAACTCGTTCTCAGTATAAAAGACACCTGTCCACAACCTCACATAGTCAGACTCCAAACTCCACTATGGCCAAGAGCAAAGAGCACTCAAAGGACACCAAAAACAAAATCGCAGACCTGCACCAGGCTGGGAAGACTGAATCTGCAATAGGTAAGCAGCTTGGTGTGAAGAAATCAACTGTGGGTAGGGATGGTGAAACCAAGGCCTCATGAATCATCGAGCCAACTTTGAACCAAATGCATGAAAATGGCTCAGTGCTCTGAACCATTTGACCAAGTACAAGAGCTCCATCTGCTGGCTGTGGGCATCTGATGCATCAGAAGGACAGCGTTGAAACTTCACATCTGTCATTCCTGTCTCATCTTGCAATAAGTGTTCAATAAACAATACCCACGAGTGAATATTTATTTTCTGTCGTTAATATATATTAAAAAAAGAGGGATTATTAGGTAACATTTGTTTAGGTAACAGAATTATGGTGCAATTTAAAGTATACCGATCTGTAATGACAGTAGTGGTCTGCTCACAGCGGGAACGGGGACGCATGAGGGAAGGTGTGGTTGTGCAACAGGGATAGTGATTATGTTACTGATTTTTTTACAGTTGTATCAAAATATTGATGCTTGTGCAACTTTGTGATGTCAGAGATTTTTATTTAAAAACAGTATTTATTCAACAATGTTAGGCTTTAGTCTGCTCCTCTTGTGGCACACTACCTCTCCAGCTTTGGAGAAGACCCGCTCGCAAGGCACAGATGTGGCTGGCATGTGCAAATACTGTTTTGCCAGCCTGAATAGGCTGGGGTACACAGATTAGCGTGTCCTCCAGTATTCGAGCAGGTCTTCTCCTCTGGAGAGGTAGGGTTTGGCTAGATAACGTGGCATCTGCCGTTGCACTCTGAGTGCTCTGGGTTGCACCTAAACAAGAAAGACATAGGTGAAAAAACCTATTTCAGGAGGAAATTGTCTCCGGGTGTTTGGAGTGCAAATGTCGCAGCATCGCCGACGTGTTACCGTGTACGTTATCTCCTGAGCACATATCAAACACTTGACTTATTTTGGTGAAACGAAGTCAAAGTGTTCCCATGCGTAGGAACGTACACGCTTGGGTGGCACTGGCTCTCCCTCCATCGCCCTTCCTCTCTGTCTCACTCACACACCTTTCACTCAGACACAGTCTACACACAATCTCTTTCAGCCTTTCAAACACTCTCTTAACTTATCAGTATTTATATGTGTATATATATTAACCTAACTATATTTATATGTATATCTATATTTCTATATGAAGATGTGTGTCCTGTCTGTATGTATGTGAGTGTATGTATGTAGTATTTCTCCTCTGTGTGTCACTAAGTGTGTCTATATGTTTGTCAGCTAAATGTGATCTAATATAAGCTAATTCTAATGTGGTGCTTTCCCTAAATCTGTTCTCCAAATGTAATGTTGCACAATCGCTAGCAGAATCTCCTCCTCTCAAAAACCCACATTCTCCTAAGCATTTGGAGCCCCTTTTAATTCATTGACAGATTGAAAAGTCCGGCCCCTTCAAAATTCCCGCGGGCTGTTCGACACGTGCTGATGACGTAATGGTCGTTTGGTCTATCACGTGACTTTTGGCATGCTGAATCAATGCTCAGAAACAATGCTCGCAACACTTCCGTGTCACATGCT
>JBAMHW010000005.1:12179378-12200644 GCA_037177495.1 Rhadinocentrus ornatus | reverse complement strand
CAAAGGCTACTGTACCAAATATTAACATTGATTTTCTCAGGTGTTCAAATACTTTTTTGCAGCTGTATCATACAAATAAATTGTTACAAAATCATACATTGAGATTTCAGGATTTTTTTTTTTTTAGATTGTGTCTCTCACAGTGGACATGCACCTACGATAAAAATTTCAGACCCCTCCATGTTTCTAAATGGGAGAACTTGCAAAGTAGCAGGGTGTTCAAATACTTATTTTCCTCACTGTATATGCAAAATGCAATTTGTGTAAATTCTTCATGTCAGTAACTTTACATAAGAACAGGCAGACGATGAGGCGTTACGAGCCCCCCGAACACGCCCTGACGAAAATTTCCGTAAGTTGGTAGTTCTTGTGTTAAAACAACTGACATTAGCTTGTAGTGTGAATTGAAGTATTTCCCTGGTGTATTACCTATCTATTTTAATGAGGGGTTTTATTGCATACTTTAAGTCCAATTGACTTGCAGATAAAAGATATTTAGATTACTATATATATTTCTTGGAGAGATCAGTAGATTCATGTTTATAGAATATTTTATTTTTGTTGGTTAAAACCATTGTATAAAAAAACAGACCGGATTTGCTTTAAAAGAAAAAAACCTGAAAAAAACCCAACCTGGAAATATTTACACACTGGATATCATCCTTACATCATATCCATTATAAAAGTATTAAGTGAAAGTTGCTGGACTTGTTTAAGAAACAAAGCAAAATACATTTGAGGACTCGAGATTCCTACTGGAATGTACTTTTGAGATTCAAACCCTTGCTTTATCTTAACAAAGGTCTATTGTGTCTGTTCAAGTTTTTCCTTTGTCCCACCCTCATCTCGCTCACTTACCCATGATCGATGACAGTCACAATGTCGTTGGCCGCAAGTGGGAGTTTTCTGGGCTCTGTATAGTCTCTTGTTGCCTGCACTTCCATAGGTTTTGCCTTAAAGATTTAGGAAAATTAGGAGGAAACTACAAATAAATGCAGTAAAAAAAATTCTGTGCATGCTTTCTGCAATATTTTCAGTGATCAGGTAAACCATACTTCTAATTTAATCTCTAAAAATAATAAAATAAAGTTTCATGTGATCAGACCTCTGCCACCATTGTGGTGAGCTGGGAAAAGCTGGGTCTCTCAGCAGGGCTGCAGGCCCAGCACTTCCTCATGATAGCGTACAGTTCCTGAGGGCAGTCTGGTGGCTTCTCCAGTCGCTCGCCCTCGCGTTCTACACGCCACAAAATCTGAATCAAAGTCAGAGTCACAAGCAGTGAAAGGGTGGAGACACACATTCCAAACATGAAGGCTGTACTTTTACTGGCATGAATGTTCAGATGCTGACAAGTGTGTACCTGTCGGCCTGAAAGACCGAACCAGGGCTCCTCACAGTAGGTGAACATCTCCCACAAAGTCACACCAAACATCCAAACATCTGAGGAATGGGAGAAGGAGCCAACACGAAGAGATTCTGGAGCACACCTGGAGGAAGAGCAGGGAGACAGAGCAAATGGAAACTGGTGAGAAATTTGTTATAAAAATATTAGCAATTATTTTATTTTTAGACTTTGAATTTTTCTATCCTCACACCATGCAAACGGGATCCTTCTGTGTGCTGACATAACATAATGGTCTTTCTCTTGACTCAGGCCTCGCATCAGACCGAAGTCCCCGATTTTCACCATCTCCCTGGAAGCAAGCAGCACGTTTCTTGCTGCCAGGTCCCTGTGGATGAATCTTCGTGTCTCCAGGTACTCCATACCTGCCACGATCTGAGTAGCAAATAGCCAGAGGCGGACCAGGGGGTACTCATACTGACGTGAGCGAAGGGTGTCGTATAATGAGCCCAGAGGGGCCAGTTCTGTTACCTTAAAGAAGAGAAAAATGTAACAGCGTGCAATCCAACTAAATAAAAAAAAGTGTTCAATTATTGAATGTCCAGTCATCATCTTACCATCTTGAGGGGCTGTGTGAGCACCACGCCATAAAGTCGTATTATGTTGGGGTGGTCTAAGGACTGCATTGTAGTGACTTCTTGGAGGAAGTCTGTCAGTGTGTCTGTTTGCCTTGACATGCTGTTCTTCAGTGATTTTACTGCCACAGGCAGCTGAGAGGAGATAAATACAAATGTATTAGCCTCACCTTACCACATAATAAATTAGCTAACAGAGGATAATTATCTTTAGATTTGTGATTCTGGATCTGCTGGATCTAATCTGACTGACCCCTCCAGGTGCCACTCTAAGTCAAGACAACTAAGTCAAGACAATCAACTTCTAACAAATATTCAGCGTAAATTTGACCAAGGTAAAGTTCAGATGCCAAAGTGTAAGTGAATGCAGCATGAAATGTAATCACACCTCCTTCAGAACATAAGCATGCTTGCAAAGGACCCACACTACTGTTTTTACCATGTGTATAAAACATAAGAAAGGGTGGGAAACTGTTCTCCGGTGAGATATGAATATGCAGTTAGTAAAATGAATGAGCACATAACACCTAATGATATGGAATGTTACCAAATACTAAATAGTCCTAAGACAACCGCTGCAACTATAATACATGACATGGGAGATAAAGTATGAAAATGCTTGTGCTGATAATGATCTATGACAGCAAGTTAAAAAGACACAGATGTAAAAAGCTGCACAACTGGCTATAGGTGATCACACCATGTCAGTGTCACCATGTCGGCACATTTTATCAGGAAAGTTTTTTTTTTTTTAAATTCAATACTTTTTGTATTCTTGATCATTGTGATATACTCACAGAATATTCTTCTCAGTTGGTTACAAGTATAATAAAGTGTCTGTCCAGACTATTTACATTGTATAAAGTGAATGTAAAAGTCAAAATAACACCAGATGTAAGGTCTGTGCCAAATTAATTGGCCCACAATGTTGATTGAACACTGATAAAACGTCTAAATGGGCTCAAGGTCATTTTGAATTTCTTGTTATCTGACACATCTCAAGTCTTTGCAATAAACAGTTAATTATTTCCAAAGAGCTAGTTGTTGTTTTCCATAAACAGTTCTGCAAGGCCACTTACACGTGCCACCCTTTTCCTAGTTTGTGCCCGGGACCCCCATCCAAAATGTAGGGTTGGGCGACAATAAAAATTAAGGTATCGATCTGATACCAAGTAAATCCAGGTCAAATATCGCCAATACCGATACTGATACTTTTTGCTTGAAATTTCACAATCTTTTAAAAATTTTGTCTTTAATTATTGATCTTTATTATTATCGTAATCAAACACAGTATAAAGATTATTGTCAAAAAGACATTTTTGATTAAAAAATTGAATGGCAGAACTGAAAATCTTTGATTTAAGCTTTTTTTGTTCAATATAAAACAAATAAGAACAACAACAATATAAATAAAATAACTGTTTTTCCCTTTCATCACACAATTGCTTGAGAAAAATAAGGTCAAGAGTGCAAATTGGCTAAACAAAAGCAAACTCTACTATTAGCTGGCTCTCATTCAACATTCTTTGGCTTTGTGCACCCAAAGCTCTCTGTAAGAAAAATATAGATCTCATCATGCTGGTATTGATTGATACCAATACTCGCCTTGGTATCGATAATATCGATATTTTGATCAATCTGCCCAGCCCTACCAAATATTTCTAGACCTGTCCCTGTGAGTAATATGGATAGAATTTCTGGAGCCTCTCTAAAGAAACCAGCAACGGTTAAATCATTTAAAGCAGATACAACTTCACACAAATGATCAGAAATCTCTATACTGTGGGGGTTGTGTAAATGCCAGATCCTGAACAAAATAAAATCAAGCAAAGGTTCTTTCAATTTAAGTAACAAAAAGTAATTGGATATTTCACTGTTTATATAACAATACTGTACAGTGCCTTGAGTTTTATCTTTCAACTTTGGCAGTATAAGATTGGCCCTGCAAAAATTACTCCTCCAAAAAAAAGAGACTTCATAATAATTATGTATTTTATTGTAATATTTTAAAATATATCATTATTTTTGTAAGAACCAGTTTTAACCTACTTGTTTTGTTTTTTAAAGTATGTTAATTAGTTCTTTTTTTAATTTCTGTTGTATTTTATGCTTTGTTAAATTTCTAGTTTTATTTAAACTGCTATATATTGTTCTTATATTTATTTTGTGTCCTTTATTCACCAATTTTTTTAACTGTTTTAACGTATTATTTTAATCTTATTGACCTCATCTCTAGTTTTTCCTCACTAATAGTGCTTCCAGTGCTATTTTGTGGGCTCAAATCAGCGGATTTCTGTGTGTGTGTGTGTGTGTCTTTGTGTGTGTGAAAGAGAGACTGACAAAGACACTTTTTTCTTTTTCTGATGTTATTTCTCTAAAGCACTTTAAGTAGCAAAGTTGTATGAAAAGTGCTACATTATTAAAGTTTGATTTACTGGTATTAAGCACGAGGATTTTATTTTTATACAAATATGTGCATACAGCATTCACCACTAGAATGTGTCATCTGTTTTGCACTGCAAAGTGTTTAGTAGAAAAAAGCTCCTAACATGAAAAGTAACTCAAAACTTCAGCTGATCTCTTACCACTCTTCCTGTGGGCGTGTGCCACTCTCCCCTTTTCACCACCCCGAAGGACCCTGCGCCCAACCTCTCTCCCAGCATCAGCTCATTGTCTTGGATTAGACATGGCAGCGCCCGGCTTCCGGCCTCCTCCTTCCATGACCGTCCTCGTGAGGTTATCTTGTAGCGTTTCAGAGCATCCCATAATCTCCTTTGTGCTGCAAGATCAAAAAAGTTGCTGTATTTTGTTTTTCTGTGTCTCAAAATGTAAACTTTGGATTGGAAAAATGTTATATCAGAATTTTTTTATATTTCCTAAACCACATGAACAACATCCACATTTAGAAAAAAATAACAGACTATTATATTTTATATAGAAGCAGGCAGAACAGGTATTGCAATCTAGACCAGTGGTTCCCAACCTGGGGTATAGGACCCCCCAAGGGGATCCCCCAAAGAGAACAGAGTGTCCCAGAGGCTTTGAACTTTCAGAGCCATTGTGATTAATGCCCACACAAATCAAACCACATGCTGGCATTCCTTTAACAGTTCTGACAGACAACAGTGGTGATGTGCATCTGTTAGCGTAGCTGTCCATAGCCCTTTTCCGACTGTAGGAACCTTTTGCAGTTCCTATAACCTTTTCAGGTACCAGGCCGTTTCTTCGCGCATCCCAACATATAGGTACTAGGGCTAAAGACCCTCCGTTTCTATAACAATTTTATCCTGCTCCGAGGCAGGGTCTTTTCGTGGTTCCATCAGAACCCTCATGACGTAGGTGTTTGGTCATCCGTTGCTACGCCCCTTACCGGAGTTCTGCTTATTTACTTCCGCTTCTTGTGACCCCGGCATTTTAAAAATTCACTGTTGCTGCTGCGGTTTCAGCTACAGACAACAACACGGCAATGGACAAAGCTAGCGACAAATGGACCGACGAGGAGGTAAATCTCTTTTGGCCATCTACACCACCCAGGACATCCAGAGAGCTTTTGAAGGCTCGCAGCGGAATATCAAAATTTAATATCAATATCTTATTTTTTGCGGGTTTTGTTTTGTTGTTGTGTGGTGCAAAAGTCACACGTTACTGTCACAGACGGTTGCGTCACATCGGTCCTGCTACCGCCCCCAACTCATGTGCGAAAGCAACATAAAACAGTTCCCCTGGGGAAGGGCCGTTCATAGAACTAGGGCAGTTTTAAGAACTGCGTTCATAGAACTTCTCTGTCGGAATGCTCCTCATGTTGGTACTGTTCCTGCAAAAGATACTACGTTTCAGTGGAAAAAACTGAAAATATTAAGTCTCGATTTGAGTGTCAAGGATAGAGGCTTTATTACTTTAGATTGCACATTTTACGAGTGCTGATAAAAGAACAGATCAAACCGTTTTTATGTACAGCATCAACTCCTCAATTAGTTTATCCACAAACATTAAAACTATACTCCTTACCCAAAGCCTATCTTGTTTGACTTTCACTGATGCACTTTATCTTTTTTATGAGTTGCCAAAAATTTTGTTGTACTTGCATAATGACAATGTTGACTGACTGAAGCTGTAGATAAAAACATCAAATAAAGGTTCTCAGATGTAAAATATTTGATTTTCAAAGACAAAATAAGACCAAATATTAAATAATAAGGCAGTATTATGAAAATGGAGCTTTAACGTTCAGGGGGTCTATGATAATGCTGGAGTGATCAGATCGTGTGATATTTACAGCGCACCGTAACAATAAAGACTCCGTCTCCTGAGGCCTGTACTATGAAGCTGGATTTTCTCTTATCGAAGCAACTTCGGAGTCAACCCAAGGTTTTCCGTACTACAACTTTGGTTAACCACTTACTGGGGTCAGTCACCATAGTAACTTACACTGAACGGCTAACCTGCTCCATAGCAGGTTATGATCTGGATAACAGATCAATGAGTATAAAGGTACCACCTCCTGACCAATCAGTTCTCTTGGAAAATGGCCTGCCCATTTTTAGAAGATCCCGTTGACGTTGGCAAGTGGATCGTAATAGTAGTGCTCAGGAGAGAAAGAGTTTTTAGGGACAGATGAATCCTTTTGATGCAGAAACAAAGTCTTGTCACTGGTCGCTTTAAAGTATGTTTTTGTACTTGTTCTTGACTTGTTCCCCAGTCCGTCTGGCACCAGAAGGGTTGCATCTAAAATAATGAGATTAATATTGATGCTCACACATGGCAAAACTGCAGAACCATGAATTTATGGAACGCACAACTACCCATGTGTCATGGTGAGGAAAAAATATTCCAACACAAAACATGCTCACACGGGGGTGCTGAGCCTCAAAAAAACTGAATGGAAAATATAAAGGAAAGAAGGAACTAAAGAAGCATTATGATCGAATCTGGGCCATAATAAAGAGAATTGGGTGATCATAGTACTGTTTATTTTTATTGTCTCATTAATTATATTGCATAATCTAACAAATTTCAGCATTAAGAGAGCTGGTAATTTTCTGCCAGCATTCCTTCTTGACTGTTGCTATGGCAACAGTGGCCTGGATGATGCAAGTTCTTCGTATTTCTGAAGACTGTTTGCTCCTCCATGGTGAAGCAGGCTACTCTGAGGGGTTTTTCTATGTCTGTGATTGGTCAGATGCTGGAAACATCACCCCTTTTTTGTGAGAACGCACTGATCAAGATGGGAAAACCCTGGTTTAAATTACCAAGATGATAACCAGCTTCGTAGTACCGTAGTCAAGAGTTATCAGGGGTATGTTGATCATACTTTGTAGTACAGGCCTCTGGAGCGCTTATGTTAAACCCAATCAAAAGTGAAAATTTTAAACTCTCTCCCAGTTGTTACTTGATCGTGATGTGTAACACCAGAATTTCATAGTGCAAGAATATTTAGCCGAGTGCAAGAGCGGGTCAGGGTGGGCAGGAGTTACCATGAAGTCATTGTTTTTCATAATATTACTAATCACACACGCGACAGTCTTTAAAACAACACGAGAGCAGAAGCTGCCCGGGAAACTCCTTAGCTGCCTAGTTAACTTGAGTGATACACAAGTGACAACACGGAAAATGGAGGAGGTGACACAGTCGGCCTGAGCCATGGAGGTGATAATACAGAGAGAATGATTTTCAATGCATCAGCAAAACAAAAATCCAAAGTGTGGACAGTTTTTGGGTTTTATAAGAAGGAAGGGAAGCTGGACAGAAGCCACGCTATTTGTAAACTGTGTAGAGCATCGTTGATGTACACTGGCAGCACTACAAATCTCGACCAGCATGCAAGAAAGAAACACGGTCAAGAGTATGGTGAGTTCAACAAGCAGGAGCGTGCAGCAAGCAGTAGCACACAGCCAAGAACAGAAAACACACCATTTTTAACTATTTCCGGCAATTTGGTCACAATTCAGCAAGCGCCAAGAAAATCATGGCATCAATAACACGTTTTATTGCCAAGGGATTATGTCCTTACAATATAGTTGAGTGGGAAGGATTTCAGGATATGATTCATACGTTAGAGCTCAAGTATAAGATACCGTCCCGAAATCACATGACCAACGTGTGCATGCCAGCGTTGTATGCCCAAGTTAAGATCCAAATTGAAAAAGAACTTGCAAATGCAGAGCGAGTGGCACTAACAGTCGACGCTTGGACGTCATGTGCAACGGAGTCTTATGTGATGATCACGGCCCACCACATCGCTCCGGATTGGAAGTTAAATATTCATGTCTTACAGACCAGGGCATTCAAAGGATCCCACACTGGGAAGAATGTAGGTGCTCTACTGAAACAGGCATGTGCTGACTGGAACCTTTTTGATAAAGAGCCTGGTAACTGACAATGCCACAAACATGGTTTGAGATGAGCCCCCACCTCATGTGCTTTGCAAACACTATAAATCTGGCCACACAGAAAGCCTTCAAAGTGGACACAGTGGCAAGATTGCTGGGAAGGTGAGGAGAGTGGTTGGCTTTTTTCACTGCAGTGTCAGGGCAGCAGAAATTGTAGACAAAGACAAACGGAAACAACTGGCCTTGCCTGCCTATCCACAAACTCATCCAAGACGTGTCCACCCGGTGGAACGGTACCGAGAACATGCCTGAACGTGTACTGGAACATCAGCCTGCCATTTCTGCTGCTCTCATGTCCAGGGATCTCAGAAGAGGAGAAGAGTTTAACACTCTTAAGGACAAAGATTTCTGTGATATTGAAGACATTGTCAAGTTGATGGCACCCGTCAAACTTGTGACCACCAGCATGTGGTAAGGCCCACACTCAATGATTTCCCCTGTCAGAGCAAAGTTTAAAAAGAACTTTGCAGCATCAGATGAAGACTCAGTGATAATCTGAGAGATTAAACAAGCATTCAGAAATTACTTGGAGAAGCGCTACACCAGCCTGGATGATCTCTACAACACTGCAGCAGCTCTGGACCCCCGCTTCAAGTCTCTGCCCTTCCTGACGGACGTTCGCAAGCATAGCAGCAGAAGCTACAACCCTGCATAAAAAGGTAAATCCCCCAAGACAACATCATTTACTGAACAAACAATACAAATTACAGTACATTCTATTAGTCTACTGTCGTTTCGCTGCTGTCATTAGATTTATTTCAACTGCAGTTTCTCTGTTAGATTTAGTACACTACACAGTCTTTTATATTTTATTTCTAGGCTTTAGCAACAAGGAATCCAGTCCAGAGAGACATTGGCTTAAACTCATGCTGCAAAATATTATGCTACAACAACACATAAAATATAATGAGAGAATCAACATACAAAGAAATAGTTTAAAAATAATGGTGATAATGCAACTTTTACATATGTGTACAAGAGTGTAATTCATTCTGAACATCAGAGGATAATACAGGAAATGGTTAAGTCAGATACAAAAAAGCACTACTGAAGCATGGCAAACAAACCCATTAATATGAGGTCATTGTTTTGTATTTCAGATGATGGCACTCCTGTCAAAAGGAATAAAATGTTAGCGTTGGACCAGCTGTTGGGAAAAGACTTTGAAGTGAGGATGGCAACTACATCTGTAAGAGACAAGGCCAGTGAAGAAGTCAAGAGGTACAGAGAGAGTGATCCGTTGCTCTTGGGGGAAAAAACGACTACAGGGTGGAAAGAGCAGCAGGACTTGCCACTGCTGTCATCTCCCACTACAATATACCTCTGCATCTCGGCCACCAGCGTGGCATCTGAACGGGTGTTCAGAACAGCGGGAAATATTGTGCGCATGTGGATCAGTTGATTTTCCTTAAGAAAAATCTGCCCCCCAAAAGAACAGTGGACAGTGATGATGAAAAAGAAACAGTCTGGGATAATGCAGGCATACTGTAAGTGAACTACTTTACTCTGTGTAAAGTAAAAGAAATGATCATTTTTGACTTGTTAGACAAACTTAACTGCGTTGTGAGAACATAAATGTAGAGCAGCACTTTGGATCAGATTACCTTTCAAAGGTCAAAAAGCAGCAGTTTGATTTATTTTAAGCATATGTATTTGATTTTTTTTTTTAACTTTTACATACAGCTGTCTGCGTGTTAAGCTTTGTTGAGAAAAAGAAGGTAGTTCCCCAGGTCTGAGGCCACATTTTTAGATGCCACCAGGGGTCATGGTTATAAGGTTTGCACAGTTTTGTTTATAGGTGTGTAACTTGTTTACATTGAAATGAAATTGAAAACACTATGCTCAGGCTGAAAGGTTGCACTTTGTTGTTACTATTCTGTGCTACTTTTACCTCCGGAGTTCCCATCCAAGAATTCAGCCAGAATGTTTTATTGTTCCATGTCTAAAAAATAAATACATTGACATGTGATTTTGTTTGTTGTTGTTTTTGCCATTTCAACAAAAATGAATGAGGGGAAAGAAAAAAAAAAAGAGTTTTTTTCTTTTTTTTTAATCAAACACTTAGTAAAAGTGAACCATTATTCCATCAACAGTGTAAATCCCATATTGATTTGTGGCCTTTTAGAGGCAAACACACTAAGCAGAGCACTCCAAACCCTTGTCAGTGTAAGCCATCCATTACTGAGCCAAAGCAGAAACCTCTTCTGACTGTGGAACAATGCGTCTATTAACTTTCATCCAGCGTGAATGATCAGAAGCTCACCAGGTTTGCTGATTCCTATCTGCTCCAAGTCGGCCTCCTTGACGTAGGCAAAGTGCTCAATGCGGGTAATGTTGAGGCCATCTCTGATTTGCAGGTAGAACTTCTCCAACTGGACCTCGACCAGGAGTTGATACAGCCACTGAGTGTCCTGGTCCATCAGCATGACCTGGCTAACCAGCCTGCAGAGAAGATGTTTCAGACCTTTTTTGTAGTTTTTATGCAGGCCTATTTGTAAATCTAAATTCTTTGGATTAAACTTTATAATAGAAACTGAGTTCACAATTGCATTTCTGCCTTGTAGATGCATGATTAAAAGCCACACATATCAATTAATGTTGCACTGTCTCAGAGTGTTTTCTTCTCATCAGAGACCCTGTTTAATGATAACTTGAAGCCCACTCAAATTGTGTTCAGTTGCCATGGAGTCCTTCCAAAAACCCCTTAGATAGTGATACTGAGGGGGAGGGCATTGCTCAGCTGTGAGCTCTGCACTGAGTTTGAAAGCTTTGTTGTGGGTATGTATGAGCAAGACTTTCTGTTTACTAGTTTATCATTTGCTGGTTGAGTTCACAGTGTCACTAACAAAATATAAAAATACTGTAACTTGCATATGTTCACACTTCACAGCAACCACACAAAAGGAAAAAAAAGATACTAGAAATTACACGACAGAGAAAATAGTGGACAAGAGCAAAGGAAACAAAAATTAAACATTTTGTTAGAAGCATGAACATGGAGTTTTAGTTTGCTTTGGAAGGACCTCAAAGACAACAATCCTGCAGGGAATTCTGCAAAACTGTGAAAACCTGAAAGGTGGAAACTTTAACTTGTCAGTGGTTCAGGGTCTACCAGTCCGACCGGATCTTGTTCACACAGTATTTATGTAACTACTAAGTGACAATATTTTCTAAAATTACAACGTAACAGCAGTGTGACTGAGAATAAAGTCTGATATGGTGATAGAGGGACTTCTTTCCTACCTGAAATTAGCTGTCCTAACTAAAAAAAAACAGTTAATAAAAAGGTGGCTAAACTATTCTGAGTCATAAGTTAAACACTGTGGGTGAATAACTCCCTCTTTGCTACTAATAAAATTCGGTAAATTCTTCTTTCTACAGATATTCTTAACCTCAACCTCCTACTCTTAAAGTTACCGGAAAGCTGTACAACTATAAATCGCCTGCTTTATCAGCACAGAGCTCAGCAGGTATGAGTCAGTGGTTACCTTCAACATTCCCCTGTCAGCCACTCTGAGAAACATTTACACCAAACACCAAGCAGGGCTAAAATGTTTTTTTTTTTTAGCAATAACACCAATTAGGCTGCAGGCAGTGAGTGAAGTGCAACAATGCACAAGCCTGGACTTGCATTAAGTTCCCAAGGACAAGTCTCAGTTAAGTCCCAGTTAAACTGAATGTGCATGGGGAAAATCCTTTACAGGTTATGGTCAAATTCAGCAGGGAAACGTCCCACTAAGATGCACACTGGTAAACAAAGAGGTCTGTGATCCGTCCTTCTGTGTACAGAACGATGAATGTTTAACCTGTTCAGCTACTGAAAAAAAGCGTACCAAGTCTAACAGCACGTTTAACCAAAAAGTTATTTCTACCAGCTCATTGAAGCTCCAAAGGTTCTTGTAAAACCGGTCTGACTTTAATGACACAAGCCTTGAGTTGCACCTTCAAATGACCAGCCCTTTATGTTCCTGCATGGGCTCTGTTTGTTTACTCTGCTGATACCTGCTTCATCCAACTTAGCAAATTCATAAAAACACTCAGAGACAGAACTAAAGAAGCTTCATTTCTACAGATTGTGGATCACTTTAAGAGCATATCTCTTAAGGGTAAAAACAATATTGTATGTATAAGAAATAGTGGTATTGTTTTATACTGTTATAATTTGAATTGTAGTGTGTAGATGTCTTAAAACAATGAGCAGCTTTATATGCTGTTGAATGGTTGACTTAAATATAAATTAAAAAGCTAAATACAATACAGGCAAAACCTATATCCTGTCTAGTGTATTAAGGAATTAACATAAACATAATTTAGGGCATCCTTTGAAACATTAAAGTTTCTTAAAATTCCTTAACAATGTTTTAGACAACTGATATTTACCTTTAATCAAAATGAAAACGCTTGTCGTCTGTTTCCTCAACCACACACGACCCAAGACAGATGATCCATGTTGGCATTCAAACTTCGGGTGTTGTCGACAGATGGCTTTCCCTTTGTATAACAAATCCAGTTTAAATCTTCGAGTTATTTTTTATTTAACTGGTTATCGTGCGATAATAAATCCAGGGTGGCTTTTCTTCTCGGCAAAAAGACGCGGTTTGTGCATTTATGTTTTCAGTTCCGTACTTAAAGTAGTGCAAAGTGTACCTGTGATCCACCTGTTTCCTCCACCTCTTTTGGGTTTCTCAACAAGCCACACCCCTTCCTGACTTCTCTCAATTGAGTTTTTAACACACTGAAATGCATTAGATGATATGAATTCATAATACTACGCGACATTTACAGTATAACCAGCACATAACCGGAGCCAACGTGTCGCCGCCGTGGTACAACTGCATTAAATGAAAGAAATCTAAAAAAAAAAAAAAAAAAGAATAATTAAACTTGTCATATTTAATCACTTAAGGTAAATGGATTAATTATTTTATATTTAAGGGACGGAGAAGAAATCCTAGCGTAAAATTTGGGTTTGGCATTTAACAGTCCCTAAAACTATAACACTTCTCCAAATAATCAGAAAGTAAAAATGAACCTAAAAACTTGCAAGATATCTAGAAAAAAACAAACAAAAAAGCTATTTTGATATTAAAAATTTATCAAGTTATTTTAATATTCAGAAACAAGATAAACACTTTCTAACTTTAAATCTTGATGATTTATATATGTTTATTGTGTATTTTCTTTGGTTAGACTGTTAAAAAAACATGTTTTGAATTGTTATGTGTTGTTGTATAATTACTTATTGTGAGTTGTCGCTAATAACCACTGCTGATGACTAAATTCACACGAAACTTGTTTTTAGCAATGAGTCAAATAAAGAAGAAAAAATTCTTGTCTATGTATCCTTCCCTTTCCATGCCTGCTGTTGCCAAGCAAGTTTGACAGGCTTTTTTTTTTATTTTTTATTTTTTTTTTATTTTTATTTTAGCATAGCAAATGGCTGTCATTTGAATGCGAACTGGGCAGCACAGTGTCTGAACTTTGCACTTCCTGGTACAGTATCTTTTTTAATCTCCCCTCCCTGCTTGCCTGGTTAAATTACTAAACATTGAAATCAACTACCATTCAAAGGAGCAAATAGGAGCAGCCACGATTATGCTTTCTTTCATGCACTGTCCACTAACCCAACTACAGAGGCACAACAATATGTTTGAAGATTGAACGTGACATGCTGTCATCATCTAAGTATGGATTTAGAAGCTTATCAAGTATTATTACAAGAACAAATGATAATCGAGTGAATAATTAAACTATTATTATTATTCATAGCTTCTGCCAAGCCCGTTCCCTTGGCTGTGGTTTCGCTAAATGGGAGGTAGGGACAGTGGGAATCTCGTTTATACCCACCAGATGGATATGATGTGAAGAAACTGTCATTTAAGATGCTGCCTGGAGACACTACAGAGGATGTATATATGTATTTATCGTCATGTTTTAAATTCTGTAGTTTTACGCAGTGTCAAATTACACTATGCAAACTCTGTTGAGTTTCATGTGTGACAAACAAACTTGAGTGAGGTTTCTATCCCAAGCCTGTGACTTGGAACATGAATCACCTCTGTGAGAGTATTACTTGTGAGAATTTAGTAGAGTGAGAAAAGGGGAAACATGATAGTCCCCACAGTTTATAGTACGTAAAAAGAGCAATCATAGGACAAAGAAAGATACAGTGCTGCCTCAGGGATGGGTTGTGAATATGTGTAAATAGTTATTATCTAAAAGCAGCTCTTCTTAAGGTAGTAGAAGTCTCATATGCCACAAGATAACAAACAAACATGCAAAAATATTGTTTTCTGACAACAAAGCATGTATGATAATAAAAATGCAAAGCATGTATTCACAAGCCCTGCACATATAATTATGTACAAATTCAATTACATTTTACTCTCAATTAAATTTTTTTGTAAGACTACAATACACATTTTTTGTTACAAAATGCATAAGAAATCAAATGCACAATAAATAAATAAGGGAATAATGCTGTTGAAAATAATTCACCATTAAAGACATGAATAAAAATGTTGGCTATTTATTTTTGTTTAATTTTAAAAGGCAGAACAAATAAAGTAAGATAAATACACATAATTGTTAGCAAACCTTAAGAAAAATAACCACAACATGGTCTCTATCAGCAACTAAAAATCTGATACAGGAGCTTACTGGCTGACTTTGGTTTCATCAAAATTTTTTATGTAAACTCAGGGGTTGGTTTATGTGAAGGAAAGCAATCTGTAATAAAATTGAATTAGTATTTAACCGTTATTTTCTAATAAATCAGCCAAAGCAAAAATGTGCATTATTTTCTAATACATTTTATATAGTTGACTGTTTTATGACACGGATTTGTCCACCGATTAAATCTTTGTTTTGCACAGATAAACATTGACCTCTAGTGGAAAATCAGAAGTGGACGCTTGTCATATACATACGTCATCATTCAGCGACAAAATTGACTTGGCTTCCACAATCCTAATGTCAAACTTTTGCTTTCCTATGAGCAGAAATTATTTAAAAGGTGATTGAAATAACTTTACTGTTAGTTTTATTACCAAGTTCCGGATTTACCATTAACCAAGAATATATTTAACATAAAAGCTCCCGAGAATTTACTAAGTGATCGCAAACAAATGCTCGTGGTGGAATCTGAATTTCAGGTATGCCCAAACTTTTTAATATAAAGTTTCCAGGAGAATGTAAGACTCTCCCGGAAGGTTTCTGGTCAGCAATAGACGTGTGGATAAAGAAACCTCATGTTGTTAACAAGCGTCTTTGCGGCGTAAAGGAGACAGAGAGTAAAGATTTGGACAAAGATGAGCTACTACTTCTATTGGACGATACTGAACTGTTCCGGGCTGTCATGTTGTTCCTCTCTAGCGGGGTTTTACCTGAACAGACACACGAACAGGACAAACCTTGGTCATTTAGCGTGAGAACTGTTATTCCTAAAGTGAACTGTTATGGAACAAACCTGCAAAAAGAAGTCATACTGAAAGGTAGGAGTGCTCGTCTTTAACTAAAGTCTGTGTCAGCTTTGTGCACTTGTAACATCTTTTTTCTTCTGCAGACTTTGACAAACAACATGTGACTTTTCTGCCATTTGAGGAGAATGCAGAGGGAAAAGTGTCTTTTAAGAATGGCAACATTTATAGGATTCAGCTCTGCAGTCATGGCTGTGAAGAATGGTGAGTCTAAAATATCTCTTTTAGAATAAATAAATAATCAAAATATTGCATGATGTAATAAAAACACTAACACTTGGTTAGTAGCAGAGATACTATTCTAAGAAAGAAACAGGCTTTCAATGTTTAATGTAAAGAAATGCACTGAAAAAATACATGAGAGTGGAATATTGTCTAATGTCTAATGGGTATTTCATGTAAAGTCTTCCATCCCATTTTGACATTTGCTTTAGTTACACACCATGTTTTAATTTGCAATAAAACAAAAATTTCCACAGGATTAAATTTGATACCATGTAGGTTTATGTGATTAAATGCCTCAGAGATTATAAAATCTGAACTCAAAACAGGATTCTCTTATATGAGCCTACTGTAAATCGTAACAACAGTGTCAAGTACCATTAATGTGGGAGTGTGTTGTCTGTAGCACTGACACACAGAATACTTTGTTGTCTGTTGGGTTTATTATAAGTGCATTATACATTAGTGTCAAAGGTAATCAGAGGTGCAAATTAAGTTCCTTTTACTACATTTTCAGTGTGTCAGTTTAACTAATTTTTATGATATACGGTATATTCAGACTTATTAACAGATTTTATAGTAAAAAATATACAAATAATTACACAAAATAACTATCCAAATACATTTTGTCAGAAATGTTTTAGCTACATTAATCTGGGTATTGGTATGTGCTAGTTTGTGTTTACAGTAAGATGCTTTTTTGTTACATGAAAAGCGTAGATGGGATAATTTTTTAAGTTATGGTATGACTTTCCATGTTTTCTGGTTTATCTTCAATGTTAAAAAAATGCATTATCATCTTAGATATTGCCCAAAGCTTAAATAAAAAGATACATACACGCTTCAGTATTTTTTATGTAATGAGGTGTATCCAGTTGTCTCAAAATCTTGCTTGGAAGACTTTTCAGCAACCTGAACACTCACTTCATAAGCCCTGAATTTCCTTGTGTGGTCAAACTCTCCAGGCAGTGCACCTCGGTTTCAGTACTGCTGCAACCATTTTTATAATATGAAGGTTTTGCACCACAAGGAGCAAGTCCTGCCAATTGCAGGGTGGGATTGTACAGCTGCTTAGGAAGAACTGTGAGGAATGGATGAAAGAGGAAGAGAGGAAGCTTGCACAAGCCACTAGACATGCTGGCTGGAGGACAGCAGCTTTCCAGGCTGAGGGAGCAGGATTTGACTGCTAGCTTCTATGACTTTGTCCTACTGATTGAGCATGTGCTAACTGCTATTCACCTAGGGTTAAGTAAGTATGCAGGCAACAGCAGCCAGTGGTGTTCAGGCCAATCACCGGACATCATTGTCTGCTCACCTACTTCATCCTGTCCAGCTGGATGGCAGCCTGGTACATGTATACAACAAGGGTCTATATTCCTACAGAAGCTAGCTACTGATAATGATACAACTTATATTAAGCTTACACTGGTGTCTGAGCAGCGGACAGTGGGAAGTGAAGGGTGACTTTTAATTCAACCTGAGCAGTAACTCAAGCATTTAACAGAGAAACTCATTGGATAATTTGTGGTCTTGGCTAGGCGTTAGCATTGCAAGGCCAGCAACTAGCACACTTATTCCCCTGGTCATTAACCCTTCCATGGTGGCAACCATCATACAAAGACAGACAGCCTAAATAATCTAATGTCTTGGTTACTAGCATGCTAAAGCAAACTGGAGTAGCTGCTGTATTAGCTTGTCTACTAGGTTGTTACTGCAGCCTGTAGCTCCCAACATAAGCTAGATATCCTTTGCAAGGACTTCCTGAAAACTGTATAAGGGGGAAAAAAACAAACAAAAGAATTTTTCCTTTTTTCACTAAGTGGTGTGTGTGTTGTGGACATCTTGGGTGAATAAAATAAGTTAAACGTCTTCATATTCACAGCTGGAACTGGTTGACGTTTGCTTGTAATTTTGCTGCTGGGGACATTTTTTTGTGCTCAGTAGCCTCAATTTTGACCTTCTATTGGTGGCAGAAAATAAGTTTTCCTGGTCAAGACCTAAAAATCTCTATCTTCAGGGCTTTGGAGCTGCATTTGCTGACTCTGGACGCGTGGTTCTCTGATGGCGTCGCCTATGCTAAGCTGCCCTGGCTGTCCTCAGATCTTCTACCTAAACTGGTGCGCTGGGCCACCGAGTGCAAGCGCAGCGAGTTCAGGAGCACCTTGTCTCTGCTACCAGTGGAGAAGTACAGCCTCATGTACCAGCAGCTGAAGGAGAAGTACAAGGCTTTGGTGAAGGTGAAGAGAGCTGGGACTCTGAGAATGCCTGTTGTTTTTATCTACTAAAAGGTCTAATTTATTATGTTTTTATCTTTTTATCACAATTTCTAGGTTTGGCCTGAGGTTACGGATCCCGAGAAATTTGTGTATGAGGATGTTGCTATTGCTACATATCTCCTGGTGGGTCTATAACTGATTATTTAATACTAAAATAGATGGTTTGATGTGTTAAAATTAGCTTTTTTTTTTCCTAAATTGGAGGCCGTAATATGTTACTGATAACTATTGCAAAAATGTTCATATGTATGTTTGTGTCTGCGGAAATCATGTTATCTGTCACATGCTGTCAGGTCATGCAACTCAAGCTGGGTCAATCAATCTGAATGGGAACCCTGTGAATCAATACGCCTTCTAGAGGCAAGTGAAAGGGTGTCAGCAGCTGTAGCAGCAGGTGTCACGCTGCAGCTGTAAATTGGATTTTACTACCGTAATCGAAAGCTCTCTGACCTTACAGTATTGAATCTTTGTCACTGTGACTGCAGGTGCTGTGGGCTGAGGAGAGAGCAGAGAAAGGTCTGACTGCCATGCAGTCCTTTGTGGACCTCGGCTGTGGAAATGGCCTCCTAGTTCACATACTGACCAATGAAGGGGTGAGTTAGGACTGTATTGTTTTAAATCTATCTGTTACATGAAAACCTCAAGCTGAGTATTATATGGCACTGAATGAATCAGCAGGTTGCTGCATTTGACTCGTCATGAAGGGATCTAAACTTTTAGAAATGGTGAGTTGTAATACTAAAAGTGCTTGAACAGAACAAATAAACTTCTTACATTGGTTAAGTTGCTGTCCATTCAGGCACTTAAAATTAGGATAATCACAACATGGTCCTTAGTAAGTGGCAGAATATTAACAAATGTGAATTGAGGGGCCTTTCTGTGCAATGTTTGTATGTTCTCTCCATGTGTGCATCGGTTCTGTCTTGGTACTCTGGATTCCTCCCAAAGTCCAAAGACAGGCATGTAAGGCGGGGGTACACACATGAAGATTATCGGGCGGATTTTTTCCTGATTTTTCCCCTTCCCGACCAAGGACAGCAAATGCCTAATTATCTCAAGTCTTGTAAAATTATCCTGTAGTCTGAGGTGTGTTAAGAGTGAATTTGTTACAATAACTGGCTGTGAAACAGTTTGCAAATATTTAACTTGTTCAATATTTACAACCAAAAATCTCGACGTTTGTGGGGAAAGCTGATGGCTCCTGAAATGTGACTCTGGGTTGTAACGTGGAATGAATGTAGCCAATCTAGAGCACCAACTGACTGGGGAACAAGGAAGGACTATAAAGTCCGTGTTCACGCTGTCTCCGAGCTTTTTTTAAATTTAGTTTGAGATTTTTCTGTTAACAATAGTCACAAGACCACCATTAGTTAGGTCACGTGAGAATTCTAGCTTGGAGGGCTAAGTTTGGTCTTTCAGATCTATTATCCTGCAACTTTAAGATGCGTCCCTTCTCCAACACAGCTGAATCAAACGAATGACCCATTAAAAGGCTCTGCAGAGCCACACACTTGTGTTGGCTGAGGGGAGCGGGCCAAGACCTTGAGTAGAGTAAAAATGCTCTTGGAGGAAGAGCTAGTTTTAAATAACTTCTGCAGACTCTTATACTCTGTTGAGCCTGTTTTTTTGCTGCAGCATGATAAATTAGATAAGACAACAGGAGCTTTATGGATTTATTTATCCTCAATGGTTTTATGAAGATTTTTCATAACAGCCACAAAACTGAACAGAAAACGGAGTGAACGGTGATTAGATGAATCCCCATAATTTTTATTTTCAACTTTTACACAGATGGAGTTGCAGGTTTTCAATAAGTTGCCGTTTATTTTCAAGATTAATAGTTTTTTTTCTTAGAGCACAATATTTTAAAGCAAAATTGTAAACACAGTACCTAAAATCAAAGATTAAAACATTCACACAAAAACAACATTGAATTGCCCTCTAGTTAAAGCACCTTTGATAAAACACGGGAACCTCAGATAAGCACCTTCAATTAGCTGAATTTTCACCAGTAGGCTAATCGATAACATGGAGCTGGTCTGAGTCCAGGTGAGCAGACTTGTGCCTCTGAATATTTTAAATCTTCTCCACTGTGAAGATTTAAAATCTACAAACACCAATCCCACACAAGGACGGGGGTAATTGAAATTACACACAGTGTGAATGTGGCCAAGCATATTTAGCCACTGACCGTTGCGCCAACTTGTGTTGCAGCACCTGGGAAAGGGCATTGACGTCCGCAGGAGGAGGATCTGGGACATGTACGGCCCTCGGACTGTACTTGAGGTGGGTCAGCTGTGATTGAAAAGAGATTAATGCAAACTGTTTTAGTTACCCTATGTTGTCTTTTCACATGAAACAGAATCCGAGTAAATACAAGGAACATACAATAATTAGATCATATGACCTTCATCTGCTGATGGAGTTCATTTATCTGTCGTAGGAATCTCAGCCCTCAAATTTAAAGATTATTTTCCACTTTTTATTCAAGCAGTACTTTTATATTTTAAACAAATTTTAAAATATATCAAAAACTCTTGGAGTGTCTCTAAATAAACCTCTGAGAATTTTTATTTGCTAATTTAAAAGGAAACAGATATTTTAGGTAGATGCTCCTTTAAAGATGTAAACATTGAGGATGAATAATAGATAAATAAATGAATAAATAAACAGCCACAAATATAAGTGTTTACGTCATCATTTGTTTCCCTTTTCCTTTTTCTAAATAAAAATAAAACTAATCTTAATGTGTGTTTTTGGCACCTGCAAACTTAGATCTTGAGTCTTTAATGTTCATTTTTCTTTTCTTTTTTGTGTGTAAAAAGGCAACTTTTTAAAATGTGATTTTTTTTGGGGGGGGGGGGGGGGGTGTCTTCTTGCATTAGAAAAATGATATTTTTAAACTTTCATAACATAAAAAAGAC
>JBAMHW010000005.1:12151901-12179278 GCA_037177495.1 Rhadinocentrus ornatus | reverse complement strand
ATATATATAAAACAACAATTTCATATGAGTGTTAGAGGTCCAACAACTTTGTTTTCAAAGTGTATTACCCCAAATTCAGCCTTGGTCCTTAATTTCAGTCATTCCAAATGTAGCTCTAGTGAGCTCTAATGAGAGGGGGTGGGGTGTGTGTGTGTGTGTGTGTGTGTGTGTGGGGGGGGGGGTGTCTTATTGCATTAGAAAAATGATATTTTTAAACTTGCATAACATAAAACAGACGTTTGTATGCTTGAGATACTCCTGCCTTAACACATGCTCCAAGCTTTCAGACAAACCTGCTTTCATGCTGGAGTCTGATGCCGAGTTCTGACAAATTCATATGCACATCTCCCAAGAAGTCTGCCCTCAAAACACATCGCTTCCCTGTGTGGCTCATGGCCTCAGTCGCTCGTTTGACAACAAGCTGCTGACTGCTTCCATCTCAAGTCATCTATTATTGACAGATTTTTGAGAGCAGATGTGGCAGACCAATATTTCTGGCCCTGCAGGGCTGCCATACTCTGTACTGAACATTCATTTGGAAGGTCTCCCAACCTCACAAGCTTCAGTGCTTTTTGCTTGCATGATTTGTGACACTCTTGTGACTTGTTTTAGATAAATTCTAAGCTAAAATAGCATTGATATTAGTACCGTGTTAAGAAAAATTTAGAGCACACAAAAAAGGCCAATTGAATTAAATTACTTGATACATTTGACCTCATTCCTTACTTTGTGATGCATTAGAAGTGTGAGAGGATTACAAAAAAATCAATTTTCACTGAGTTATTCTGAATAAAACCATGCCAATTTACAACTTCTATGCAAAGCTCTTCTGCTTTTTTGGGTCTTTGCTATTTTAGGAAAAGGCAATTATTCCCAGCGAGAGCTTCTTATTCCAGGGTACAGACTGGCTGATTGGGAACCACTCGGATGAGCTCACACCGTGGATCCCAGTTATAGCAGCCAGGTGAGCCATCGGGGAAAACAATCACACTCAGCAGCTCAAGTGGCAGCTGATCTCTTATATGTGGAATAACATTATGGGCAGGGGATGATGAGTAATGTGAGTGTGTCTGGGTGTGTTTGTTCCCATGAGTGTCTGTTTACTGAGGCAACCACCTGGTGGTGACATTGAGCCTTAGTCCTAAAAATGTGCTTTACCCTGTTCCTGATTAAAGATTATACTTTGAAGTAATGGCTTGTTGTTTCCTGTCTGAGAGTTTACAAAAGTGGTGGGTTAATGGTAAAACAGTTCAGAGCTCACGAGTCACTAATTTCTTTTGCTCTGGGTAAAAATTGCAGGTCATCTTACTGCTGCCGTTACTTTGTCCTCCCCTGCTGTTTCTTCGACTTCTATGGAAAGTACCAGAGACGCCAGTGTAAGAAATCTCAGTATAAGGAATACATCGACTTCATCAGTGAGGTCAGCCAAGTCTGTGGCTTCAACACTGAGGAAGACTGCTTGAGAATACCATCAACTAAACGGGTAGGCGTACAAAGACTAGAAAGCAACTGATCATCAGCTGGTGTGAGCACCTCCCATAAAAGCAGAGGTTTTGGCAGTTTTAGGTCTGCAGCATTAAGGTGTGGCATCAGCAATGATCTGAGAGAAAAACACACTTGCTGCCCATCTGGAAAAGACTTGGTTGTTCACAGCGTTAAGGGATTTAAGCTTAGTTTTTTTGTAAATAGATGAAGAGAGTTAAATATGTCATGTGTTGCGTATTTGAGGTTGTATTTACATGATTTTAAGCCATTGTTTTGATCAAATTATTAGCTCAGGTAATTAAAATGAAGGCATAAAATATAAGAACTGGCAAGTTATGTACTTTCTTTTTCATTCACTACATAGAAGCCATCATAAACAAAAACAAGTGCAGTGTTTAAAATATCTGGATTCTACATTTTTATAAAGGAATTTGACAATAACTCCATGCATGTGATTGACAATACTGACTTGAAGTCATAGAAGTTTATGAATACTAAACAAATTATCTATTTTATAATACTTAAAAGAAACTGTATACATTAACATTCAGACATATTTTAGATGTTATTTTTTATACTTGATTATAATTTCTGAACGCAATCACTTAAATTAACAGATGAGTCAAATGTTTCTCTTATTGTGTTAATTTAACGTGCTTTCCTTTGTATAGCATCAATTCAGATTAAAAAGTAATCATAGGGTACTTCATTAGTAAAATGTAACAATTTCCTTTTGAGAATCACTTGATTGCAGTGACTTGGCTTATTTCAAGCAGAGAACAAGAGAAGGAAAACATGCAGCTATAAAACATGGAGGTCTGCCAGCATGGTGCAAGAAGAGTAGAAGTACAAAGCACAGAAATGTAGAAATGAACTCATCTCCCAGCAGCTTTCATCTATTATAGCATAACTGAGTGATGTTTCACTGTCCTCTGAGCTAGTACTAAGTATAAATGTTCCCAAAAAGGAAAGTTTTAATCTTTATCTTAAAAGCAGAGTGGGCATCTGCCTCCTGTAAATGTTCACAATAACACAGGGATCTTTTTAAAATCCGTATTCTAGGTCCATGCACAATGTTTGTCTTGGCCTTTTCTTCACATGGACTTTATTAAGTAGACAGATAAATCAAGTATTTATTGCCTCCAGAGAGACGTTTCTTCCATAACTGGAAGCCATTACTAGCTATAATACACATAAAAGTACCCAGGAGCTATTTACTGGGCTGATGTGTTATAACAATTTGATTCAGTGAAGGGAAGCTTGAAAAGGCTTTTGTTTAGTTTTTTCAGATTTTTTTTTTCTCTCACTGAATCACAACTTATCTCCATGTGTATTATGTTCTTTTGACAATAATGTAAATAAGTTTTATTATTTTATTTTTGGTTTCTGGTTTGCCATTTCAGTTTTCTGGCCCCATGTGAGTTGTGCTGACACTCAATTCTTCCTCCTGCAGGTGTGTCTGGTGGGAAAGTCCAGGAACTATGAGCTGCCTGACGAGGTTGAGTTAGAGCAGCAAAGAGCTAGATACATTCAGAGCCACCAGACATTTCCTGGGGTCACAGTTCAAAGGTCAGACGTCGGAGTTAATGGAGACTGTTGCCATGGGAATGCAGACTGTGATGGGACCTCTGGGAGCACATGGGGAGCTGGGTTCCAGCCCAGAGAACGGGTTGAAACGGTTAGAAACTGCGCTGCTCTCCCGAGGGATTTTGTCGACAGAGTTATCCTGCAGGTCGCTAATGTTCTACTGGGAATGACTGGTGGAGGGACCTGCGGTGACTGGAATCAAGGAGGTAAACCACAAAATAGCAGCCACTACAATAAAGATTGGGGGAAAAAAAGTCTTCTTGGGCATAAAAATGTAACCTCACACCTGAAACAAAAAAAAAAATATATGTATATAGTCACTAAAAAATATATATATTTCTAGTTTCTTTGTGGCAGTCAGTAGAGTCTGAATCTTAAAAATGTAGTCTGAGACCCCCACCACCACCACCAAAATTCATTCAGTTTTCCTCCCTGCCTCGCTTGTCACCACCCTGTCCCGACTCAGCATCAGTCTCCTGCAGGGCTTCGGGACACAGAGTGATGCCTCTTTGAACTTTGCATCTCACCCTGTGCTTGCCTCTTCCTGCACCAAACAGTTCATATAATGCTGCACACAAAGTTTCCCTCACACACTACCCACGCGTCACCTTTTCCAATGCCTCTGCACCCCATTGCTACAGACACACACACACATAAAAGGATGAAGACTACTATGATTAAAACAGAAAATTCTCTGTCAGGGTGCCAGCGCTTAAATTAAACGCAGAGAAAAATGAGGGAGAGTGCATAAAAGGAGGCAGTGACTATGTAGAGATGACTGGATGAATAATGCACCACTGTCTATGATTTATGCATGAGGATGCATTTGTATTGAGGTATTCCACCAGTTATCTGTTGTGCAAGAACAAAGAGTAATTTCAAGAGGAGCCAGCCTTTGTGGAATAGATTTGGAAAGATCTCAAAGTCATCAAAAGGCCTTTGGGATTGAGTTTCTTTCTGTTTTTAAGCACTGTATGGCCTATTGTTGGTGTAAAGTTCAAATTCTGCTCTTGTTTTGGATAAACAATATGAGAAGTCTGCAGAGGGACACCCAGCCCTGGTGTTGTTTATATCACGTGATATCTGTGCACTAAGCTTAGAATAAACCTCACAGTTGATGTGTGAAGCTGCCTCCTGTAACTTTAAAGTGAGCTACTAATTCATGCACGCTTCACTGCTGACCTGGCTCTCATTATGTAACCATGCTGAGAATAAAAAGGTATATACTGAACAGGCTGCTCACTCTGCAACACTCGACATTAGCTTAGTGAGAACTTAGATGGACAGAAAATACATGGATATACATTATTGTAAACAAAAACAGCTTGCATTGAAGAGGCGTTGGATGAGAAGTGGCTACAGCTCTGTTATTAACTAGGGAACACCTCTCATCACACCTTTTTCCTGTTTATGCTAACAATCTTCCAGAAAACCCGAGATTTACACTTTGACAATAGGCCCTTTTTTTTGGTCTTCTTTAAATTAAATTTAATAGTTTAAGTTTCAGATTCCTTGTGTAACAACAAACAGATCTAACGGGAAAGATTTAGTAGATCTGGTACACATGTAGAGAAGAGAATGCATCATGAAAACTTTATCATCAGACAAGTTTTAGATTTTTCATACGCATGCAAATCCATTGTCCAGGCATGTGTTGGCAACACAGGTGGCCCTGAAACATTGCCCATTGCTTTCAGCAGTTATGCAGAGAAAAGCTCATAATATTCTTGAGGGATGTGCTGTCTGATTGTCCCATGAAATAGCCACGAGGAGTGATATTGGTTTGAAGTTTACTGATTAATACTGTTTGCAAATGCAGCATTTATAGTTCTTCTACTCATTTTCACTCCTGATTGTATTCAGAAAGACAGACTGCAGCCATCTTCAGGACGAAAAGCATTAAATCTGGGAAATTAAATCTTATTTACCCATCGTTTCCCAGCTGTTTATCTCTGAGACACACGTACATCCACAAAATCCATGTGAGGATGTTGGACTTATTGACTGGTGTCTGCCCATCTACTGAATTCAGATTATTGCCTAAAAATGTCCCAGATGGCCCTCAATATAGATTGGTTAGGGCAAGAACAAGGAGACAGATTAAGGTGGGTCGTGCCTTCATCTTTGCTGGCACTGCAAATTTCCTCTACAGAAGGTGGCAAAGTCATTGAATGAGATGAGATTGAGGTACATGTGACTGAAATACTTCTGGTATTTTAGAGACCGAATCAGTTAATAGAAAAAATACTTTATCATAAATTTGCAGCCCTTTATTTATTTATGTTGTAGTTCATGTCTAATACACTGTGACAACAAGCAGCTACAGTTAGGTAGACCTTGCTAGTACCAGGTTGGACTTTTGATCCAGCGACCTGATAGATTTGTTCATCTCTTAGATTGAGATCAGGTTGCTTTGAAAACAATGAACTCGATGTCGAGTTCAAGAAACCAGTTTGATATGATTTGAGTTTTGTGACATGGTGCATTATCCTGTAGAAGTTAACCAGTCAGAAGATGGGTACACTGGTCATAAAGGGATGGACGAGGTTGAAATACAAAACTCAGCTAGGCTGTGGCGTTTAAACAATACTCAGACCCAAAGACTTTCCCAAAGTGACACAAATGTACACGTAGATAATACCATGACTCTCATATAACACAATTCCTTTGGCTCCAGGGTTCAACTTTCAGATTACTTTCATTTGAATAGACTGAACAGATTTAGCATCCATCTATGAGTTTAAACATTACACATTTGTATGATTAAAAAAATCTATAGCAATCATGTATTGAAGCTGCTTTCTTTTTAGCTTAAAGTTGTTTTATGTAAGACTTACTGAGGTCAGCTAATTAACTTTTCCCCCACACTCAGAATTATTCTGAATTGATTTAAACTGCAAAAACAATCTTCCACAGTGTGCAATCAGTAGCTGGCCACCTTTTGATTAAGGGACTTTTGAACTTAAGCGAGTCCATCAAGTCAGACCATTATTAATCATCTGCACCTGGTCTAAGCCCAAGTAGAACACACTGTGTCAATACTGTGTCTTTCCCATTAATCCACATTAACATTGCAGGCAGTAAAGGGCAGCTCTAAACAGTGTATTGATATTATATTAAAGCCTAGAGCTCCCTGGCGTCTGAGTTGTGGGACAGTCTGCCCAGTTTTACGCTCTATGGTACAGGACTGTGTGAGTGTGGGAGCCTGTTGCAAATTTCATGCATTAAATCAGTGATTTGATCAACTTTATTCAGGATGTATTTGGGTGGAAAATGTTGGGCCTTTTTTGATTTTTTTTTTTTCTCTTTTTTTTAAATGAGGATTTTTCTCAGCAGAGGAACAATAAAAACAGGGATCCTTCAAAGTTGGGATTTGTGTATTCATTGTAAAATTGTGAACTGAAGTGACCGGCTGAATTCGGATGAGAGACCTTGTTATCTGATGTTCAATAATCTCAACATAGGTTGCCTGAAGCGTCAACAGAGATTTGGAGAAGAAGACTGTATTAACCGATGTCCAGATTAAGGTCAAATGTAGTTATGAAAGAGCAAAAGAAGCAATATGTCAGAGGAAAGAAGAGGAAGATTGTCATTTGTGTAAACCAAAGGTCAGCCATGATTGAATTTTCTTGGGGTGGGAAAAGGGCAACGCTAGAATAATAGAAAAAAAAAAAAAAAGCCTGAAGTGTTGGAGTGATTATCTGCTTATAATCTGCTGAATGCAGAGCTTAGAACTTTGTTCAGCTTCAACATCCCTTTTTGTCCTGCATCCCGGATGCTATGACAGCTTGTTGGAGCAGCTTTAATTGAGCCCACTTCACAGCACTGACAAACACTGTGAGACGGTAGTGTTTTTTTTTCTCTTTCTGTAAAATGATCCATATACCAGATTGATCTCCTTTTCGCAGACGGACAAAAGCAAAGTCTCTGCTGCTCTCATAACAGCCGGTAACATCGACTCAAGCCAGTCGGTTGCATCGGGTGCTTCTTTCCTAATCTGACATAGCAGATAGAAATTATTCCTGTGCATGCCCGAAGCTGTGTGTTGGCATATTGATGAATGTAACATCGATAGATGTCCTCCTGCTCTGTTGTCTCCCATATCTTCAGCCTTTCCCTCCCTGTCTTCTTTGCTCTTCAGGCAGCCTTTCTGTGAGCGAGGTTGCTGGGATGTTGGAGCAGGAAACTCTGCAGCTCCTGAAGAAGGAATGCGGAGGCCTTCAGACTCTTCTAAAGAACAACCATCAAGTCTTTCGAGGTAGTTTGATTGCACACCTTTTTTTCATTATGGATAGTTCACAGGAATTTTAAAGGAGACCTATACTGGCTTTTTGCTATTAGAAGTTTTTTTATGACTCCATTTAAGATTAAAAAAGTATTTAAGAGAGGAACATTAAAAGTTTTTTTTTCCCCAGTAAAGATTCTCATTTAAATTTTTTTTTTTTGTTTTAGTAATGTGAATTCATTTTCCATAAAAACTTATTGATAAAAACAATTTTGTCCTGTGTAATTTAACAAGTTTGTTTTTTCTTTTTTTTCCACATAACTACAGGTTTAAGTAGTTTTATTTTTAAGAAGTGGCATTTTCTTTCAGTTAATTCTGTTGTGGGTTATTTCCATGAAAAAAAAAGAAATGAATAGTCAGCTTTACGCACCAAGGTGTTGGTTTGTTTTCCAGGGAGCCAGTTGTGTTTTGCTGCTCTCTCCAGTTGGAATTTAAAGCCAGTTTTAAACATCAACCAAACCAGTCACCAGAAAGATTTTCCATTAATGCAAACCATAAACATGCAATATTTTATAGATATTTTATGTTGCTGTTCTTTCCATTTGGGACACATGAATGATTGAGTTTGGAGTCACACACAAACGTTAATGCTGTTAGCCAACAAACAACATAGGCTGGTTTTCTTTTGTTTTGTGGTCAATATCACTATTTAAATGAGCATAAAATACCTATCACTGTTTTAACAGTTATATCAGGGGATCTTGTCGTTTTGTTTTTTTCTATTTTGTTTTGCAAGTAAAGCAAAATGGATTGTTTAATTTTAGAAATTAAAGCACCTGATTAAGGTGACAAATTAAAATATTTGGTAAGGGAGAAATACATGGCATGCCGCTACAATTGAGGCTTGTACACACTGTGCAGGTCTTCATTAGGATAAAACACCTATTTACTGAATATATTCACCTCACATGTTTTGTCCAGAAGCGGTTATGGAGAAAACGTAATGATACTTGTACTGAAGCATCTCTCCCACTTCTGGTCATAGATAATATCTATACATCATTCTATAAAAAGGAGAATTAAGCCACTGCAGATCATGAATAGTTTTTTTTTCTCAACTTTTAGCTGAGATTAAGATGCAGATTATATTCCTGTGGTTTAAAACCTCTTCCAAATGTCCTGTTTCTGTCTGTAGTCAAATCAGCTGCGAAGTGCTGTCCTTTTTCCTGAAGAGTCTTTCATGGTTTCCTAGCAAAAATGAGACAGGCAGTGGGTTCTGGGGAGCAGTGATTGTATTAGTCATGTTGCTTTCAGAAGATAGTGACTTAGAAACCTCGAGGAAACCCCACTGGTTTGTTTTAATGCAGTTTCTGAATACAGGTTGTGTGGATCGTTTCCTGGAGTGTTAAGTTTGTATCCGCTCAATCTCCTTTATAGTTTAAAATGTAGTTTACCAGAGCCTCGGCATTGAGCCATTTTGGTTGTTTTTTTTTAAGCTTTTGTGAGGACTTGAAAGACTTTATACCTCCCTGTAATTTGCTCTGTTTCAGTGGAGGGAGGGAGAGTCTACATAAGAGACTGGCGGGAGAGGAAGTCCTCGAGTGCCAAAAACTACAGGAAGCCCATTGCCCCATGTGCCCTGAAAACCCTTTCCTGCTGGTTTCACGCTCACCACCCTCAGGGATGCCCCCTGCAGACCCAAAACTGCGCTTTTGCCCACGGACCTGACGATCTTCGACCTTCCACCAGACCTCTAAAGAAAATAAAGCACTATGTGTCTTGACTGTATCATTCCTCACCGTTACTTCACTTGATCTTATCTATGTAGCGGATTTTTAAATTGAGTCATGCTGCTGGATCTTGCTGAGGCTTCTGCTCTACTTTGCAAGATTAAATTTGATTTAAGAGGATTTCTCTATCCTGACTCTGTAAGATGAGGGTTTCTAAAGGTCAGAAATTGTGGATTATAAGATATAGGTTTGTGTTTATATAAGGACTATCTTAACTCTAGACTTTCTTTCTCTATCCAGCACTCTTAGTATCTTTCAACTTTTTCATTTTCGACACAACTTTATAAAAGCCTCTGTGTAGTTTTAGTATTCACGTCTGCTCTCCACTTATATATTTGATTCACCTCAGACATGTACTTTGAGGTTCACAGACAGGGCAGCGGATAAAGGCTGGACCGCGTTGGAACAAAGTAAATGTTAGCGCTATGAATTATTTGTTGGCAGGAGTTGAAGGGTAAACTGCGTGTCGTCCCCTCACGATGGGTGCCCGCTGCTGTGTGTCTCTAACACAGTTTGCCGTCACTGTGCAGCTCAAATGTCAAAGACACTAAGGCCCTCCCAGGAACTGCAGCAGGGCAGGAAAAAAAGCCACCTTGAGGGTTTATTTGTTTATCTGATGGATAATATTCACACGATTGAATTGAGATCAAAGTTATATTTCTCAGCTTTGCAGGTGGACACTAAGCATGCTTTGATAACATTTAGTTTTTTTCACTGAATCCCTAAAAATCTCCCGAGTGCAGTTTTGATATTAAAAAGATTAGTGTTTTCTATAATGTGTATCTTCAGCCACACATTAAAAATGTTCCATTTTCAGGAGACAACAGAATAAATACAGACCATTATCACACAAATAGCATAGATGCAAGTCTTTCTGTGGTTGTCAGGGACTTCCCCAGTGTTGGCAATGAAATGATGATCTGCTCAGTCTTCAGAAAGAAAAAAAATTGACTCCTTAGAGCCATCATGACTCCCTTGGTAACAGTAAAGGCTAAGAAGATAATTTACCTGTGATGACAGGTTATTTGGGCACAAATGATGCAGCTGTGATAGACATGAAATGCTGAAAGTGAATGTGGTTTTGACAGCCACTACTCAACCTCTCTGTGTAAAGCAATGTGTGGGCTTTAATGACCTGTTTAAATAATTTCTCCCTTTCTCACTCTTTCCACCAAGTCGTTATGCTTTCTGAAAGAAATCATTTCATGAGAAGTCTGAAAAGACCATGTGATCCAATCGACCTGCTGGCCCTCATTTAACTACTAAAGAGCATGATGTTGCTGAGAGTGGGAACATTTACCTGCCTTCTACCTTTACATGGAGCCAATGTCGTCATGACCTTTAGGCCTCCTGATTCTACTGTTGTCGATTATTTATGACTTTGTATGTGGTTCAGCACGTCGTCCTGCAGACTCGGAGAAAAAGATCCAGAGCAGATGAGCTAGCCACACGAAGTGAGCCACCATGACCCTCACATTAGCACATCATAAAGTGTTTATGTGAGGACTGCTGCTCACCCATCGTGCCAAAAACAAGAAAAAGAACTCTTCTCAGCGCACTGGTTATTCATCGTGGCATCTAGGATTAAATAATAAAAAAAAAGAAGAAAATGGTTCATGTTAAAAAAGGATCAAAATGAGTGTAACCATTCCTTATAACCAGCGATAATTCATCCTTGTGTTATCTGATATTTAGGACTCTGCAAATCACCTTGTAAATTCTGTTAATTTTAATAGCAATGCAAAGCATTATGGCAATTACAGTAGAAAAATTGCTCCATATCTTGACACCTAAAATTAAATCATAATTGCATGAAAACTATGTTACATTTATCTCCTCTTTACGTCTCATCAGAAAAAAATTCTCAACCTTTAAAAAGATTGAGTGTTTGGTTTTATTTAGAGATAATGCAAAGTTCATGGCAAATTATTTGACATTAATCATAATTATACAGTAGTAGCATAGTTATTGCTGCATTCAGTGACAGCTTTTAATGCTTACTATTACCTCTAAGTGATTCTGAACCCTGTCAGTTTTGTTAATTATATTATGTAATATCACAGCACCCATTTGTCTAAAATGGTTTTACAGCAGAAAACAGTATAGCTTTATAAAAGATTTACATTATAAACTAGCAAAGTGTTGACATCTTGGCTTGTAAATATTAAAGAGAGTGATCTGTTAAGACATTCAGCAACTTCCAGGTGTAGCCAAACAACTTTTATGCCTGTTTTAGCACCATGAAATGACAGACTACAGAAATGTGCAAAATAACTTATCTATTAGATAGATTTACCTGTAGGAAAAAAAATAAATATATCCATACGTGAAGAAGTAGACATGAGAAATGAAGCCATCCATATTCCTTAGTGATATTCAGCCTCCACGAGCAGGTGAGAAACATTTTCAGTGTAACAGAATATGAAGTTATGGAAGAAGCTTTTCTTCTACAGATCGTAGACCTGACATTTAAGAAAACTAGCAGCTCTCTCTAAAAGGGCTCCTGGCTAAGGCCAAGACTCTAATATGAGACAACATCATTTAATGCATTGTTCCATCAACAAGATAAAAAAACCCACCTCATCTGAATTAATTTTTATTATTTAATGCACTTTCTTTTCCCAATTATATGATTCAGCCCACATCTTATATTACCAAATATACGATTCATCGTCAATATTAATCATTACAATTGAGCTTATCCCCCCCCCCCCCCCTTTATTTATTTATTTATTTATTTATTTTTACAAAAAATCCCTTTAAATCTACAGAGACCTCAGTTATATGACGTGGTCATTATCACCTGCAGGAGTTTGTATGGTTGGAACGAGGTCTTGGGATTTCATTCATATCATTTTATGTTTATGTTTAATCAAAAGATAAGCCTAGCAATATTTCCTTAACCAGTGTTTTCCCTACCATTATATTAGGGGGTCATCCTGCCCACCCCCCTTGTCTAGGCTAGTCTAAGTAAGTGTAAAGTTATTTTAGTAAATTAGGACAGCAGTTCCGAAGCTGGAGGTCAGAATCCCTGTACAGGGTCTAAAAATAAGTTCTGTTATTTAGAAGAAAACAGTTTCTGTAACAAACCGCTAGAGATTTCTGTTTATTGTTCATATACATGCATGCTTTGAGAAATAATCAGACTCCCGGACTAAATGTCTGGTTTAAATGCTTTAGTAGAGTCCTGATGCTGTTTCCATTTCAAACTATGGGAATCATGTGAGCTATGTAAACAAATTCTTTTCAAAAGTAGGATCTGCTGCTTCACATGTTTACTCTTGTCCAGTAATTGCAGAAAATTGTACCCATATAAGTCTGTTCTCATCCAGTGTTTTGATCATGTCCATTAGTGTAATAAATGAGCCAACACTGAACCAAATGAAAGAAGGAAAGGGAACACATCAGGAGACAAAATTACTCCACATGCCCGAAATCTAGGTCAGGGAGAAGTGGGTGCATCTCTTTACCCAAGCCAACAACTTTCCCTGAGTTTCCCTCATGCTTTATTCATTGTGACACCATGCAGCTCGATGTAATGCACCGTTTCTGAGACATTATGTTGGATGAACAGAAGACTCTTTCTGAAAAGCAAACCATGTTGGCCCCTGAACGCTGACAGCTGTCACAGCCATGAATTCTTTTGACAGTCACTGTTGCTTAGAAAATTGTTTTTGCTCCTCACAAAGCTTTTAACCAACCGCCACCACGCCACCCCAATGCACACATGCACAAAAAAAAGGTGTCAAAATACCCTGCATTATTCTCCCGTTGGAATTCATTCTTTTTTTAGCTGTTTGGTGGATTATTACCATTTTTATACTTTATTCAGTTTTTATAATCCCGAATACAGCAGCTTGTGGAGGATCCATAGATAGTGTACCTCTTCCTCATACTCCACCACCTGCCTGATCATAATTTGCTCAAACGGGAGTTGTTGAAGGTCAACAAGCGAGGTCATGTTGATCACCTATAGTTCGTATTGCACATCCAAGCTGATGTCATAAGTGTTCCTTTGAGTTGAGGTCTGTGATGATCCTGGCTCTGTGGTTGGAGCATTGTCATCCTGGCAGATGGAGTTAGCTCCCAGACTCTGGAGACTGCTACTGGCTGCAGAATCTCATATGAGTATGCCTGTCTTTCATTCAGGTCCCATTCATACATTGCTGACTGGAACACACCTGGCAACAAAAGGGAACACCAGCAGGGGAATACTGTACATTTGCCACAATTTTTGCAGACACCTGTGCGTAAAGCTGTGCTGTTCATTCCACAGAAGAATAATTTTTACAAGTTATATTTTGTACTAAAGGCATCTTATCAGGCTTTCCAATAAGGTATAATACAACATCCGTTGGTATTCTTAACCAAGCAGAAATTTCTTTTCATTTTGTAAATTTAGATAGTATATATAAAAAAAGCCTAAAACAATTAAGCTGAAAGACCTGTGCATAAAAAAGTGGCCAGTAAATATTATCATTTAATCACAAATAATGTCTTTTTGCTCCTTTGTGTTTTTGAATTATTTGCAAGTCCTCCAAGGAGGATTTTCCTGCAGGAAAGTCTAAATCTCACAAATCTTGAGCTTCAACCCTCCAACAGGATCTCCAGGCTGACAAGTTAGTAGTCACAGCAGGGGTGCATGCCTCCCCTTTTGTGTGGACTTAGCACTCACAAGTCACACTGTACCTTCAGGAAACCCTTCTTCACCTACTTCACGTCCACTGTCACTCTGCCTCAACTATCATCATCCCCTGAGCCACTACGATTTACCCCCCCCCACCACAGTCACACGTGGTGCTTCCTCACTCTGGCTTTGCCTGAACTACCGTCCGCCCCCACAGGAAAAGGTGGGAGGGAGAGTGAAGGTTTGTTTGGAAATGTTTCCATTTGACATTTTACCAATTAACACATACTTCATTTGAAATTCAAAAAGTTGAGCATTATGCCATCATGAGTGGAGAGCTGCCAAGCGTGGATGCACTTCTCAACACAGAGCTGGAAATGCTTGGTAAACACATGGGTTCTGCCATGGCATCCACCCAATACACTCAGATTCACACGCATATAAAATCAGAGCACACCTCAAAATTCCATGTAAATATAAGATTATGCAAGACATTTAGTCAGATTATATATTATATATATTGAAATTGTTTTTTTATTATGGTGTAAAATTCTCCACGAGATCAGATCAATCTGATCACATCAATCTTTATTTTTTTTAAAGACTGAAAAATTAACTAAACATGTCTCATTAGACATGTCAAATAGGCCTAAGCATGTGAGAGGGATTACATCTCCCTCACAAATGAAATGGTAATCTTAAAGAAAATCATCAGTGTGATTAGCGGTTAGTCTTATCATCCTTATGTATGGACACAAGTCCTGGCTCATTGTGTACCAGCTCAGAAGTACTCATGAGTATCGAGAACTGCTCTAACAACTCAGCAGGTGTTTTTATTCTGACCAAATTAACAATAAAGGGACCAAAACTATGTGATGATGTCATTGCAAAACTCAAAATAATAGGCGTGATAGGAGTATAAGCCCTTTTAACTTTGTTTCACCAGTGTGTGAAGCAAAGTATGACCTTGGGTGTGATAGAACTACAAAGGAAATCAATTTCATATACATATTTTACTAATACATTGGGTTTTCGTACATATAACTGGATCGATATGCAAACATTTGACATATTTGTAGATCTGTTTAGTATAAATTTTCGCCATTAATATAGATTATTAAAAAGAGTTTGAGCATTTGTCTCTTTTTCTTTTAGTGTTGTTAGCATTTGTCATGGCATCACTCAGACCAGATGCTTTAAAACATAAAACCATCCTGCACAACTTTTTCTGTTGTTTTTCTTATCTTCACCCTCACATCAGTAACATCAGGTTAATCATCAGTTGTCACTCACACACACAGGGTCTCATTTTTCCAGGATTTCAATAAGAAAGTGTTCTGCAGCGAATATATACATATATACTGTATATATATATATATAGCTTAACAACAACAGTTTCAATTAAATTCAGCTTTATTTGTATAGCATCAATTTACAACAAGGGTATTTTACAGACAGTCCAATTCAATACGAGTTGTTCAATTATATTCCAATAAAAAAAAACTTTTATATGATCCACATTAGTCCACGTTATGACAGCTGTGTTCATATACTGTAAGTCAATTCATTCAAGGTAATTGCCTGTCTACGGAAACCAACAAATTGCATAGAATCTTCTCTCTGATTCAATCCCCTATCCAGAGTATGCACAGGCTGGTGGGCAACAGTAAAATAGAACGAAAAGGGAAAAGAAGAAAAACCTCTTGCAGAACCACGCTCTGGAAGGATGGACATCTATCTTGATTGATTGGGGATGGAGAGGACAGGAAAGAGGGGTTGGCACTATCACTCTAAACCAGGGACACGGAAGAAAAAGAGAAACAGAACTTAATGACAACAATAATGACATTGTTAGTTTATGAAATAATATTTATATAATTATGTTTTTTGGGACACTGTTTAAAATGTTGCATCAAAAATACAAAATTTGAAGAGAAAATTTTAAGTTTAGCAAATAAATTTAAAACTTTTGCATTTGCAGCTGAAGTCTAATCATTTACAACATTTCATCTGAACATTTTAAAGGACAACTGATTATCACAACTGCTGTTTCAAATGACAACTGAAGAAAATAGTTATTAATACTGCTTCGACTTTTGTGTATTCCTGCACCATTATGTCCCCTTCCATAACTTCAACAAAAGAAGTATAGCATTCCTAGAAAAACAAAAAACTTTATGATCATTAGTAGCTTTACTCCTGAGGGGAAAATGCACATAAATTTTTTGTAAAAGTGCCAAACAGACATGACGCAATATCAGTTGCGTCAGATTTAATATGACATCATACCTTTAGTGGATTATCAAGTGAAGAAGTGCCGTGAGCAACCCGTCCCCATGAAGTGATCAACTTGCCCTTACAAAATCATTAAATTGAGGAGGGCAGTAGAGGAGGACAGAGAAGCGGGCCGGGGGAACTGACAAGCATAAGAACAGCTCAGCAGCCTCTAGTGTTAAGTGTAAATGGGAGTTAAGACAAAGGCAGATCAGCGAAAGGGTGCTGTTTCTATGGGCAACAGGCCGAGGTGACCCAGATGGCACAAAAGCAGCTGAGCCTACAGGGCCACTGTGTTTTGACAGCTGCACTTAGTCCTTCTGATTTGATCAAGAGAAAGATGGTGATGTTACACTAAACAGATGTATGTTGTCCATTAATGGTTACACCCCTGAGTAAACACAAAGGCTGTGTCCAAAATCACTGCTTCCTGCATGACAGTCAGCTGTTCGTTCAACACTGAAGGGTAAATTGATATTTTGGAGCCATGTGCCATGTTTCAGTAGTCCATGACCACAGAAACACAGAAAAGCCCATTAACCTTCTGTTTATCCATAACATGCATGCATTTTTTCCAAAGGCAGCTAATGTGTGTCCTTCTATTTGATGGTGTGTAACACAGGCAGCCCATAAAACAATTAGTCAAAAAGATGCATGTGTTGGTGGCTGAATTTTTAAAATTTTACTGACCACCACAATTCTGGTTAGTTGCTCATCAAGTATAGCAACATGGGAGCCAAAGTAAGCATCTGTCATCTTGCTCTTATCATTATCTTTATTTTCATTTATTATTATTTGAAATTTGCTTTTATATTTTTTCATTTTTAATTTATATTGTTTTGAATTGTGTCCTTTCATGCTGTCTTTGCTCTGTAAAGCACTTTTGGTTGCTTGTATGCATTTGATAAAGTGCTATAAATAAAGTTCAGTTTAGTTGAACATCATTGTGAAATATACATGTGTTTTTTTGCAAATGTTATACATGAATTCCTGTATTTCACATATTGATTCTAACTGTGTTAACAATGATAAAGTTGGACAGTGCAGTTAGTGATATCTATTGTTTGACCACCCCACAACAACTTCTATCTTATCTCGGCCACCCCATTAGAAATGCTCTGCACATACCACTGTTGCTACATCTCACTAGGTGATGATTAAGATATTTCCTGCTTGGTCTGTCATGACATTATGCTACGTAGTGACATCAATGATCAACGCTGAGTGGAGATCACACTCACCACCCCTACCATGTGCATTCCAACGCTTATAATAAAACGTACAATGAAATCTATTAGTATTGTTTGGAAGAGAAATCTTTATTTTATTGGCTGCTACTTCATCAATTATAGTTAAAATCACATCTGTGGTAGAGGACAGAATTATTTCCTCTGCTACAGTGTTAGACTTTTTAAACCAGGAAACTCTGTACACTGCGTTATATGAGGTGAATTGAACATTTGACGAGACAGATGCTACTTTGTTTAACAATTGTTATTTATCACAGTTGAGTAGTTTAGTTCTGAGGTAATTGACAGGCTGAGAAGTCCCCAAGTGACTTCATACTGTCAGACGCAAATTTTTTTAAACATACAACACACTGCCCCCCGTCCCCCCCTGTCAAACTCTGGGCCCTCCCAGGGGACAGCCCCTCCCCAGTTTGGGAGCCACTGGGTTAAAGTTAGGTGACCATACATGGTTAGGATTAGATATTAATAAATACATGTTTAGAATTATTATTCATTTGATCATTCACAGTTTAGCTTATTTCTGCAACTGAAAACAATAAATCAAAGTGCAAAAGCAGGAAAATCTGCATGCACATTATTGTGCTTTTAACTTATTACATAGCCCTTGGTTGCAAAACCATAGAATTGTATTTCCATGTTGGAATTTTTTTGTTGGAGCCATAGCCTTTTAGGGTCCATTCCTCAGTCCCATTCATTTCAACTGCAGATAGTAGGTTCAAAACTAAGATCCAGGCAAGAATATACAGCCCCAAAAGGCCCTTGTATAGAACCGCTTTTGAGATTATCCTGAACCTTTTGGACGGAGGGTGCAGCAAGCACTGAACCTTCTGATTGGTTAAGAACTCCCATTGTTTTATTACTATATTTTTGTCTCAGTTGTATCCCAGAAATAGCTGTTACTGTTTGCAAACACAAAATCTGAGCAATGTAATGTTAAATTCTGAAATTTTACTCAGGTTATGCTCCCAAACTATTTATATTATAGGCTACTCCGATAATACTATATGAAGTGATGATATTAGAGAATTTATATTTCTAAGAAACTGGTTAAAAAATAAAACTGGAAATGTCTTTAAATTTAAAGATAAAATTACCTACATTTGTACACATTTTTAGGTGCTGTTGTATTTCTACTTGTCAGACACTTTTTCGTCGGTACAAAGCATCATGGTTATTATTTGCAAGGTTAGTGGCCATCAGTTATGTGTAGTCCACTAGACTAGTCAGGAAAATGATTCAAACCCTTTACACATGATTATAAATAGATATGAATAAATGAATATGAATAGAGTGGGGGTTAAATAATTTTGCAGAAAATTGCGTACAAAAGCTAGTGGGTGATTTTCCTCCTGCTTCCTCCCTCTTTTATATGCTAAGCTAAAGAAGACTTTTCTTCTCTCCAGGTCCTCATTTATTGCACATGCATGAAATTGATCTGCAGATTAGACTCTTAGTAAGAAAACAGAATAACCAATTTTGAAGTGCTCACCAACATTTAATGGGTAGTCTGATTGTGATATGAGTCTGATTAGCTGGACCCATATTAGTTCAGGATATTTACTGAAAAATGTTGGCTTGATGGCAAGAGCAGAATAAAAAACTAAACAAATAAATAAATGATCTTCCTTATAAACAGGTGTATTATGGATCAGAGAGACTTCCTCTTTTAGTTGATTTGCCTAATCTCTGATAACATTCACTAGAAGCTGCTTCTAGTGTTAGTATTTAATCCAGCATGCATGTCTGAGTGAAGCAAACATGTTTTAAAATGGCCTCCTTTAATCTGGTCACACTTTGACAGAAATGTTCGGTTGTCTTTGCTTTGCATTTAAAGCCTTCCAGTCCCTTTCCAGAGAGGGTAAGAGTGGGCGATGCCAGCCGAAAATAGAACTCCTTGAGTAAGGATGAATCAACGCTACACCTTATGCTTAATTAAAGATTAACAAGAAATGGCTTGCTGGTGTGGAGGTTTCTCAAAGCCTCACTTTACTCCTCTGATTAGGGTTATGCAACACTTTTTAATGCTGCATGAACCACACTAAAAAAGTAATGGCATCCGTCAGTGTCGCAGAATCAATCCTGTCGTGACAAGCTGGAAGATTTGAGGATGATGTGCTGCAAATTTTCATAATTCGCTAAGTTTTGTTGTGCTTTTGGTTTAGTTCGTGCTAGATTTCTACTTTTGTTGTGTTCTCTAGTCTGATTTCCTTGAGTTCAGGTTGGGGTATCTGTGGTTTTGTGATATTTTTTCTGTTCTTTTGTGTTTTCTCCTATTTATATTGTTAGTCTGGCTTCCTCTTTAATTTTCTGTAGAGGCTGTCTACTGCTATGTTGTCTCCTGGTTCTTAGTTATAGACTGGCATACCTGTTACTTGTTTACTCATTAGCTCCCTCAGTTTAAATATTCCTAGTTGTGTCCTAGTTGTCTGACCCTTGTCTATCATAGGACTGCTTTATTATTTAGTTTTGGGTCAACTACTTTGTTCATCCTGTCCTTTCAGTGTCTTTGGTTCCTTTAAATAAAGTATTAATTAAAACTACCTGCCAGCATTACAACCAGCAGTCCTGCACTTGGATCCTTCCTCAGTTATGGCTCATAACACAAACTTATTGATGAATTGGTTTTTCACAGCTGCCTAATCACTTAAATTCTTCTCATTTTTGTAGACTGAATCTGAATAAATGATGGACCTCTGATGGAAATGTCTGAGTAGTGGATTAAATTAGTCTTCCGTCTGTTTGACGGACAGGATGGTTTCCTTGGCTGATTCAGGATGATGAAAACGTGCTGCAGGAGCAAATGAGCTCAAGAGCTCTCTGGCCTCAATTAATAAAATATGCTTTTAATATTTTATCAAAGTTTAGGAGAAGGCAGTTATTCCTTTTTATTGCTGTTATTACCAACGCATAGCTTAAAAAATACACATGTTTGGATCCCAAACCTTTTTTCAGACAAAAGAGGTCCCTGTTAGCTTGGACTCTTATAATCTTAGATATTAAAAGATTAGTTCATTGGTTGACAAAATAATCCTTAGTCGCAGCCACAGTCTTGTAAATAATGGTGAAAGTTTAAAATGTTACATTTTGTATTATTTTAGCCCCTCTTTATATTATTTAGAAGGTGGGACAAAAATAAACAAACAAACAAACAAACAAAAAAGGAAGTCTAAAAATTGTGCGTGCTTCTTAAATTTGATCATCATGTTTCACAGAAGTATAAATATGTTAATAGGCCAGTAATGATATCATCTTAGTTATTGTAGTTCAAGGGGTTGCCATGCCAACACTTTTTTAATCAGCCATTAACTAAAGTACAGATGAAGATGGAAATGTTGTTATGCTGGTGTATACATCAATCAGCCATAACATTACGACCAACAGCGTAATATTTATAGTTTCTCCTCATGCTGCTCCTCATGTGTCTGGTTGTCATGGCAGAGCCATTTTTCCATTACATTTCTGCTCATTGGGTGAATGTCAGACATTTGTGATCCACATTCCTTTACAGATGCTCTTCTCATATTGTTTTGGTTTTTCCTACCTTTTTTCTACACTCATTTGTCAGATATGAGATCTTCAAAGTCCCTTGGTTTCTACTCTAGAGTGTCTTGGTTATATTCTGCCCAATATTTTCACTAGCTGCTCAGTTTCTCTGTCTTTTGTCAAATTGCCCATGCAACAAGTGGTACATACACCCGATCAATTAACTTTTATGCCAGCATACGTAAGCAGGTGACCTTAGCTCTTTCAACTAACCCTTTGGGTTTTCAGAAATCCTGCAAAATTGGCCATAGTGAAAAATGATATACCCACTCCCACCCCCCACCGTGGCATCTTCATTTTCAGGAGCAATAAAAACAGATTTTTATTTTTGGACACAGCCAGTGGGAGTAGCTGTAGAAGCTTGTACACATAAACACACATTTGGGGACTACCTACTACAAATGCAGTCATGTACTAGTAATAACTCAGTCATGAAACCTTCCCTTTGCTGCACTCATTTTAAAAACTAAAAACAAGAATAACACAGTCTGTTTTAGTATTTATTTTTCCTGCTGGACCTTTAGCAAAATAATAAGACTGTATTATTTACATAAATTGCAAAAACCCAATTATTTGATTGTTTCTGTGGGGGCAGAAAGCAAAAGGTGGCTATTACGACATAGAGCAGGGTGTAAAATGAATATTTTTCTTGCTTGGCCCTTTCGTGATTCATCCGACATGTTTAGAATGAGTCATTATACTGAGATCCACACCTCCTGAGAGCATCCAAGCCTGAAAAATGCCTTGATTGATCGTTGGAGCAGATGTTTTTAGATGCAGTCTTTTCTGGGGGCGTCTTCTGCCAGCAGATTCTAGTAAAGGTTAGGCAAGATGAGTAAAAGCACATATATACTGTGAGATGCATGAACTTGACAAACTGCCCCTAAAGAAGATTTGTCATGTGTTTGTGCGTGTGTGTGTTCAGGGATAAGGGGAAAAAAGTGCCAAGAAATGCGTGAGTCAGTACTTGCATTACTATGCAAAACTTGGTGTGAAAGCTGGTGAAATGATATTTTTTTATAATGCATTCAGTGTATTGCTTTACTTAATATATTTCTGCAACACAATCTCATCACCATTTGTAAAACACATTCAATTCTCATTTTGTCTTAAATAGTAAAACAAATATAACTACAAATAAGGGATGGAGCCTTGTGGCATTTTGAGAAAAATTGTGAATTTTGTCACAAAAGGTGTGATCATCACTTTTACAAGGTGAAAAAGTAGTCGTAGTGAGGAGCTGGAGGGGTTTGATGGTAGAGTTGGAGACATGTTTACCATCCAGAAGACCCAAATTTGCCTCTTGTTGAGCCAACTTTACTTTTTAGTTATTTTAACCTTCCAGTAAAACTGTTTTAGTTCCAAAATCTGCCTTTTTGAAAGCACAGTTTCCCTCTAAGAGCAACAGGAACGAAAAATGGACATTTATCCACCTAAAACCCAACAATTAAATCTAACTGTCACAGGGATATTGTGATACAGTGTAACTGTTGATGTAAACAGTTAGGTTTGGTTGTGCATGGCTACCACGGATACCACGGACTGTACAACAAATAGAAGGCTACATTCTATGCACACTTACATGAATCTAAACATTAAAACTCCTGTCATACCTCCTGTCATTAGTCTATATGTCTGATATAAAAGTATTTGTAAGGGACAGTTAAGAAAAACTTCTGTATTTTGCTCCACTTAGCATACCCGGAGGGAACACCAGTTCTGTTGTAGGCTGCAGTTTTTTCACCATGGGAAGCAAATCACTCCTTATTTACAAACCTTTGTAAGATGAACTTTATTAACCCATCAAACCACCACAATGACTTTCCTGAGTGGCAAATATAAATCATCAATATTACCACAAAACACATGTATTGTATCAAATTAAAACTAGTAAACTCAAGTTCTAGTATAAGTTTGAAGGTATTTTTATTACCAAAACTGCTTTTCTAAAAGTGTTTTGGCCAGAGTGGTTTGAGCAGAATATCTGAGTAACTCATAGGTCACTGTTGTTTGGTAACGCAAACTGATTACATAATTTCTTGTTTGTAATATTCATTATTAATATTCAGTATGTTTAATATTGCATAATATAAACAGATTTCCATTTTTATATGCTGCCAGTTCAGACCTTGTAGTTTGTCAACAAGTACAACAAATAATGATTTCCACACTGATTAATTTAATTGTAGTAAGACCAACTAAAAAAGCAGGTAGAGCGACAAGCAAAACCAGGTTATAGAATATTTTAGAAAGAGTGTTCTGGAAAATTCCACAATCACTGGGTTTCTTGGTGGCAAGTGATATAAAAGGAACATCCCCCAAAGCTTTAGTCTGTCTGATTAAATAGAGGTCAGAGAATCATCAATTTAAATAAATAAAAACAAATTAAAATACAAATTTAGGATATTTCCACATCTACAGTGCATGCTTTGAAGCATACAGGGAATCTGGACAAAACTTAGTGCACAAAGGCCTGTGGTTGAAACCATCATTAGACCATGTTATTTGAGCCTTCAGGCTGAGAAACCTTCATGTCATTTTGATCAAACTAGTCATATGTGCTCAGAAGTACCTTGAAACTTTAGAAAACCACTCTTAAATGTTAGCCAAGATGTCATTAGTGGGAATGACACAATACAATAACTCTGCCTTTTATAAAATCTGTCAGTTTCAACAACAAGAAGATGAGAAAGACCAAATATGCTGATATCAGAAAAAAGTGCAAAAACAAATCCAAAATGGAAATGGGGTTTATAATTTGCCTGCTTCTTTTGCTGTTGTGCACATGCTATTAAGAGTAGTAGACAGTAAAAAATAGAAAAGGCCTTTTAAGAGTCTTGAGTCAAGGCTCATATTTTTCAAAGAACAGTATTTTCAAAATCTGCAATAAGTAACTGGATCTTCTTCCCTTCTAAATGGAAATGGAGTGGCACTCTTCCTCCATAAATAGTCTTTGGATAACATCTTGATACATTCATCTCAGAAGCCCATTGTTTTACTTTACTTACACTGTTAAAGCCTTAATATGCATTGACGCATTAATCATTGAGAGCAGTTCAATGTCATTTCTAAAGGCCTGTGGTGTTCATTACACCCTCCCTGTAAAAAGCCTGTTAAGTAGTGTTTTCTTCATCAGTGTGCCTGCATGGTTTTATGAGGCGCAATTCAGAGGTTGCTGCAGAAACTATAATGTGGCATCATGTACCTGCTGGTCGGCTGTCTGCCCACTGGAGCCCAGGCTGGCTTCAAAGTGCTCCTGTCACCTAATGATAATGAATGCAGTGTGTCTGCTCATTGTGCTTGGAGGCTCACTGTCAATCCGTTCCACTCAGACTCGGGTTACAGAGTGCTGTAGCACCACTCTCCCTGCGAGAGCAATCACCAGTAAAGACAGTTTTCCTGGTTCAGTTGCCTGTCGACCACTCTCAATCTGTGGTCTGAGTCTCCTATAATAACATGTTTGTAACTTGTGGTTCAAATGGGGGGGATCCTCTTCAAATCCAAGGCAAACACTCCAGCCTGCTGCACATCTCACTACTGAACTGTACTATTCTTTCCTGCTTCTTTTGCAAAGGCATCCAGGAAGCCTGTGTACATACGTCAAAGCTTTATAAAGAAAATCTTTGACCGGATAAAAACATTGATGAAGAAATCAATAAATGGGTAAGGCATTTCCAACTGGGTCATTAATAAAACACTAAAGGAGTCCCCTTCAAATGTGGCTTTATGTGGTCTGTCCTCATTGGGTCAAAGCAATCTATTTATGCCTCTTCTTCACCCCTGCTATCGCTCCTTCCACTCCGTTTGGTCTCCAGATAAAAGAGGGCTCGTTGTGAACAAAGCACAAGGTTTGACAGAGCTGTGGGTACCTGTGGAGGACCAAAACACCCTGTTTACTCAGGTTGGGTAAAACAGGGGCTATCAGTGAGCAGATGAGACCACTTGCTTATGAGAGATATCAGAAGTTACATTGCTAGCTAATTATTAAGTAAACATGTTAGGGCTAGCATTTCAGGCTTTAGATGCTGCTGAAATGTATATCTTGTTGCATAGATACCAAAAAAGGAAAAGAGAGAGAGAGAGAAAGAGAGAGAGAGAAAGAGAGAGAGAGAGAAAACAACAAAAACAAACATACATAAACTGCTTTTGCATCTTTTGATTTGTAATTATAAAAAAAAAAAGCAATAACTTCCAGTAATAACCTGCTTGTAAAAGACATTTACATCTACATAGAAAGCATGTGCTGCCAGAGACTGTGCCATAACTTCTCTAAGGTGTTGCTATGGAAACATGACTCATCACAAGTCTTCCTGCTTTACCTGTGGCAGCTGCACAGTGCTCATGAAAGCTATTTCATGCTCCTTTTGTTTGCCAGCCTGCAGGGCTGAGCTTCAATTTTCAATAACACATCATATCAGATGGCTGGGATCACACAATGAAACACCGGAGCTAAAAAGGCTCTATTTTTTCATAGAAGGTTTATGAAGATGTTTTGTGCACTTTATTACTTAAAGCTGAGCATGAACAGAGCGAGACTGCTAAATCAGTCCGTCAATCACCGCTTAGCTGTCGGGAACAACTGAGACAGAAACTTCCTGAAGAAAATGCTTGTGATTGTGGCATCATGTTTCCAGTTAGTCATGAGCGTAGGTCAAGGAGCGTGGATGTGAGGACCCAAATGCAGGCAGATGAGGCAGGAGGCAGATTGGTACAGGAACAAGGTTTTAATAATTACAACGAACCAGGGGAGACACAACGGTAAGATGACAAGGAGGAAACATGACATGACCATTGTACAGTGAATGACACAGAGGGGTTTATATACACAGAGGAGAACTAACAAGAAGCAGGTGACGTAAATTATCAAATTAAACCAGGTGCACTAATGACAAGAAGCAGAAAGCAAATATACAACCTGCAAAATAAGATAAGGAAAACAGAAATAAACAAGACAAGACTGCACAAACCAAAAAGAGGTTAATGCAGATATATAGTAGATGGAACAAGAGCAAAGATATAGAAATACAGTTTGACTACATGGACCACCAGGCTGTTATCCAATTTTTACAATTCTATGCAAAATTCTCAATCCATCCTTCATTTCTTTATAGTTTGCTTGTAAGGAAGCAGACTGTTTTATAATCTTTTTAAGTTTTCTTGGGTAATAGTTTTCCAGGTTTCCTGGAGATCTTTCAGGACTCTTCTTTGGACATTGGTTGCTTTTCTGTTCAGTCCTTGAACTTAACCCTTCATCCAAAGAAGAGATTTGAAATGTTCTTTCTGAAGGCTTCTAAAACTTCATCATATAGTAGATTTTCATTTATGTTTGTATGTTTCACTTATATGGAGCACTTATTTTGCCAAGAAAATGGGAAATATCTTATGGATAGACTTATGAGGAGCTGTATTCAAGTCATAAATACATTTGTTTTTTTATAATTAATCTTAGTAAAATAGTAAAATGCAGCTGGATTAGAGATTCAGGTTCACATTTAAGTACATTTAAAAAAAAGATTGACTTTTTAGCCACTGATTTTAAAATCTGATAATTTGAAGTCGGGAATATACTGTACATTTTTTACATGTTCTACCAGGCAAACCACATTAATGAATGGGAATTAGGGTTGTTTGAAATCAGGTATGATTATATTTTCATAAATTTGCAGGTTTGTTTTAGACTAACAAACAGATGGTTCTGAGACTCAGACGATTCTTTAAAACAGATTTCCATCTGCTGTTGACCCAGTCACATGTTTCCTGAGTATTGGGTAGGATTTATAATGGTAAGATCTCGCAGGGGAGTACCTTTCAGCTATGCAGCTAAGTACTAGTACATGGCTCAGGTGGTAAAGCAGGTAACAGAAGAGTTGGTAGTTTGAACCACTGTATGCCATTATATTTCAGGACAGGACAGCAAACCAATTTGCTACAGGTCACGTGAGTACATGAATGAAGAAACAACAGTATAAAGTGCTTTATGACTTTGAAAGTAATAAAAAAAAACTAAACAAATAAACAAAAAACACTACACAAGCGCAATCGATCCACTATCCCTTTAAATATGAGTGTGTAGCACTCACATTGTACGCAGCATCCGCTGTCACCACCAGCTATACCATAATATGGAAACACACACATGGCAGGTGTTACAGCGTTTGTCTCAGTGTGGTGCCTCAGGTATGCTGTCATGTACTGAAAGGTGTGGAGGAGGTCCATCTGTTGCAGCACTAACCCTCCAAACAGAATCCAGAGCTGCCATTCACAGCACACCCACACCTTTTTATCCTCATTGGATACTTCCCAGCAGGCAGCGTGATGAAATGAAATTTAAAAATGTAGAACACCTGCCTCTTGTGTGCTATGCAGAAATAGCTATTATAAGAAGAGTCCTCTTGTGTTTTGATGCCTGCCACTGAAAGTCAAAGTATGTGGCCACAGGTGGACTTAATGATTAAATATTAATCAGTATGTGATGGATTACTGTCTGACCCGGTTCCCTTTCATGTTTCCACTAATTAATTAATTTCTTTCTTTCTTTCTTTCTTTCTTTCTTTCTTTCTTTCTTTCTTTCTTTCTTTCTTTCTTTCTTTCTTTCT